>CM038141.1:453348720-453673338 GCA_021437245.1 Aegilops speltoides
CTCGTCGTCTTTCGTTCCTCTTGCCGAGGTAATCTTCATCCCCATATAGCTATTCCCTTCTCTCTTTACCGGATTTTCTGCAACCTTCTTTCAGTCTACGTTCTTGACACTGACACTGCTCTTCTAATTTGTTATGTGACTACAGGATGGCTTTCGCTACGACAGGATTCAAAAAATATGCACATGTTATGAGCTAATTCGTTTAGAATTTTCTTAGATTGACTAGGAGTCATTTTTCCTGCAATCTAGAAATGTACAGAATGAACTTTGAGAGAGTTCACTATGGTTGCTTGTGGCCTACAAAATTTATGGATTATTTCATAGATGACCTGGGCGTACACCAATGACTTCATATGCTCATTCAGTTTTTGTAAAAATTGAATATGGCCATGCCTGAACGGACAACAAACTTCCTGAGAATATCATCTCCTAAAATGTTGTGTTGTTCTCCAAATTTTCTGAATTTTGAACTTTTTGTTTATGCGAAGGTCAAGTATGTTAGTTGCAACACAAAATATTGTAATTCTTTGGCTTTGTGGGTTTTCGGAGCTCCCTGGAAATACTAGAGTTTTTCCCGTGTGTTTTGGGGTCAATCAAACGATATTTTTATAGGAAGAACGAAAAAAGGTTCACCTACAATAGTGTTAACTCTCGAAGTTCGGATTTAATAAATTGGAGAGTTCAACAAAAATGAGAAAATAAAAAAGTGACACATATGTTTGTATAGAAAAAAGCTCTTGGATTTTTCTGTCTTTGGAAAATGGGTTTTCCTCATTTCTAAAATAACCTAGAAGTTCAAGTTTTAAAAAATGATCATTTCAAAAATTATAAAAAACATGGATTTATCCGTTTCTAGAAAAACCTAGACTATTAAATTTAAAAGACAAAGTAGTCCAACTTTTATTACAAACACCAAGAAGGTTAAACAAAAAACAAAGCATCTCCACACAAATTTATATAGAAGGTATTTTACCAATTAAAATACCCTAGAAGTTCAAATTAAAAAATTGAGCAGTTCGATGGTTATACAAAATTCTGATATTCCTCTTTATTATAGAATGAAAACAAGAAGTTCAATTTTTTTAAATAGAGCAGTAAAACATTCATGCAAAAGGATTTTCATCGTTTCTAATTAAAAACTCTAGAAGTTCATACTTAAAATAACGGGCTCGTTCAATATTTATTAGAAAACTAGAATTTTTCCGTTATTACAAGGAAATAAACCATGAAGTCCAAATTATAAAAATAGAGAAGTTCAATATTTATAAAAAAACAGCTTTCTCTACGTCACTAAAGAATAAAATTAAAGAATTTCAAATTAAAATAAAAGGAGTAGTTTGAAGTTTACGGGAAACTCAAATTCTTTCCATCCCTAGGAAAAATAAATGTGTGAGGTTCAATTTAAAAAAATGTTTGATGCTTCTTTGAAAACATATTTTTTCTAAGAATAAGACTAAGAAGTGCAATTCAAAATAAGAGAGAAGTTCGAAGTATATAAAAAACTCAGATTTTTTAAGAATGAAAACAAGAAGTTCAAAAATTAAATAACAAGAAGTTCAACTTTTAATAATACAGCGCTTCAAAATTTCATAAAAAAGATTAAGAAAATACAACCAGGAAGTCCATATTAAAAAGATGGAGAAGTTCGATGATTGTAGAAAACTCAGATTTTCCTCGTTATTAAAGAATGGAAACAAGAAGTTCAAAAATAGAATAACAAGGAGTTCAATTTTTAAAAATAGAGCGCTTCAAAATCCATAAAAAAGGATTAAGAAAAAAAAACAAGGAAGTCCAAATTAAAAAGATGCAGAAGTTTGATGATTATAGAAAACTCAGATTTATCTCGTTATTAAAGAATGGAAACAAGAAGTTCAAAAATAAAATAACTTCTAAAAAAGTTGTTGCTAGAAGTTCAAGTGCTCTGTCCGGGGAAGTTCAAAAAATTCTTGTGAGAGAGGTTGAACAAAAATACATGATAGAAGTTCAAGATGAAAATAGCGGGAAGCTCAACTGCTACACGAAATGCGTTTCTGATAGGAAAATAAGAATAGGAAACAAAAAGCTAGAAGTTCAAGATTTTGTTGCTAGAAGTTCACGTGCTACTCCCGGTGAAGTTCGAGATCTCTAGTGTGAGGCGTCCGACCTTCGCCACATGTAAAAAACAGGCAAAAAAGACGTTGTTTTACGCATTCAAAATATATTTTGAACCGTTGTGAGTATGAAAAACTCATCAACTCAAAAAAGTTGCGTGTTTTTAATAGCTTTCCATCGGTATATCATTTGCTCAATTACGGTAAGTGGTTTGAGAATTACGAGCGAAAAACATCACGTCAAAAAACAGAGTGAATTTCAAACAAACATGCTCCAGAAGTTCAACTATTTCACGCAATGCATTTCCGTTTACGATGAACGCAGAAATCATGATCTCGCCATTTTCTAATTTACCTTGAAACGACGGTAATATCATTTGTGTAAGTTCAAGTCCTTGGTCGGAGAAAGTTAAAAAATTTATTGTGAGAGACGTTTGTACAAAAGGAATATTATTTGTGTAACACTTACGAATGGATGAGAAAATTACAAACAAAAATATGTCCCAGAAGTTCAACGTGAAAACAGCAGGAAGTTCAACTACTACGCTAAATGAATTTCATATGAAAAACTTTCAAAATCGTTGCGAGTATGAAAAAAATGATCAACACGGGAAAGTTGTGTGTTTACAGCAGCTTTCCATCGGTATATCACCCGCTCAATTCCCGTGAGTGGGATGGAGAGCTACGAGCAGTGGATGAAGATCTATGAGCAAAAAAATCACGTGAAAAACAGAGTGAAGTTCAGGTACACGCACCGAGAAGTTCAGGTTCTTCACGTGGTGCATTTTGGAAGAATCTGTTCCGCGGTAGAGGCAGAACGAATGATCCCGCCGTTTTCAGAATTACTTGAAAACGGCTAGGAATCAGAGAAAACCATCAACATGAAAAAGTTTCGCATTTTCCGTAGCTTTTCAACGGTATATTATTTGCCCAATTCCGATAAATTTTGTAGAAATTACGGCGAAAATACGTTTTTCGCCATTTTCAAAACTGACTGAAAACTGTAAAGAATTGGGAGAAACAATACATACGAAAAAGTTTTGCATTTGTTCAAGCTTTCCAACGCCATATCATTTGCTGCATTCGGACGCACGGTTAAGAAATTAGCTCGAAAATACGAACTCGGTAGGACTTGGACCATTTTCTAAATTACTCTTAAACCATTCAAAATTAGAAAAAAACATTCAAGATGAAAAAGTAGCGCATTTTCATAAGCTTTCCAACGCCATATCATATGCCTCCATTGGATTAGCTGTTTAGAAATGACATCGAAAAAACCAACTCAGCTGTTCGGTTTACGAAATTTTACGTTTTTTAAAAGGGCCATTTGCATTTCTGTCCCTAACTCAAACCACCTAATCAGATATACCCCTAATTGAAAGCTGCTCAAATTTGCCCTCCACCGTTAGGTGCCCTTACAAAATGCCCTTCACTGTGCAGTTCTCATCCAATCAAACAACTTTGACCGTCCTGAAAAATAGCAAAAAATTTAAAAAATCTAAAATTTTGTGAGTTTTAAGATACTCATGTGTGCAAGGTGCGTGCAAATTTTCATGCTATTTGGACATTCCAGGAGCTCGTGGCGAGGAAAAACAGTTAATATGCACACTTGTGAATAGTAAATTTGAAATAAAATAGCAAGAAAATTCAAAAAAATATGAAAATTTTTGGCATCAAAGAGGCTTGGGTGCACAAGGTGCTTACAAGTTTTTGTGATCAAATGACATGCGAGGAGCTCTAGCAAGAAAAAACAAAATAGTCATTTTTCCCAAGTTTTTTCCCGAGCCAAATTTTGTTTTTTTCTCCACAAGCCCTTCCAATGTCCAAACACAACAAAAATTTGCACGCAGCTTGTAGACCATAGCCTCTTTGATGCCAAAAAATTCACATTTTTTTGAATTTTCTTGCTATTTTTTTGAATTTACTGTTCACGGGCTTACATATTTATTGTTTTTCCTTTGACACGAGTTCCTGGAATGCCCAAACAGCACGAAAATTTGCATGCACCATGCGAACCTGAGTATCTTCGATCTCACAAATTTTCATATTTTTTAGAACTTTTTTGCTATTTTTTCAGGACGGTCAATGCCCTTTGACCAACTTTGACCTGCTTTGACCGGACGGTAACGGCACAGAAGGGCATTTCTGTAAGTGCACCTAACGGCGGAGGGGCAAATTTGAGCAGGCTTTGAAATTAGGGGTAAATCTGAGAGTGGGCGCAAATTAGGGGCATAGATGTAAATGTCCCTTTTTAAAATTACTCTTTAACCATAGGGAATTAGAAAAAACTTTCAACATGTGGAAGGAGCGGTTTTGCAGCAGCTTTCCAACGCCATATTATATGCCTCATTTCGATAAACGGTTTAGAAATGCGATCAAAATTACGATTCACGTTTTTTGTGTGAAGAAAAAACGGTTTTCAAAACTGCTCTTAAACCGCTTACATTTTGCGAAAAATTTAACTTGGGTCATGAAACTCGTGTCCATAGCTTTCCCACGGTATATAGCAAGCCCTATTTGGGCAATGTTGCGGGAAGTTCAACCTAGCACAGGGGGAAGTTCAGGTCGAACAACTCAGGCAGTAAAATCGCAAAAAACGCAGTTCTTCACGACCCGAGTGCAAAATCCGCCTATGAGCGAGATTCCTATCTAAAAACGAGTATTTAGTTGCTAAAAATCGTTTGAAGATTACACTTACATCACATGGAACACGACTAACCAGAAAAACTCGCGGTAGAAGGCACGGTTGCGAAGATAGCCCGAAGGTCGGGTTCGTACACAGAGAAGTTCAGGCGCGTTACTCAGGCAGTTCAGGTTGTGATCAGAATATTATTCTGATCCCGTGATCAGAATAGTGTTTATGTATGTATGTATATATATATATATCATATGATGAGGTGGCTGTCCAGCGCCCTGTGGGCGGTGGTTCCTGTTCTTCTCCTGCATCATCGTCCATACCGTCGATGTCTTCGGAGTTGAAGTCAAGCATGTCGGTTAGGTCATCGACAGTAGATATTAAGTGGGTGGTGGGTGGGGAACGAATTTCTTCGCCGTCCGCTTCCCACTCCAGCCGGACATAGTTCGGCCAAGAGTCTCCTGACAGGAAGAGAGATTTTAGTGAGTTTAGCATGTCGCCCAAGGGTGAGTGCTGAAAGATATCAGAGGAGGTAAACTCCATGATCGGTGCCCAATCAGATTCGATAGGCACGGATGCATGTGATTCGGAGCCTATGGCCGGAGACAAGTTCGAGGGTTCGATGACACAGGCCTCATCGGAGGCGAGGTCTGTGTTTGGCTCAATCGCCGATGAGTGTGCGGCCTTGCTACGTCTCGAGCTTGCGTTGGTTTTCCCCGAAGAGGAGAGGATGATGCAGCACAGTAGCGTAAGTATTTCCCGCAGTTTTTGAGAACCAGGGTATCAATCCAGTAGGAGGTCACGCGCAAGTCCTCGTGACCAAGACAAAGACGATAGCAACTCACAACCAATGCTTAGGGGTTGTCAATCCCTTCACGGTTACTTACGAGAGTGAGATCTGATAGAGATAATATTTTTGGTATTTTTGATAGATAGATGCAAAGTAAAAAGTAAAGGCAAAGTAAAAGCAAAGCAAGTAAATAAAGTGATATAGATTGATATGATGAGAATAGACCCGGGGGCCATAGTTTCACTAGTGGCTTCTCTCAAGAGCATAAGTATTCTACGGTGGGTGAACAAATTACTATTGAGCAATTGACAGAATTGAGCATAGTTATGAGCATATCTAGGCAATGATCATGTATATAGGCATCACGTCCATGACAAGTAGATCGAAACGATTCTACATCTACTACTATTACTCCACTCATCGACCGCTATCCAGCATGCATCTAGAGTATTAAGTTAAAAACAGAGTAACGCTTTAAGCAAGATGACATGATGTAGAGGGATAAATTCATGCAATATGATAAAAAAACATCTTGTTATCCTCGATGGCAACAATACAATACGTGCCTTGCAACTCTTTCTGTCACTGAGTAAGGACACCGCAAGATTGAACCCAAAGCCATGCACTTCTCCCATTGCAAGAACTACCAATCTAGTTGGCCAAACCAAACGGATAATTCAAAGAGACTTGCAAAGATAACTCAATCATACATAAAAGAATTCAGAGAAGAATCAAATATTTTCCATAGATAATCTTGGATCATAAACCCACAATTCATCGGTCTCAACAAACACACCGCAAAAAGAAGATTACATCGAATAGATCTCCACGAGAGAGGGAGAACATTGTATTGAGATCCAAAAGAGAGAAGAAGCCATCTAGCTACTAGCTATGGACCCAAAGGTCTCAAGTAAACTACTCACACTTCATCGGAGGGGCTATGGTGATGATGTAGAAGCCCTCCGTGGTGGATGCCCCCTC
Organism: Aegilops speltoides; assembly: GCA_021437245.1. NCBI lineage: Eukaryota > Viridiplantae > Streptophyta > Magnoliopsida > Poales > Poaceae > Aegilops > Aegilops speltoides. Next base: position 453,355,217 of record CM038141.1, read on the forward strand.
ATGAGAGCTCGAACAGGCCCCAAGATGGGATCTCGTGGATCTGAAGGTTCCATGGTGGAATTAGGTTTTGGCTCCCTTCCGATCATACGGGGATACGTGAGGTATATATAGGAGGAAGGAGTGCGTCGGTGGAGCTCGAGGGGCCCACGAGGTAGGCGCGCCCGGGGCGCGCCTCCTCGTGACCTCCTCGGAAGCTTCTTGGAGTAGGGTCCAAGTCTCCTGGATCACGTTCGGTGAGAAAATCACGTTCCTGAAGGTTTCATTCCGTTTGGACTCCGTTTGATATTCCGTTTCTTCGAAATACTGAAATAGGCAAAAAACAGCAATTCTGGGTTGGGCCTCCGGTTAATAGGTTAGTCCCAAAAAAAATATAAAAGTGGAAAATAAAGCCCAATATAGTCCAAAACAGTAGATAAAGTAGCATGGAGCAATAAAAAATTATAGATACGTTGGAGACGTATCAAGCCTCCCCAAGCTTAACTCCTGCTCGTCCTCGAGTAGGTAAATGATAAAAAAGAATTTTTGATGCGGAGTGATACTTTGGCATAATTTCAATGTAAATCTTCTTAATCATGGTATGAATATTCAGATCCGAAAGATTCAAGATAAAAGTTCATATTGAAATAAAAATAATAATACTTCAAGCATACTAATCAAAGCAATTATGTCTTCTCAAAATAACATGGCCAAAGAAAGTTCATCCCTACAAAATCATATAGTTAGGATATGCTTCATTTTCGTCACACAATGATGTTCCCAACTTCTATACCCACGATGACAAGCCAAGCAATTGTTTCATACTCAAATAATCTCAAACTTTTTCAACCTTCACGCAATACATGAGCGCGAGCCATGGATATAACACTATGGGTGGAATAGAATATGATGATGGGGATTTTGTGGAGAAACAAAAAAGGAGAAAGTCTCACATTGACGAGGCTAATCAACGGTCTATGGAGATGCCCATCAATTGATGTCAACATGAGGAGTAGGGATTGCCATGCAACGAATGCACTAGATCTATGAATGCTCAACAAAAGAAAACTAGTGGGTGTGCATCCAACTTGCTTGCTCATGAAGACCTAGGGCATTTGAGAAAGCCCATCGTACGAATATACAAGCCAAGTTCTATAATGAAAAATTCCCACTAGTATAAAAAACAACTTATGAGACTCACTACATGAAGAACAAGGTGCTACTTTAAAGCACAATATATGAGACTCACTACATGAAGAACAAGGTGCTATTTTGAAGCACAAGTGTGGTAAAAGGATAGTAACATTGTCCCTTCTCTCTTTTTCTCTCATTTTTTTGGGCCCTCTTTTTTTTGGCCTTTTTTTTATTTGGGCTTCCTTGGCCTCTTTTTTTCTTTCGTCCGGAGTCTCATCCCGACTTGTGGGTGAATCATAGTCTCCATCATCCTTTCCTCACTTGGGACAATGCTCTAATAATTATGATCATCACACTTTTATTTTTCTTACAACTCAACAATTACAACTCGAAGCTAGAACAAGATATGACTCTATATGAATGCCTCCGGCGGTGTACCGGGATGGTGCAATGAATCAAGAGTGACATGTATGAAAAATAATGCATGGTGGCTTTGCCACAAATACGATGTCGACTACAAGATCATGCAATGGCAATATGACAAAAGTAATGCATGTCACGATGATGATGGTGGAAGTTGCATGGCAATATATCTCGGAATGGCTATGGAAATGCCATAATAGGTAGGTATGGTGGCTGTTTTGAGGAAGATATAAGGAGGTTTATGTGTGAAAGAGCGTATCATATCACGGGGTTTGGATGCACCGGCGAAGTTTGCACCAACTCTCAATGTGAGAAAGGCAATGCACGGTACCGAAGAGGCTAGCAAAGGCGGAAAGGTGAGAGTGCGTATAATCCATGGACTCAACATTAGTCAAAAGAACTCATATACTTATTGCAAAAATTTAGAAGCCATCAAAAATCAAGTACTACGCACAATGCTCCTAGGGGGATAGATTGGTAGGAAAAGACCATCGCTCGTCCCCGACCGCCACTCATAAGGATGCACAAGCCAGGTACACTTCATGCTTCAAATTTGTTACACAACTTTACCCATATGTGCATGCTACGGGACTTACAAACTTCAACACAAGTATTTCTCAATTTTACAACTACTCAACTAGCACAACTTTGATATTATTACCTCCATATCTCAAAACAATTACTAAGCATTAAATTTATCTTAGTATTCAATTCACTCAAAAGAAAGTTTCACATATCTTGAACACTAAGTATATTAACATTAAGCAAATTACCATGCTATTAATGACTCTCAAAATAATCTAAGTGAAGCATGAGAGATCAAGTTTCTTTAAAACAAATCCACCACCGTGCTCTAAAATATCTAAGTGAAGCACTAGAGCATGCTCAAAAAGATATAAGTGAAGCACTATGAGCAAAACTATCAAGCTCAAAAGATATAAGTGAAGCACTATGAGCAAAACTATCAAGCTCAAAAGATATAAGTGAAGCACATAGAGTATTCTAACAAATTCCAAATCATGTATGGCTCTCTCAAAAGGTGTGTACAGCAAGGATGATTGTGCTAGACTAACAAGCAAACACACAAATAATACAAGACGCTCCAAGCAAAACACATATCATGTTGGTGAATAAAAATATAGCTCCAAGTAAATTACCGATGGAAGTGGATTTAAAGAGGGATGCCTTCCGGGGCATCCCCAAGCTTTGACTTTTTGGTGTCCTTGGATTATCTTGGGGGTGCCATGGGAATCCCCAAGCTTAGGCTCTTGCCACTCCTTGTTCCATAATCCATCAAAAGAATTCACCCAAAACTTGAAAACTTCACAACACAAAACTCAACAGAAATCTCGTGAGCTCCGTTAGAGAAAGAAAACAAAAGACTACTTCAAGGTACTGTAATTAACTCATTATTTATTTTTATTGGTGTTAAACCTACTGTATTCCAACTTCTCTATGGTTTATAAACTAATTTACTAGCCATAGATTCATCAAAATAAGCAAACAACACACGAAAAACAGAATCTGTCAAAAACAGAACAGTCTGTAGTAATCTGTAACTAACGCAAACTTATGGAACTCTAAAAATTCTACCAAAATAGGAAGTCCTGGAAATTGTTTTTATTGATCAGCAGCAAAAAGAATCAACTCAAAAGCACTCTCCAGTAAAAAATGGCAGCTAATATCGTGAGCGCTAAAGTTTCTGTTTTTCAGCAGAATCAAATCAACTATCATCGTAGGTTATCCTATAGGTCCTACTTGGCACAAACACTAATTAAAACATAAAAACACATCCAAACAGAAGGTAGATGGATTATTTATTCCTAAACAGAATCAAAAACAAAAAACACAAAATAAAATTGGGTTGCCTCCCAACAAGCGCTATCGTTTAACGCCCCTAGCTAGGCATAAAAGCAAGGATAGATCTAGGTATTGCCATCTTTGGTAGGAAATCCATAAGTGGCTCTCATGATAGATTCATATGGTAATTTTACTTTATTTATAGGAAAGTGTTCCATACCCTTCTTTAAGGGAAATTTGAATCTAATATTCCCTTCCTTCATATCAATAATTGCACCAATTGTTCTAAGGAAAGGTCTACCAAGAATAATAGGACATGAAGGATTGCAATCTATATCAAGAACGATAAAATCTATGGGCACATAATTCCTATTTGCAACAATAAGAACATCATTAATTCTTCCCATAGGTTTTTTAATAGTGGAATCCGCAAGATGCAAGTTTAGAGAGCAATCATCAAAGTCACGGAAATCTAGCAAATCACATAAGGTTTTGGGAATAGTAGAGACACTAGCACCCAAATCACATAAAGCATGAAACTCAAAGTTTTTAATTTTAATTTTAATAGTAGTTTCCCACTCATCATAGAGTTTTCTAGGGATAGAGACTTTCATCTCAAGTTTTTCTTCATAAGATTGCATCAAGGCATCAACAATGTGTTGGGTGAGGGCCTTATTTTGACTATAAGCATGAGGAGATTCTAGCACGGATTGCAACAAGGAAATACAACCAATCAAAGAGCAATTTTCATAATTAAATTCCTTGATATCCAAAATAGTGGGTTTAGCAACATCACAGTTTTTATTTATTTCAATCCCACTTTCATCAACTTCATCATCAAGATCTAGAAACTCCGAATTCTTAGAACGCCTTCTAGGTAAAGGAAGATAATCTTCAGATTCATTAAGATTCATATTGCAAAAAAAAGATTTAATTGGGGAAGCATCAATAACTTTTAGATCTTCATCTTGATTTTCATAGGGATTAGAAGAACATGCTTTAATAAAGGCATCTTTGGAAGCACGCATCCTAGCGGTTCTTTCTTTGCAATCGTCAATGGAAATTCACATAGCTTTGAGAGACTCATTGATATCATGCTTAGGAGGAATAGATCTAAGCTTTAAAGAATCAATTTCAAGAGAAATTCTATCAACGTTCCTAGCCAAATCATCAACTTTAAGCAATTTCTCTTCAAGCAAAGCATTAAAATTCTTTTGTGAATTCATAAAATATTTAACACTACTCTCAAATTCAGAGGGTATCTTATTAAAATTTCCATAAGAGTTGTTGTAGGAATTTCCATAATTGTTAGAAGGATTGCTAGGATAAGGCCTAGGATTAAAATTCCCTCTATAAGCGTTGTTTCCAAAACTATTCCTACCAACAAAATTCACATCCATAGATTCATTATTATTCTCAAGCAAAGTAGATAAAGGCATATCATTGGGATCAAGAGGAGTATTTTTAGGAGCAAACATCTTCATAAGTTCATCCATCTTTTCACTCAAAACATTGATTTCTTCTATAGCATGCACTTTTTTACTAGAAGATCTTTCAGTGTGCCATTGAGAATAATTAGCCATAATATTATCGAGCAATTTGGTAGCATCCCCTAATGTAATTTCCATAAAAGTGCCTCCCGCGGCCGAATCTAAAAGATTTCTAGATGCAAAATTCAATCCGACATAAAATTTTTGTAGGATCATCCATAAATTCAAACCATGAGTAGGGCAATTGCGAAGCATTAATTTCATTCTTTCCCAAGATTGGGCAACATGCTCATGATCAAGTTGTTTAAAATTCATGATATCGTTCCTAAGAGTGATAATCTTAGCGGGAGGAAAATACTTAGAGATAAAAGCATCTTTGCACTTGTTCCAAGAATCAATACTATTTTTAGGCAAAGACGAAAACCAAATTCTAGCATGATCTCTAATTGAAAACGGAAATAACTTCAATTTGACAATATTGTTATCCGTATCTTTCTTCTTTTGCATATCACACAAATCAACAAAATTGTTTAGATGAGTAGCGGCATCTTCACTAGGAAGGCCAGCGAATTGATCTTTCATAACAAGATTCAGCAAAGCGGTATTGATTTCACAAGACTCATCATTATTAAGAGGAGCAATCGGAGTACTAAGGAAATCATTATTATTTTGGTATTCGAGAAATCACACAATTTGGTATTATCTTGCGCCATGGCAACAAGTAATCCAACACACAAGCAAACAGAAAGGCAAAGGGAAAAAGGCAAATGGGAAAGAGAGGAGAGATCGGGAAAGAGAAGGCGAATAAAACGGCAAGGGTGAAGTGGCGGAGAGGAAATTGAGGCAAATGGCAAATAATGTAATGCGAGAGAGAGGGGTTGTGATGGGTACTTGGTATGTTGACTTTTGCGTAAGCCTCCCCGGCAACGGCGCCAGAAATTCTTCTTGCTACGTCTCGAGCTTGCGTTGGTTTTCCCCGAAGAGGAGAGGATGATGCAGACAAGAGGCGTAAGTATTTCCCTCGCTTTTGAGAACCAAGGTATCTATCCAAGAGGAGGTCACGCAAAGTCCTCGTACCACAACACGATAGCAACTCGCAACCAACGCTTAAGGTTGTCAATCCTTCACGGTTACTTAGAGTGAGATCGATAGAGATAATATTTTGGTATTTTGATAGATAGATGCAAAGTAAAAAGTAAAGGCAAAGTAAAAGCAAAGCAAGTAAATAAAGTGATATAGATTGATATGATGAGAATAGACCCGGGGCCATAGGTTTCACTAGTGGCTTCTCTCAAGAGCATAAGTATTCTACGGTGGGTGAACAAATTCTTGTTGAGCAATTGATGAATTGAGCATAGTTATGAGCATATCTAGGCAATGATCATGTATATAGGCATCACGTCCGTGACAAGTAGATCGAAGCGATTACGTATCTACTACTATTACTCCACTCATCGACCGCTATCCAAAGATGCATCTAGAGTATTAAGTTAAAAAGCAGAGTAACGCTTTAAGCAAGATGACATGATGTAGAGGATAAATTCATGCCATATGATAAAACCCCATCTTGTTATCCTCGATGGCAACAATACAATACGTGCCTTGCAACTCTTTACATCACATCGAGTAAGGACACCGCAAGATTGAACCCAAAGCCATGCACTTCTCCCATTGCAAGAACTACCAATCTAGTTGGCCAAACCAAACGGATAATTCAAGAGACTTGCAAAGATAACTCAATCATACATAAAAGAATTCAGAGAAGAATCAGATATTTTCCATAGATAATCTTTGGATCATAAACCCACAATTCATCGGTCTCAACAAACACACCGCAAAAAGAAGATTACATCGAATAGATCTCCACGAGAGAGGGAGAACATTGTATTGAGATCCAAAAGAGAGAAGAAGCCATCTAGCTACTAGCTATGGACCCAAGGTCTGAAGTAAACTACTCACACTTCATCGGAGGGGCTATGGTGATGATGTAGAAGCCCTCCATGGTGGATGCCCCTCGGTGGAGCTCCTAACAGGCCCCAAGATGGGATCTCGTGGATCTGAGAAGGTTGCGGCGGTGGAATTAGGTTTTTGGCTCCCCTTCTGATCATACGGGGATACGTAGTTATATATAGGAGGAAGGAGTACGTCAGTGGAGCTCCGAGGGGCCCACGAGGTAGGGGGCGCGCCTAGGGGGCGCACCCTCCACCCTCGTGACCTCCTCGGAAGCTTCTTGGAGTATGGTCCAAGTCTCCTGGATCACGTTCGGTGAGAAAATCACGTTCCCGAAGGTTTCATTCCGTTTGGAATCCGTTTGATATTCCGTTTCTTCGAAATACTGAAATAGGCAAAAAACAGCAATTCTGGGATGGGCCTCCGGTTAATAGGTTAGTCCCAAAAATAATATAAAAGTGGAAAATAAAGCCCAATATAGTCCAAAACAGTAGATAAAGTAGCATGGAGCAATCAAAAATTATAGATACGTTGGAGACGTATCAGGCCTCCGTGGCGGGGTCCATCCAGCCGTCCCCGGATGGTGCGATTTGCTCCGGATTAAGGGTCGGGGCAGCCGCAGGTGTGATCTCCCGAGCAGCGTCCGATGGCAGATCTATGTCATGCTCGTCGTTATTGTTCGACGCACCTGACATGGTCTCGAATCCGTCAAAGATCAAGTCTCCGCGGATGTCGGCAGTGTAGTTCAAGTTTCCAAACCTGACCTGATGGCCAGGGACGTAGCTATCGATCTGCTCCAGATGGCCAAGCGAGTTGTCCCGCAATACGAAGCCGCCAAATACGAAGATCTGTCCGGGGAGGAAAACCTCACCCTAGATTGCATCGTAGCGGATGATTGAAGGAGCCATCAAGCCTTATCGTGACGGCACAGTGGAACTCTCAATGAAAGCACCAATGTCGGTGTCAAAACCGGCGGATCTTGGGTAGGGGGTCCCGAACTGTGTGTCTAAGGCTAATGGTAACAGGAGGCGGGGGACACAATGTTTACCCAGGTTCGGGCCCTCTCGATGGAGGTAATACCCTACTTCCTGCTTGATTGATCTTGATTATATGAGTAGTACAAGAGTTGATCTACCACGAGATCGTAGAGGCTAAACCCTAGAAGCTAGCCTATGATTATGATTGTTGTTGTCTTACGGACTAAACCCTCCGGTTTATATAGACACCGTAGGGGGCTAGGGTTACACAGAGTCGGTTACAGAGAAGGAGATCTACATATCCGCATTGCCAAGCTTGCCTTCCACACAAAGGAGAGTCCCACCCGGACATGGGACAAAGTCTTCAATCTTGTATCATCATAGTCCAACAGTCCGGCCAAAGTATATAGTCCGGCTGTACGAGGACCCCCTAATCCAGGACTCCCTCACCTACCCTATCCTTTGGCTGAAGAAGATAGTCCCAACCTTTCCAATGCACTTTACGTTTGCCCTCCGCGGATCCCCAATAAAAATTCCTCGCCATTCTCGTGAGGTCATCAGACACCGAGTACGATAGTTTGAATACACCCATGATATAGGTTGGCAAAGATTGGGCCACCGATTTAATTAGCAGCTCTCGACCTGGCTGAGCTAGCAGGCTGCCCCCCCCCACTGCATAAGGCGTTTCGTCAGACCTGTTTGGAGGTTCTGAAACATGCCCTTAGACATGCGGCCATCCGGGGTCGGGAGGCCAAGATAGTTTTCCTCAAACACTGTGTTCGTGACATTCAGGGCATCCCGGACCTGCGCCTGGTTTGCATCAAGGCAAGCAGTCCCAAAGAATAGTGAGCACTTATCGTAATTTAACTTCTGACCTGTGGCTGCGCCATACTCCTCTAGTGCTGCTTTCACACAATCCGCTTGGTCTCTTGAGGCCTCAAAGAACAACAACATATCATCAACAAATAAAAGGTGAGAGATACCCGGAGCTCTTCTACAAACTTTCACCGGTGTGATTTCACCCATAGCCACCTTGTTTTTTTTTTGAATAGTAGATAGTCTATCCGCCACAAACAGGAATAAAAATGGTGAGAGTGGGTCGCCTTGCCGAAGACCACGTGACGGTGCAAATGAATCTAAGAGAGTTTCGTTAAATTTGACAGAATATCTCACCGACGTGACACACGTCATTACCCAATCAGTCCATCGATGAGAGAAACCCATCTTTTGCATCACCTGCCTCAAGAAAACCCAATCCACTCAATCATATGTCTTTGACAAATCAAGTTTATATGCACACAAGCTTTTTGTAGGATCCTTTTCTTGCTTGGTGTAGTGAATACACTCAAAGGCTACCAGGGCATTATTAGTAATCATCCTTCCTGGAATAAAAGCACTTTGCTCCGAAGATATTAAGTCATCCAACAAAGGCCTCAAGCGGTTAACCAAACATTTGGAGATAACCTTATAAACACCATTACATAAACTGATGGGCCTGTAATCGGACAACTTAGTAGGGTTAGAGATTTTAGGAATAAGAAATATAGACGTGGAGTTTACACCTTTTGGCATAATTCCCGTCCGAAAGAAATCCTTAACCGCAGCAAGAACATTATCCTTAAGTGTACTCCAGTGTCGCTGAAAAAACCGAGCCGGAAAGGTTGTTTACATGCATAGAGTCAGAGGACTTGTAATGTAGGTACCGCCTCAAGAGTGTAGGTTGTGACCTTTAGATTGTTCTTCCTAAAATGACGGGTCTAAAGAGTAAAAGTGCGTTTGTGGAGATCATGTGAAAGATCACAAACATTATTTTACAAAGATCAAAAGCCGCCCCATCAAAACATGTAAATTTAGATGTTTATATGCATCGGTTCTTAGCACCAACCACTATGGAACGCTGTTATCAATCTATCTCAGAAATAACAAAAATGATACGGGTATTTTTAGATTGCAGGAATTTGAAAATGTGAGATTGAGATGCCACATGCCGTGAAATCCTTCAGGATTTCGAAACAACGGAATTATTAAATATGTGCATTTAGAAGGTGAACATGAAAAAATGGAGAAATAATGAGAGTGTAAAGAGGGATAGAGTGGGAGTGCATTGGACTTCTTAAAGAAAGTTTAAAATAAGGTTCGACCTCATGTCGAGATTCCTATGAAATGAGTGGGCATAGGAAACAATTCCATGAGAATTTGATAACCGAATCCTATGAGACAAATGACTACTTTAGGATTCAAATACTCTGCAAAAAATCCTACAATCCAAATAGGCTCTAAAAATTAGAGAGACGGTGCACGACGCGAACTTAGGGCATGTACAATGATATCCTGATAGCTATCTGTAAGAGTTGCCACGTAAAAAAAATCTGTGATGTGGAGGAAAAAGAGAGTAGAGTTTGTTTATCGATGTTCAGACGATTTGTAGGATTTTTACAGATAGCTTATAGATGGTGATTTTGTATGGTGATTTTGCTCTTGCACAAATGTTGTTTGTGATTTCTCTCTCGCGAGTTGGTTTATTTGTTTTGCGGGATCTCTCTCGCAAGTAGTTACTTGCTAAAATAGATTCTTTACAGACTGTTGATATCATTATCTGCAAATGATGTGGAGGAATTTTATGGACAGATACCATATGTACTATTGTACATGTCATTGTAGATACATTTAACGGTATCCGGTACTTAGCAACTCGGTATATCATTGTCTGCAATTGTATGTCCTTGTACACAGGTAGCAACTCGGTATCTTGGAGCATGTGGTGGTCTCTCTCGTAGATACATTTTAACGGTGAAGAGCCAAGCAGACGCAGAGGTTGCATGTAGACCGTATACGGTAGCAGCGGTGCATGTGGGAACAGTGACCGTGCATGTGACGGTGCACTGCGTGGGACGAGCGGGACAGGACAGGATCGGCGCCACCCCCGAACGATTCGGCGGGCCCCACGTACCGGATCCTAGGTGGGGCCGTACGAGGTGTGCCACGCAAGGCCGCCGTGGACTGCGGGCCACCCACCACCCCAGAGGGTGGGTGTGGGTCTGGGCCCCGCCACGTTGCGGACAATGCCGACAAGGCCCGGGCATGGCCCGCCACCACGTGGCCCTCCCCCTGACGCCACCCACGACGACCGTTGGTAGTTGCAGGGCAGGGCGCTCTCGCTCTCGGCCGTGTCCTCGACGACAACAACGGCCGGTCTACCGACTGCCGCCCGTCGACCTATCTGCGCCCGCCCTCTGTGCTGCTGGTGTAGCGTGAGCCAACCCAAAATGCTGCCACGAGAGTTAATGGCCATGGTTTGGTGTGGATCGTCTACCGTGATCTTGCGTGGGAGTAGCAGTGTTTTCCCTGTACGCGATCGGTCGGCTCTGGGCTCGGGATCATATGGTACGTATTGGTGTGGTGGAGGCTCACCGTTCACGTACTCGTTGCAACAGTGGCGCGGCGACAGAATCCGAATCCCTCGATCGGGCCGTAGATTCTCGGCTTGTTGGCTTGCGTCCCGCCCCGCGCGCCGTTCCTTCACGGGCGTGCCTCGGTAACCACGCTCCGGCGAGGCTCTACTGCATCAGAGAGAGAGAGAGAGAGAGAGAGAGAGAGAGAGTAGTCTACACCAGGAAGGAGGGACGGCCGGAACGTGGCTAGATTGACTGAAACGACGACAACCGCGGCTGGCCAAGCGACCACATGCATTATGAACAGCGCCGCACTGCATGCATGTGCGCTTTATTTGGCGCGGATCGCGGGAGCGTATCATCATCAGTGGGGCGATACGGACAAAGGCGCCGCGCGGCAATGGCGAGCGCGAGCGTGCGTGCCATGGCTGGAACATACGGATATCGTATCGAGCAGGACCTGGCTAGGTAACTAGCTAGCTGCCCGTGCGGCCGGCGCGCTCCAGCTGGAAATCAATCAGTCCAGGGATCTGGATCTGATATATGGGCCTGATTTATACGTGACCACCGGAGGATCGATATGTGTTGTGTATCTTCTTCTTCGTCGTTGCTGTCCGTCCGGCTGCACATGCATGCACATGCATGCGTGCCCAGCGAATGTAGCATGCTTCCGTGCTCCGTGTCAGTGGGGTGTCCGAGTGTGTGTGTGGATTCGTCGATCGCCGTTGTAGTGCAGTGGAGAACAGAAGATCCACCTTGCGATATCTCGGGTACACAGAGATGAATCCACGCCCGCCACGGTGCACCTGGGACGAAGCTTCATGCGTGTGTAATAACCGTAATAGCGACCGCACGGGTTCCATCCCCTATCGAGAAGCTGCTCCCTCATCCACGACGGCGGTCGGTCGCCGTCGCGGTCACAGCTAGCAGTCCAGGCCCTGACCGATCCCAAGTCCTCTACTGTCCGGTGCTCAAACTGGCTCCGTCCGCGCATTTGTCAGTCCGGCGACCCGGCCACGCACGCCGGGACAAGAGAGGAGTCCAGGTCCAAGCCCCGACTCGGCCACGGGCGTCTCCCCGATCACACGCATGCGGCCACCAGGTAGCATGTAAGAGCATGTGCGGTCGCACTTGACTAAGGGCATCTTCAACTCCGACCTTCAAACTGTCTGCATACGTTCGGACCGTTGCATTTCAACAGAGTCATGTATCAGTCCGCATGTCCAGTCACAATTGAATGCGTCTGCGGACGATGTCTAATCACCATTCGACCGGATAGCATCAAACAAAGCAAGTTCAGCTTACAACCGGATATAAAACATAGCAAGTTGACAAAATATAGATCAACTAGCTACGATCTATGATTAAATACAACTAGTAAGTCCTGGAGTATGCGGTAAGTCTTCGGGGATATTTCTTCTACGCGTCATGGCCTCCTAGAGATGGCCTACTGATGAATCGCCACGGGGGGTCCTCGGCCAGGCCCACCTGGCCGGGAGACAATGTGGTGAGTGCCCCTAATCCGAGAAACAATTATAAGCGTCCATGGCGGGAGCGGGTCGCTGGTAGTGCTGCTGTTGGACGAGGAGGGTAGCCCGACAAGCTACCGAGGAAGGATGTGGGCCTGCTCCTTGGCGAGGCACTGAGCTTTTTGCCACGTAGTTTGCCTTCTGCCTGGCGAGCTGCTCGGACTCCTCGATGCCAAGTTACAATGCCTTGGCATTTTTGCTTCGGCGGCGGCGGTGATGAGCACCGGTCCTCGCCGAAGTCAAGGAGATGCGAATGACTTCACGAACAAGTTCCTCCTCCTAGTTGGCGGGCATACGTGGATCTGCGCGACCATTAACCAGTCTGGCTAGATCCGATTTGCGTCGTCCCCTGCGTCGCACGATCCACGCCTCTGACTCGAGGAGCAGCGGGCACATGCTCCAAGGTGCTGGCACAAGCCCCCAGTGTAGTCCGGGAGGAGCAGGGATTGGAGGTGTCAGACGGCATTGCTTGCCCCTCCACCTCATCGGGGAGGTAGCGGACTGACCCGGTCTGACGCGGAGGTTGAGCTGCTCCTCCGGGTCATCGAGGAGGGCGAGCTTCTCGTCGTTCGGGGCGTGAGGTTGAATCCTCCTGGGGAAGCACATCCCCGTCAATGGGGTCGGACTCGCTGCTGGAGTCGGCCATGGGGGCGCGAGGAGGGAACAGATGGGGAGTGGAACAAAGTGAGCCGTCGAGTATAAGGCTAACGTTCGTTCTGGGTGGGCATGAATTTGGGATCGGGGTGGGGGTCTGGGCCTGTCCAACATGACTTGCGTCCGGACGTATCTAGAATTTTTCGTATCCACCCCACATATGAACTGAGTTTAGGTGTGTTGGACAACCCGAACATTTGGCCTAGATTTAAAAGCGCCCATTTGGATATGGTTCTTTTTGTCCAGGTAGAGCGTGGCATGTCCACCCAAACAAATGAGGAGAGCCTGGTGACGGTTGTAGATGCTCTAGCAACCAACAACCACCGCGCATACACTCCGGTCGTCCAAGCTAGCTAGTCATATAATGTGCTAGGTTGCTTTCAGGTCATCCACCGGCCGATTGCACTCCGGAACGTGTTAGGCCCCCGTTGGTCCACCTGTCGGCCGAGTCACGGTCCACACATCCGTATCACAACAGGGCCGGCCAGGCTATGATGGTCACAACATATCGACAAACAACCACCGGAGATTCGTGCGTGTTTCTTAATCCAGAGCTCGATCTCCGTCGAGATCGCGTCGGCGCATGTCGTGACCCCGATGGCCTGCACGCACACCGCTGCAGGCTAGCCGAAGGTAGCACGCACACACGTCTCGGACGCTGTGGCCGGCGGTGCATCAATCTGCTCTGGTGACGTCGCCCGGCCGTGACCGAGATAGATCGTCCCCCGGCGTGCGTCAGGTAGCGTGGTCGGTAGCTAGCTAGCTGCGCAGGATCGATCGTGCTGTGGGTCAGTGGGTCGACCAGTATTTGGAGACGCGCTAATGATGCAGTTTTCATATCCTTCTTGCATAAAGTGATCGAGGATGCGGATAAATTAGTGCCGGCGAGACCCCTTTTAATCTGCACGCGCACGCGACGCGGTGGGTAAGAAAAGAAAAAGGAATGGCAGTGAACCATCCTGTGATTGAATGTTTGTAAGGACAGTGATATCCTTAGCTCGCTAGAGTTCAAATCCCGACTCTTGTATTTATGCTGGAATTATTTCAGGATTCCCGGCGAGTGCGTTTAGTGAAGGAAAACATTTCCATCGACAATGAGATGTTTGTGGCGGCTTCGACAATCTTAAGATGATATGCCAACTCGGTTTTTGGAGATGCTTATAGAGATAATATGTGCACATGTGCGTTTATAGGGGTGATTGTATGCGCGTATATATGAGCATTTGCGTCTGTAATGTGTTAAAAAAAAGAAATGAAAGGCAAGTGAAGTCATGCATGGCCTCTAATATAATAATGGTGCAGTTTACAAGTCTTACGCGTATACCTAGGTTGCCAATTTTAACACCCTAATATAAATTATATAGTACAAAAATTATACCTTTTGAAAATAGAACATCTGAAGTTTATATTGATATATTTTTTGTAATATATAACTTGTATTAGGTTGGTCAAATTGATAACCTAGGGGTACACGCATGCCGTGTAATCTGAGAGGGAGGGGCACCTAGGTTTCAATTATGATGGGCATCGTGCCACGTACAAAAACCCTGTGTATTGTATGCCCGTGATCGATCGCGGAAAAAGTCATCATCTACCCACCGAGCATCTAAGTAACTAAGTAAATTGTCATGTCAGTATGTCCACTCTACTGCCTCGTCACGCACGCACAATGCGTGCATGCTGCCGTCTCAGTTCATCCTCGTCACGCACGACTTTTACCGGGACGATCCATCGATCGATCGTTGCCACCGTACCAGCCACCGGTGAACCAAACTCTATGCTTGGTATGGTAAGGACAGGTCGGTGGTGGAGGCAGCGGAGCTAGCAAGCACTGTACGCGTGCTAATTGACTGGTTAGTGCAACTGATGTCCCGTCATTTTAGGTGTGACGATCGACCGACTCCTCCGCTAACCGTCTACACACACGTGTCGCGTACCCGGCGCAGGGCATCTACGCACGTCGTACGAACCGCTCCACGCCCACCAGAAACACCTAACTTTTCCATAACCGGCTGGCAGTTACGGACCCAGGAACCATGACCATGAGCCCGCGACCACGACGTACTGAGACGGATGGATAGATGGCTCGATCGACCGTGCTGCTACGTGTCGATCCGATGGCAGTTCGTGAGTAAGTGTCGGTGTCACCGTACGTACGTGGCGAACGGCCGTGGAGGCTGGAGAGGACGGCCGGCCATTGGACCGGCCTGACACTTGGCGGCGCAGCGTTGGGCGGGACGGGCCTCGGTGGGACACGCGGCGCCGGCGCAACGGGCGTCGCTGTGGGTGGGGTTTGGCCGTTGGCCGTGGCTCCTGGCTGGGTTAACGTGCGTACGTACGTAGTACGTGCCGCCGCGCGCGCCCGTCGTTCAAATTCGGACGAAGGTTAGCTCGATCGGTCCGCCGCGCGCTTTGGTTTGAACTTGGCAACCGTCGTCTTCTTTCCGGCGACCGCACGCCATGGCATTTACGTACTACGCAGGGGTTATTTGGTTGGTACGTGGTCGACGCGGCGGCAGGGCAGTGGCGCGGTCACACAGTGCCGGACTGTGCCGGTGATCCCCTGGCGCGAACTGGACGGCACCGGTAGCGGCGGGTGCAAGCGGGACCCCACCGACGCGACGCAACTACCACGACGTGGCCCGCCCAACGGCCCAACCAACCAGCAACAACGGCCGATGCGCTCCCGGACCGGAGGAGGCGGCGGTTACGATGCCGTTCTGGCCCAGACCGGGGCGCCACCACCCGCGGACACCCCTGACGCCGCGCGCCGCATCCGTCCCCGGCCTCGTCGGAGACGACACGGCACGCGCGCCCTTCAACCGCCTCGCCTATCCAACCTCGGTCACATGGTCGACGCCCGGCCCCGCCCGGCCCCGCGAGCGCGGCACCGTGCGTGCGCCTGTCCGCCCTCTCGACAAGCGCGACGCGCTTGCTCTCTAGCTTCTGTACATCCGTCCGTTCCTGCTCGCAGCGGCGGGCATGTGACCGGTGCTCTGTATCTACGGGCGTACACTGCACAGCCTCTGTACGCTGATGCTGTACGTGCAGCATAGATATTGCACAGTGTTACTGCTACTGCTACATGCATGACACAGATTGGCTGCGTGCCTGTAAACGGCGCATGCTGCTCGATCGACTAACCGGCCGGGGCGCGCCGATGAGGGTACTACGTACACTGCGACCTGGTGCGTGCATGTTCGGTCCGTCCACTTCGCTGAGCCCTCGCACATGCGTGCATGCCCTGTGCGTCCATGTTCCTCCACATGCGTGCAGTGCAGACTGCAGAGGACCCGGGGCATGGAGAAGACTAGCACAGTCAATACGTACCAGCAGCAGCTTGATGGAGAATTGATTGATTAATTGATGTGCACTGAACCTAGCTCAACCCGACTGCACTCCTACGCATACACACGTGGACATGAGTCACACGGCCGACGTAGCAAGCTATATATCTGGACGGAGAGATACACCTGACCCGTTTCTGGCTAGCCGGCGCTTGTTGGAGAAGCGTGGTGGACGCATGCAGGAGACACGCACGGGCGCGCGCAATCAAATCTTCCATCTTTGATCGACTAGCTCCCTCGCGGCCTGCGGTTGGGGTTCCGCGATGGCGACGACAGCGTGAGCCTCGACAATGCGGATGCGCGGTCGACCTCGCCGGAGAGCCGACACGCGCACGCACGCACCGCCCATCCTCCATCCGCTTCACCCTCCATGTCCACGGTGACGTTGGAGAGGAGATCGACAAGAATGCGGGTGCGCGGTCTCGTCGGCCGACAGAGGCATGCATGCATGCACGCGGCGCCCATCCTCGGGATAGGGCGGCCCCCTGATGACGAGCTGTCGCCTAACGGCGGAGCACGGCGGGGTTGGTCGACTACACCGGCTCGACAGCGGGATCCAGCCCGATGGCGACGGGGCCGGCCGGGGCGATCCATGTGTCGGCGACGCGCGGCGCCTGCTCGATGGGCTCGTACGCGGTTTCGATGGCCCCTGTCGGCTCACCTCGAACCCACCGCGTCACCGACCACCGCACTATTTTATGTCAGAAGATGGATGGGAAAAGTGGTAGCTTTACCGACGCTCTTTTCTTAACGACGAAAGACGGCCATTGCTGTACGAGCCACGAAAAAAGAGTAAGAGCAGGTGCGCCGCTATGTCTCGCTCCAAGCGAGATAACCCGTCCTCTCGCACGATGGGCCGTTCAAATGGGCCGGCTCGGTGGCGTTGTTCGCTCGATCGTTTTTCGTTCGTTCGTCTACTCGATTACGAATTTTCCTTTTCTTGTCTTTGTTTCTACTTTCTATTATATTTTCAACAAAATCCCAAATACACATATTTAAAAAACTTCAGTTTGAAAAAATGTTTCTGCAGTGTTCAAAAAATGTTGATAGCATCTGAAAAACAAATTGTGCGATGTGAAAAAACTGTCTGTGCGGTGTTAAAAGAAATGTTGGCGCAACTATAAGAAAAATGTTGATGCAATCTGAAAAATATGTTTCAACATTTATTTCAAAAACAATGTTTAACAAAAATTCGAGCAACAATGTTCGAAAACATGTGTGTTTCAAAAAAATTTAATCATGTATTTAAAACAAACGTTGGCGCAACTATAAGAAATATGTTGATGCAATCTGAAAAATATATTTCAACCTAGTGTAGTGTCAAAAATGATCTTATATTATGGGACGGAGGGAGTATATAATAAATGTTACAGTTGTATAAAAAAGGCAAAAATGTGTATGGCACAAAGTTGACATCGAAAAATGTTAATCATTACATTGAAAAATGTTAATCATTTATTTCAAAATTGTTAAACTCACATAAAAAAGGTTTTGGATCTATGCACAAAATGTAGACATCAAAACATACATTTTTTTAGAAAATGTGGTATGTCTATACGAAAAATTTACAAGGTGTATGAAAAAAATTAGACATCAAAACATATATAATGAAAGATAGACATAAAAATATAATTTTTCAAACATGTTAACCATGTATTGTGAAAGTGTTAAAATCTATATAAAATTGTTCCTTATGTATACGAAAAATGTTGAATGTGTACTGAGAAAACAAATATGTGTGAACAAATAAGAAACGGATGAAAATCGACAAAAAACACATGAACACAAAGAAAAGTAAAAGAAAAAAACCGAATAAAAACTAGTGCAAAGAATGAACCCCAGAACAAAGAAAACCAAGAAAACAACAAGGAAAAGAAAAAAACAGTGAAAACCAAGAAAGAACCAAACTAAAAAACCGAAAAAAGGAAAAAAAAATCAGTAAAACTATGAAAAAAACGAAGAAACCCATTTAAAAACAAAGAAAAATAGAAAACTAAAAATATATAGGAAAGAATTAAAACAGAACCGAAAGCGTATGGCAGGCCCATACTCGGCTTTCCCTATCTTCCAGCCACCGGGTTTTGGAAGGTTCTGGAATCTTCACTGAACTGCTTTTTCTTCTTTGTTTCTTTTCTATTTTTGTTTTATTTTCTATTTTTTTTCCTTTTTTTCTATTTATAAATCCTTGGAATATTTTCAATCTTAGAACATTTTTGGAAATTCCGAAATTTTTCCCAATATTTTTAAATTAATGAATATTTCTTTAAATATGGAAAAAATCATTAGCAATTTTGAAATTCAAAATATTATTTTGAAATCCCAAACAGTTTCATGATTTTGATTATTTTTCAAAAAGTTGTGAAGATTTACTTAAGTTCAAAAAAATTGAAAAATGAAAATTTTGAAAATGGAGCACCCCGCCTCTCACATGGGCCGGCCCAAAGCATGGGGGTAGGCGAGCGTTTGCCCGTTGTCCGCCATGTACCGCGCAATAATAGTAGGTCTCAGTGGGAAGCGTGTATAGCTCGTCCGTTGCAAGTCAGAAGTTTTTTCTTTGAACCGGAACAAATCATTCCCTCACTAAACCCGCACGGTGATCTCGCTAGCGACCAGAGCCGAGATACAGTCTGGAGCCTGCTTCGTCCATGACGAAACAACAACTCCTCCTTTATAGTCGAAGGCGACTAATTCAGGATCAGAGCCGTATCCCTTTTTTTTGTTATCCACCCCCCATAGGTGATCAAAAACCGCATGTGGACTAGTGTACTCTATCAAGTGCCATTCTTGTGTCTTCCAACTCAAGAGATCTCCATACCTGCTTGACAAACTTGCATTTTAGAAAAAGGTGTCCTCCATCTTCATCCAATCTGTTGCATAATGGACATCTTGAATCCAACTCCACCTTCTTGAGTTGGATGTTCATACAAAGAGGAAGACTGTTATGAGCGAACCTCCATATGAACACACACACACACTTTCCCTGGCATGGACAGATTCCACAACCTGCTCTAGTCCGTCCTACAGGGCTCTGACGTTGATGATGGGCCGCCATCTCTGGCCAACCTAGCATCTCTCAGAACAGTTCCTCGGTGATACGCCGACTTAGCTGGAAATTTCCCCTTCGGATCAAAGTGCCACATGACATGGTCTCCCATCCCAACTTGCAAAGGTATTTCCATGATATTTTAACATAAACTTCACAAAATAAGGCCTCCAACAGTTGTCCATCCTCGTCCGGATCAGTCAAATCCGAGACTCGCATGATCACCGCATTTCAACACCCTTCAGAATGCTCCGCCAAGTGTATGAAATTTCTCTTATGGGTCAGGCCAAACTACAACACATGTTGGGAGCCAGAAGTTGCTCTCCGCTAGAAGAGTCACGCCGCTTATGGGTCGGGCCAAACTACAAGTTATGCAGCGAAACGTTTCCAGTAGTTCATTCCGACACGATTGACATATTTGTTTTTTAAAAAGATTGAGCAGCAGTTGGTCAACATTTTTACAGTTTGCTTGTTTCTTTTCTGTTACCTTTTTTGGTAAAAATATCACTATAAAACACAAATTTCTCACGTACTTTTAAAAGGGTCCTAGTATTTTTTAACTATTCATGTATTTTAAAAAGTGTTCACACATTTTTGAAAATATGTTCACCCTGTGGTAAAAATTGTTCAACTATACCCTAAAAATGTTCAACATATCTAATAAATATTTACCATGTATTCGAAATATGATCGACATGTATTTAAAAAACTAAACCATGTATTTAAAAAATATTCAGCTACTGTCTCAAAAATTGATTAACATGTTCTAAAAAATGTTCACCGTGTGTTTAGAAAAATCTTGGACATGCATTTACAAAATATTTAACATGTGTACATGTGTTTAAAAAGGATCGCTGCATATTTAAATATGTTCAACATGTGTTCAAAATTATCATTGCGTATTTGAAAATGTTCTACTTATTTGAAAAAATGTTCTCCGTGTATTTTGGAAAAATGTTTGATATGTTTTTCTGCATCGATGTTTGATATGTATTAAAAATGTTGAACTTTAAAAACATTTCACCATATATTTGAAACATGTTCACCTTATATTTAAAAATTTATCATAGATAAAAAATGTTCACCATGTATTTGGAATATGTTCCATGCATGTTTGAATATATTGAACTTATGTCTGGAAAATGTTTGACGTGTACCTGAGAATGTGACAATATGTATTTAACAAATTAAAGAAGAACAAATAAAAAAGAGGAGACAACAAAAAAAGGAAAAGGAAAGGGGGAAAAGAAAAATTAAGAATAAAATGCTAAAAATGAAACAAAAAATGAAAATAAAATGACCGAAAACCTACAAAACTGATGGCCAAAGTAAAACCCATAGAAAACCATTGAGAACAAAATTAAAAACAAAACAATAGAAAACCTACAAAAAAGCTCATGATTGATCATTTAATCTAGCATGTCATGTAGTCGGTCCATGTCCTGCCTGCAAAGTGAGCACCACTGTTGGATCCCCCTATGAAGGAAGAAGGAAGACCACATGATTTGAATGTCATGTCTTATGTTAAATCTTGCAAGAAGAAAATAAAACAGAGGAGTAGGGATGGTGTCGTGGGTATTTCTCTGGCGGTAAGTATATGGGTGTAGATGGAGAGGCATAGAGTACGTTCAAGGATCATATGGGTGCACATAATAAAGATTTTACCCACGTTCAGGCTCCCTTGCTAAAGGATAATACTCTACTCCACCGCTAGCCTTCTTCTTGCCTACAAGGTTACAAAGGGATGCAAACCCTTGATCGGGTGCCCTAGCCATGCCTTATATAGTAGTCACCATGGCTAGGAGTTACAACGGTCGGCTGAATTATTGCTACAAGTAACAACAATAGTAGGCATGCCTTATATAGTAGCAACTTTGTTCTCATACTAAATTAGAACCTCTTCCAAAATAGTGGAATCGTCACTAAATAAAGTCATGACCTCTCCAAATCCATTTTCATCAATATAATCATCATAAATAGGAGGCACGCTACCATTATAACAAATTTGCACATCAAAGCTTGGGGGACTAAAAATATCATCTTCATCAAGCATAGCATCCCCAAGCTTATGGCTTTGCATATCGTTAGCATCATGGATATTCAAAGAATTCATACCAACAATCCAATCATGCTCGTCATTCAAATATTTTGTGTCAAACATTTTATTGACTTCTTCTTCTAACAATTGAGCACAATTTTCCGATCCATCATTTTCAAGAAAGATATTATAAAGATGATCAATAATATGATGCAACCTCAATTCCAATTTTTTTGTAGTTTTTTTTATAAATCAAACTAGTGATAAAACAAGAAACTAAAAGATTCGATTGCAAGATCTAAAGATATACCTTCAAGCACTCACCTCCCTGGCAACGGCGCCAGAAAAGAGCTTGATGTCTACTACACAACTTTATTCTTATAGACTCATGTTGGGCCTCCAAGCGCAGAGTTTTGTATGATAGTAGCAATTTTCCCTCAAGTGGATGACCTAACGTTTATAAATCCGTCGGAGGCGTAGGATGAAAACAGTCTCTCTCAAGCAACCCTGCAATCAAATACAAGAAATCTCTTAGGCGTTGGATGACCTAAGGTGCACTAGTTCAGCGAAGAGATGGTGATAAAAGTGTAGTATGGATAGTAGATATGAGTTTTTGTAGTGCGGACGATAAAAAACAGCAAGGTAGTAAATAGTAAAACAGATCACAAACGGTATTGCAATGATGGAAAAATGAGGCCTAGGGTGCATACTTTCACTAGTGCAATCTCTCAACAATGCTAACATTGTTGGAGCATATGATTATCCCTCAAAGTGCAAGAAAGAATCACTCTCGAGTTCCTATTAGCGGAGAACAAAAGACAGAAATTGTTTGTAGGGTACGAAACCACCACAAAGCTATTCTTTCCGATCAATCTATCCTAGAGTTCATACTAAAATAACAGCAAGCTATTCATTCCGATCGATCTAATCAAGAGTCCGTATTAAAATAACACCATGTGATGCATATCAACCAACTCTAATGTCACCTAGATACCCCAATATCATCGCGAGTACCCGTGAGTTAATTATACGATATGTATCAAACAATTTCAGATTCATAATACTCAATCCACACAAAGAACTACAAGGAGGCCCCAAAGTTTCTATCGGAGAAAAGATAATAAAAATGTGCATCAACCCCTATGCATAGATTACCCCAAAGTCACCTCGGGAATCCGCAAGTTGAGTGCCATAACATATATCAAGTGAATCAAAATAATACCCCACTGTCACCACGGGTATTCATATGCAAGACATATATCATGTGTTCTCAGATCTGAACATTCAATCCGACAAGACAAAACTTCAAAGGGTAAAGGCTCAATTCATCACAACAAGTGTAGAGAGGGGAGAAACATCATATGATCCATCTATGTTAACAAAGCCCATGATACATCAAGATCGTGACATATCAAGATTGCACGCGAGAGAGAGATTAAACATGTAGCAACTGGTAAAAACCCTCAGCCCCGAGGGTGGACTACTCCATCCTCATCATGGTGGCTGCCGGGATGATGAAGATGGCCACCGGTGATGATCTCCCCCTCTGGCAGGGTGCCGGAACGGGCTCCCGATTGGTTTTCGGTGGCAACAGAGGCTTGCGGCGGCGGAACTTCTGATCTAGGGTCTTCCCAAGGGTTTTTGGAATATTTGGAAATTTATAGGGCGAAGAAGGGTACGGGAGGCCACCGAGGTGGGCACAACCCACCAGGGCGCGCCTGGGGGCCCAGGCACGCCCTGGTTGGTTGTGCACCCCTCGGGGCAACCCCCAGGTGCTGCTCTGGCCCAATGGCCAATGGTTCTCTTCTGGTCCATAAAAAATCCACAAATTTTTTTGCGGTGTTTGGAGAACTTTCATTTCTGCACAAAAAACACCACCACAGTAGTTCTGCTGAAAACATCGTCAGTCCGGGTTAGTTCCATGCAAATCATACCAAAACCATATAGAATTATTGTAAGCATGGCATGAATACTTCATAAATTATAGATATGTTGCAGACGTATCATGCAACAAGGTATTTTTGTATTTTTGGTTTACTAGAACTGAAAATAAAAGCAAAGGAAAAGAGATCGCGAAGGCAAATATATTAAAGAAGAGACCCGGGGGCCGTAGGTTTCACTAGTGGCTTCTCTCGAGAAAAATAGCAAACGGTGGGAAAACAATTCTGTTGGGCAATTGATAGAACTTCAAATAATCTTGACGATATCCAGGCAATGATCATTATATATGCATCACGTCCAAGATTAGTAGACCAACTCCTGCTTGCATCTACTACTATTATTCCACACATCGACCGCTATCCAGCATGCACCTAGTGTATTAAGTTCTTGGAAAAATGAAGTAATGCAATAAGAACGATGACATGATGTAGACAAGATCTATTTATGTAGAAATAGTCCCCATCTTGTTATCCTTAATAGCAACAATACGTATGTGTCGTTTCCCCTTCTGTCACTGGGATCAAGCACTGTAAGATCGAACCCATCACAAAGCACCTCTTCCCATTGCAAGATAAATAGATCAAGTTTGCCAAACAAAACTCAAATATCAAAGAAGAAATACGAGGCTATAATCAATCATGCATATAAGAGATCAAAGAAGACTCAAATAACTTTCATGGATAAAAACATAGATCTGATCATAAACTCAAAGTTCATCGGATCCCAACAAACACACCACAAAAAGAGTTGCATCATATGGATCTCCAAGAGACCATTGTATTGAGAATCAAGAGAGAGAGAGGAATCCATCTAGCTACTAACTACAGACCTGTAGGTCTATAAAGAACTACTCACGCATCATCGGAGAGGCACCAATGGACATGATGAACCCCTTCACGATGGTGTCTAGATTGGATCTGGTGTTTCTGGAACTTGCGGCGGCTGGAATTGATTTTCATCGTATCCCCTAGGGTTTCTGGAATATTGGGGTATTTATAGAGCAAAGAGGCGGTGTCGGAGGCCATCGAGGTGGGAACAACTCACCTGGGCACGCTTGGTCCCAAGTGCGCCCTGGTGTCTTGTGCCCCCCTCGGGCTCCCTCTCCGGTACTTCTTTGGCCCACTGGATGTCTTCTGGTCCAAAAAAAATCCACAAAAAGTTTCGCTGTGTTTGGACTCCGTTTGATATTGATTTCCTGCAATGTAAAAAACGAGCTGAAAACAACAACTAGCATTGGGCACTATGTCAATAGGTTAGTACCAAAAATGATATAAAATGACTATAAAATGATTGTAAAACATCCAAGAATGATAATATAATAGCATGGAACAATCAAAAATTATAGATACGTTGGAAACGTATCAGACATCCAGGTCCCGCTATTGGTTATTGACCATAGAGATGTCTCGGTCATGTCTGCATAGTTCTCGAACCCGCTGGGTCTACACACTTAACGTTTAGTGATGATCTAAGTATAGTTGAGTTATTGTGTTGGTGACCCAAGGTTGTTCGGAGTCCCAGATGAGATCCCGGACATGACGAGGAACTTCGGAATGGTCCGGAAGTGAAGATTGATATATAGGATGAAGGTATTCGGACTCGTGAAGCATTCAGGGAGGTACCGGGTTTTCGTCGGAGACAGAAATGGGTTTCGGGCGGCCCCGGAAAGTGTTGGGGGCCTCATGAGCCAAGGGAAGGGGTCATGTGGGCTGGGCGCCACCCAAACCCTAGCCCACTCGCCCTAGGGGTGGGGGAGCCCAGCTAGGGGGTCGGCCACCTTGTGGCTTAGGGGCCAAGCCACCCTAGGGTTTCCCTAGGGGGCGCCCCATCTAGTGGCCGCCTCCCCCCTAGGGCGCCCCCTCCTCCCTACCCCCTATATATACAGGTGGAGAGGAAGGGCAGCCGCACCCGATCTATGCCACGGCGCTGCCCTTCCTCTCCCTTGTAGTCCATCTTCTTCTCTGGTAGGATTGATGAAGCCCTACTAAGATTTCTCCACCACCACTGCCACCCGTGCCCTCGTGCTGCCGAAGGACTCGAGCTACTACTTCATCATTGCTTGCTGGATCGAGGAGGTGAAGGCGTCATCAAGCCATACATGTGTTGAACGCAGAAGTGCCGTCCGTTCGACACTTGGATCGGGAATTCGTGGACGGATCATGATTGGATCGCAAAGACGTTCGACTACATCAACCGCGTTTCTTAACGCTTCCGCTTAGCAACTACAAGGATATGTAGATCCAATCTCTCCTCATATATATGTTCATCTCCTAGATTGATCTTGGTGAGCGTAGGATTTTTTTCCCATACAACGTTTCCAAACAGATGTCACCCTATTCCCCAAATCCGATACCAGTTGGGACTCTCTTTTTAGGAATAAAAGATAGGGCTAGCTATATGTCCATATAGGCCGTAAACCCCCCTAAAAACATCCCAAAAAATATGCAAAATAACATAGCCATGGAAAAAATAATAGCCCTGCCCACCTCAACGGCCACCAAGAGTAATAAATCAAGATGATCTAGACCGACAACTACTGGATAAGTAAAATGTCATAACACGTCCCCCTTTGAGCATGCTACCTTCCCGAGTCGCGATCCCAACATCGACTGTACTACCACCACGCCGGTTCCATTTATGTAATTCTTTGTGTTGTGTTCAATGATGATGCATATTGCCTCTTATAGCCGCCTCTTATTATTGATGCATTCTTTCTTTATTTAAATCAATGTATAATGTTCATTAGAATATGTCATATTATGTATGTGATTACTTTCTTACGGTTAATGGGAACCCTATTGCCGCCCCCCTTCGCGCCGCTTCCCAGGGGGGACATGTATGGGGAAATTTCATCCCCTGTCATGTAAATGGGCATGGGCATGGGGCAGTGGAGAATGTACGGGATAAATTTGCTATGTGGTCCCCATAGGGGATTGTCCTCATTGAGCCTTTACTCAAGAATGCGGCGATTTTAATATTATTAGTCAAATGGTTCTTTGAGAAAATGGTCCACGAGGTTAGAGACCATTCTCGATTTTCTGGAAAATGCAACTCTATGATGTAAATGATTGGATATACATTTTCCCGTCTTACTAGCACTCATCCATTGTTCTTTAAATTTCGTATATTGTTCCAAAGAAGCTCTTATTGTTTGTTTTAGTTCAAAGGATGTTCATATGGCTTTTAACCCTTACACCCCCCTTTTGGTAGAGCTTCCTTTGTTCGTAGGTCCAATGCCATAGGAAATTTTTCTATTGAACTACTTTGCATGTGATTCTCAAAAAAATGTGTTAAGCCCATACTCATTGTTTTTCCTTTTCTCTATGACACTGTGATAAGTAGTCCACAACTACTATTTTTTTTATTTTTTATGTATTTTTTCTTCTGTTTTTGTGCTTTTAAAATGATGTGAACTAAGCATGCTTCAAGCCCAAGGAAATCTTTAAGCCGTCATGACCACTCAGAGCTTCACTTTTTTTGCCAAGCGCACTAATATATCCATGGGGGAGATGTAAAGCAACCACTTCCTCTCCAATCTTGCGAAGAGCGTTAATTACAAGGGAAACAAATGAGAAGCACAATGATGCAACCAAGAACATTCCTCGACTTTGATGGTCTTCTCGGAGATCCTCACTTGCTAGTTGGATAGTTTAGCCTTCGCTCGTTGATTTTGTTGTTGCTCGTTGATTTCATTTTGAAAATGTTGGATGATGGTGATATGTAATGTCAGTAGCACGCATCAAGGGTGTGGTGTCGTGGATCTGAAGCTATTCATCTCATGAGACTAATTGCTCTGTAGCTCTTTGGCCAAACACGTATCAGACTAGGCATCTTAGTGCAATCATCTGAATCGCGTCCTGCTTGGTTCGTCGGCGGTGTGATGACTACGACATTGAGCGGCTTCAAAACCGTCGAAGAAGAAGGCCTCACTCAAGCCTCCATTTCATTCCACTTGTTTATTTAATGGTCTCGTTAAATATTTACCAACAAGTGTCTTTCTTGAGGGATCATATTTACCAACATGTATGTTGTGCGTATAGGATGAAATTTCCTTTTTTTTAACAAACATATTGTTTTTGAAGAAAAAAAGAAAGATATTGAGGTAACCAACCTTGTTTAATCAAATATCTGCCGAAGAAAAATATCACGGTTCTTCTTCCTGGACGTCGAAGCTCTGCCAGAGTACTACCGCGGAACTCGTGGATACCTCGGAGGGGTCGTCTACTTTGACTCTCGACTTGGTGAGCTCTTCTCGTGGCTAGAAGGTGTAACGTAGCTGCGGGAATTGATGGGATCGTTAAGCTGCATCGACTCATCACTTCTTCCGCTACTCTGCACCGTCGGCGAGTTTGATCATTACAGCCATCTTCATAGTGATCTTGGGTGTAATCGTGAACATAATTTTTTTATTGCCTAGCACGTTCCCCTACAATTAGTGTTTATGGGCAACGGGAACCCTAATGGCCCGCTTCCCAATGGGGGTAGATATGAGGAAATTTAATCCTAGACATGTAAATGGGGATGGGCATGGGGCAATGGGGAATGGACGGGATGGATTTGATCTGACTGTTGGGGAACATAGTAATTTCAAAATTTTCCTATGCACACGCAAGATCATGGTGATGTATAGCAACGAGAGGAGGAGTGTATCTTCATAACCTTGAAGATCGCTAAGCGGAAGCGTTTATCAATGCGGTTGATATAGTCGTACACCTTCACGACCCGCCCCGATCAAGTACCGAACGTACGGCACCTCTGCGTTTAGCACACGTTCAGCGCGATGACGTCCTCGCCTTCTCGATCCAGCAAAACGGGCGAAGTAGTAGATGAGTTCCGTGTTCGGGAACGTAGCAGAAATTCAAAATTTTCTACGCATCACCAAGATCAATATATGGAGTAACTAGCAACGAGAGAGAGGGGGTGCATCTTCATACCCTTGAAGATCGCGATGCGGAAGCATTGCAAGAACGCGGTCGGTGGAGTCGTTCACTAAGCGATTCAGATCGCGGCCGAATCCGATCTAAGCACCGAACAGCGGTGCCTCCGCGTTCAACACACGTACAACCCGGGGACGTCTCCTCCTTCTTGATCAAGCAAGGGGAGAGGAGAAGTTGAGGGAGAGCTCCGGCAGCACGACGGCGTGGTGGTGGAGCTTGCGCCTCCCCGAGAGCCGCCAAGCACTACTACTACGGAGGAGGTGTTGGGGAGGGAGAGGGCTGCGCCAGGGGAAGGGTGAAGCTCCCATGCGCCTCCCCACTATATATAGTGGTGGAGGGGGCTGGTTTCTTGCCCTCGAAGTTCATTGGGGCGTTGGCAAAGGTGGGAGGAAAGAAATCCCATCATTTCCTTCCCCACCGATTGTTATCCCCCCTTTTTAGGGATCTTGATCTTATCCCTTCGGATTTGATCTTATTCCTTCTAAGGGGGATCTTGGTGCGCCTTGACCAGGGTTGTGGGGCCTTGCTCCCACTACCCACGTTCATGTGGGTCCCCCCATGCAGGTGGGCCCCACTCCAGAACCTTCTAGAACCTTCCCGGTACAATACCGAAAAACCCCGAACATTTTCCGGTGGCCAAAATAGGACTTCCCATATATAAATCTTTACCTCCGGACCATTCCGGAACTCCTCGTGACGTCTGGGATCTCATCCGGGACTTCGAACAACATTCGGTACCTGCACAATAATTCCCATAACAACTCTAGCGTCACCGAACCTTAAGTGTGTAGACCCTACGGGTTCGAGAATCATGCAGACATGACCGAGACAGCTCTCTGGCCAATAACCAACAACGGGATCTAGATACCCATGTTGGCTCCCACATGTTCCACGATGATCTCATTGGATGAACCACAATGTCAAGGATTCAAGCAATCCCGTATACAATTCCCTTTGTCAATCGGTACGTTACTTGCCCGAGATTCGATCATCGGTATCCCAATACCTCGTTCAATCTCGTTACCGGCAAGTCACTTTACTCGTTCCGTAATGCATGATCCTGTGACTAACTACTTAGTCATATTGAGCTCATTATGATGATGCATTACCGAGTGGGCCCAGAGATACCTCTCCGTCACACGGAGTGACAAATCCCAGTCTCGATTCGTGCCAACCCAATAGACACTTTCGGAGATACCCGTAGTGCACCTTTATAGCCACCCAGTTACGTCGTGACGTTTGGCACACCCAAAGCATTCCTACGGTATCCGGGAGTTGCATAATCTCATGGTCTAAGGAAATGATACTTGACATTAGAAAAGCTTTTAGCAAACGAACTACACGATCTTGTGCTATGTTTAGGATTGGGTCTCGTCCATCACATCATTCTCCTAATGATGTGACCCCGTTATCAATGACATCCAATGTCCATGGTCAGGAAACCATAACCATCTATTGATCAACGAGCTAGTCAACTAGAGGCTCACTAGGGACATGTTCTGGTCTATGTATTCACACATGTATTACGGTTTCCAGTTAATACAATTATACCATGAACAATAGACAATTATCATGAACAAGGAAATATAATAATAACCATTTTATTATTGCCTCTAGGGCATATTTCCAACAGTCTCCCACTTGCACTAGAGTTAATAATCTAGTTCACATCACTATGTGATTGCAATGAATTCAACGTCCATTGGGTTTATCATATCTCGCTTGTGAGAGAGGTTATTAGTCAACGAGTCTGAATCTTTCAGATCCGTGTGTGCTTAACAAATCTCTATGTCATCTCCTAGATGTAGCTACCACGCGCTATTTGGAGCTATTCCAAATAACTTGATGTAGGGTGGGACCCTAATTCGTCGATCTTTCACGTTTGGAGGGGATCCTACGGAGGAAACACGAAGAACACGCGGAAGCACGAGGGGAAACACGGGGAAAACGAGAGAGAATCACTCAACCAACAAGGAATCGATCACACAAGTGCTAGATCAACATACACACATGAGATCCACAAGATACATAGTCAACTAGGGTAAGGATACAAAGGAACCGTTCATCTCCAAGAGGAGGCCTTGATGTTCTTCCCTAGATAGGGGTCTTGAATCACGAGGATCTTCTCCGAGGAGGTCCTGATCTCCGAGGAGAAGTAACCGAGTGGATGAGCAAAGGCTCTCACACAAATATGAGCTAATCCAATGCTAAGTCTCAAAGTGAGGAGATGGGGTCCTATATATAGAGTTGGGGGCAAAGGGGTACATGGGCTCAGCCCAACACGCGCACGCAGGCGCTGGACGGATGATCCGGACGAGGGTCCAGATGATCCGGGCTGGTCCGGATGATCCGGGTGGGGACCCGGATGAGCTGGAGACTCGGCTGGCGGTGGCGACGGGCCGGATGTCCGGCTGGCTGTCCGGACGTCTGGGCGGCGTCCGGATGATCCGGGCCTAGGTCCGGATGATCCGGCTTCGGGTTTGAGCTTCGGGAGTCCTTGGGCGATTTAGCCGGATCATCCGGGCCGGGGTCCGGATCGTCTGGGCTCTGTCCGGATCGTCCGGGCGGGGGTCCGGATCGTCCGGGCATCCTGGTCCTTGGTGGTTTTTCCTCTCCGTCTTCTCGTATGTCTTCCGCCTCCAGTTCTCCTTGCCTCCTAGCTTCTTCATGGTTGACTCCTTGGTACCTGAGTATGCATAGAGTCTCCGTTTGAGGTAGTAACCATGTCTCATGTGAATCGAAAGAGAGTTGTGAGAGGAGTGATGTCACCTCGGTTTCGAGAGCTCTAGCACGTGCTCGAGTCATAGGTCCTTGTGGGGTTGGAAGTGTTGATGTAGAGTCCATGGGGATGATGGAAGGATGCTCCGCATCATAACTGTTCTACTATATGAATCCGGTTTACTATTCAGAGTCATCCAGATTGGTGTCAAAGTTTGCATCGACGTAACCCTTTACGACGAACTATTTTACCACCTCCATAATCGAGAAAGGATGCTCCGCATCATATCCCCTCCCTTCGAAAGGATCCGATCGACCTCGGATCTAGATCTTCATCACCATGGAAAGGCGAGAGGTCTTTGATGTTGAAGGTGTCGCTCACGTTGTACTTGTCGCTTGGTAGGTCTAGCTTGTAGGCGTTGTTGTTGTAGCGTGCTAACACCTTGAAGGGTCCATCGGCTCGATGTAGAATTTTGGACTTGCGTTCGTTGGGGAAGCGTTCCTTGCGAAGGTGTAGCCACACGAGATCGCCTATGTTGAAGATCATGGGTTGCTTGTTAATGTTGAGCTTGGTCTCTAGTCGTTGTACTTGGCGCTCGATGGTGTTTCTTGTATCTTCATGCATATTCTTGATGTAGCTTGCGCGAGCGCTTGCGTCGAGGTTGGTGCGTTCTTGTAGAGGTAGAGGTAGAATGTCCAATGGGGACAATGGGTTGTAGCCGTAGACGACCTCGAAAGGGGACTTGCCGGTCGTCGAATGTCTTGCGCGGTTGTAGGCGTACTCGGCGATGGGTAGACACGCTTCCCACTCCTTGATGTTCTTCTTGATCAACACGTGAAGTAGAGTGGAGAGCGTCCGGTTCGTCACCTCCGTTTGGCCGTCGGTTTGAGGATGGTATGCGGATGAGAAGAAGAGCTTGATTCCGAGCTTGGCGCATAGTGTCTTCCAAAAGTAACTCAAGAACTTGACGTCGCGGTCGGAGACGATTGTCTTTGGGACTCCATGGAGGCGCAAGATTTCCCTACAAAAGATATTTGCAATATGTGAAGCATCGTCTACCTTGTTGCAAGGAATAAAATGTGCCATCTTAGAAAATCTATCCACAACAACAAACACGGAATCCTTTCCATTTTGAGTTCTAGGCAAACCAAGTACAAAGTCCATGCTAATGTCTTCCCAAGGTTGATAAGGAATAGGAAGAGGCATGTAAAGACCATGAGATTGAGCTTTTGACTTAGCTTTGCGGCATGTTGAGCATCTTGTGGTGAAGTGTGAGACGTCTCGAAACATCTTTGGCCAAAAGTAGTTCTTGGAGAGCGTGGGGAATGTCTTGTCGCGTCCAAAGTGTCCCATGAGTCCACCTCCATGAGCCTCTTGCAAAAGGAGCAAACGAATAGAAGACTCGGGTATGCATAGTTTGTTAGCTCTCATAAGATAACCATCCTTGAGGTAATATTGTTCCCAAGATGTATGCGTCAAACATTTAGCATGATGAGTTGCAAAAGATGGATCACTAGCATACAAATCTTTGATGTGTTCAAAGCCAATAACGTTTAACTCAAGTTGTGTGAGAAGCGTGCATATGCGTGAAAGTGCATCGGCAACTACATTTTCCTTGCCCTTAATGTACTTGATCACATATGGAAAGGATTCAATAAATTCACTCCATTTGGCATGACGCTTGTTCAATTTAGTTTGACCTTTCAAGTACTTAAGCGTTTCATGATCGGTATGGATGACAAACTCATGAGGTCTAAGATAATGTTCCCAAACATGTAGGACACGCACTAAGGCATACAATTCCTTGTCGTACACGGGATAGTTAAGTTGAGCACCGGAGAGTTTTTCACTAAAATAAGCAATGACTCGTTTTTCTTGCATTAAAACTCCGCCAATTCCGGTACCACTTGCATCACAATGAACCTCAAAAGTTTTGTCAAAATTGGGCAAAGCGAGAATCGGAGCATGAGTAAGCAAAGACTTGAGCTCATCAAAAGCGTTGGATTGCAAAGGTCCCCAAACAAAAGGAGTATTCTTCTTACTCAAAGCATGCAAAGGAGCTGCAATAGTGCTAAAGTTTTTCACGGCGGCGATATAAAAACCTGCAAGACCAAGGAAACTTCGCACTTGTTGCAAATTGGTGGGTTGGGGCCAAGTTTTAATTGCTTTGATCTTAGTTTCATCAACATGGAGACCCTTGGAAGAGACAACGAAACCCAAGAAAACCACTTTGTCAACACCAAAAGTGCATTTTTTCAAGTTGGCATAAAGACTTTCCTTTCGAAGCGTTTGCAAAACAAGCTTAACATGATCAAGACGTTGTTTCATGGTTTTGCTAAAGACAAGAATATCATCAAAGTAAACCACAACAAAGATTCCAATGTATGGACGAAGTACATGATGCATGAGACGCACAAAAGTTCCGGGAGCTTCCGACAAACCCATAGGCATAACCAACCATTCATATAAGCCAAATTTTGTTTTGAAAGCAGTTTTCCATTCATCACCCTCATGAATGCGGATTTGATAATAGCCACTTTTAAGATCAATTTTTGAGAAAAAGTTGGCTCCACTAAGTTCATCAAGCATATCATCTAAGCGAGGAATGGGATGCCTATAGCGCACGGTGATAGCATTTATGGGTCTACAATCGGAACACAAGCGGAAAGTTCCATCGGGCTTAGGCACAAGTATAACGGGAACGGCACAAGGGCTTAAGCTTTCACGTACATGACAATTGTCGATTAGTTGTTGTACTTGCCGTTGAATCTCCTTGGTTTCTTCGGGATTGACACGGTATGGAGCTTTGTTTGGAAGTGGTGCTCCGGGAATGAGGTCAATTCGATGCTCAATGCCTCGTAGAGGAGGTAGACCCGGAGGTAGCTCATCGGGGAAAACATCTTGAAATTCCTGCAAAAGAGATTGAAACACCAAAGGTAGCTCATGAGTGGTGTTAGTTTTTGGTTCTCCATCCTTGCACACAAGGACAAAGTGCATCACACTCGATGGGTTCTCACACACTTCTCTCATCTCATGTTTGGTGGCGAATAGTATGAGGTTTTTCTCTCTAGGCGAAGAGGCGCTCAAATTTGGCTTGTGGCTCTCACTCACTTTTTGGTGGCTCACTTTCTCACTCTTCTCTCTTTGGTTGGTGGCTTGTTTGTCGGCTATCACTTGACTAGGAGACATGGGTCGTAGGACATATTCTTTGCCTTTCATCTTGAAGCTATAGTGGTTTGTACGCCCATTGTGGTAGACACCACGGTCGAATTGCCATGGCCGACCAAGGAGGAGGTGGCAGACGGTCATTGGGACCACATCACACTCCAAATTGTCCTCATATGCACCGATTTTGAAGGATACTTGGACCGTATGCTCAACTCGTATAGTGCCGGAGTCACTTAGCCATTGAGCCTTGTAGGGTTGCGGATGCTTCTTCTTGACCAATTGGAGTTTGGAGCATAGTTCTTCGCTTGCCAAGTTGTGGCAACTACCTCCATCGATGATGACCTTGACGGATCGTCCATTGATGCCGGCCTTTGTGTGGAATATGTGGCATCGTTGGTCTTCTTCTTGTTGATGTTGAAGTGTCAAGACTTTGGAGACAACAAGAGCGGGACTCGTATCTTCATCACAAAAGACTTGATCATCTTCATCCTCGTTGATGCGCCGGTGCATGGCCACTTGCTCAATAGCGTCCATTTCATCTTCACTCATTGAGTCATAGGTGCCATCGTCGTTGAGTATCATGGTGCGCTTGTTGGTGCATTCATATGACTTGTGGCCTCGGCCACCGCAAGTGAAACACTTGAAGGAGCTTGTCTTGACGGTCTCCTCGGTTGGAGTAGACGATGAAGCACGCGGCTTGAGGTTTCTTGTAGTAGGAGGAAGACGACTTGAACTTGTGGAAGTTTTCTTGTAACTTGACTTGTCGTCGTTGCTTGGAGAAGGCTTGGTTGATGTCGAAGTTGGAGTAGTTGTTGAAGCTTGGTTGTTGGAGAAGCCGTATGTCTTGGAGGAGTACTTGGCGTACTTGAAGTCATCTTGCACTTGACGTTCCGCCTTTGTAGCTTGATGCACGAGCTCAATGAGGTTGGAGTAGGGTTGGAAATCGGCGATCTTCTTGATGGAATGATTGAGGCCATTCAAGAATCGTGCCATTGTTTGCTCATCATCCTCCGTGACATTAGCTTGAATCATGGCAATCTCCATTTCCTTGTAGTATTCTTCAACACTCTTTGTTCCTTGCTTGAGGAGTTGTAGCTTCTTGAAGAGATCACGGTTGTAGTAGGTGGGCACAAAGCGTGCTCGCATGACATCCTTCATTTGAGCCCAAATGGTGATTGGAGGTTCACCTCTTGCTTGTCGGCGCTCAAGGACTTGTTCCCACCATATGAGCACATAGTCTTGGAACTCAAGTGATGCCATAGCGATCTTCTTCTCTTCCTCATAGTTGTGCAAACGAAAGATTTTGTCGACCTTCAATGCCCATGAGAGGTACTCTTCGGGATCATTGCTTCCATTGAACTTGGGCATTGTGAACTTGAGCTTGCCATAGCGTTGCTCTTCATTGTGTTGTGGGCGGTGGTGATGATGATGCCCTTGTCGTGGGGGGGTAATCATCCTCATGTTGCTCTTGGCGTGGAGGAAGTCCATGATCAACTTGCTCTTGTTGACCTTGAGGTTGAGGTTGAGCTTGAGGAGCTTGTGGAGGAGCTTGAGGAGCTTCAGGTTGAGGTTGAGCTTGACGTTGCGCACGCGGATGGTAGTTCCTCTCTTGTATTTCTTCTCGAAGGGCTTCCTCTTGATTGCGCCTTTCGCGATTGCGGTAGGCGATAGCTCGACTTGATGCTTGAAGGGCACATTCCGCCTCAAGAGCTTGTTCTTCTCGTTGTTGTTGTTGAAGACGTTGAGCCTCGGCGTCTTGTTGCTCTTGGTGTAGGCGCGCTCGTTCTTGTTCTTGTTGGCGACGAAGACGTTGTCGTTCTTGAGCTTGAGCAAACACTACTTGGTTCGATTGAGGACGAGGAGCTTCTTCATCAACTTGCTCTTGGAGATTCTTGTCGTGTAGCGGGTTGCGAGATGCATGACGGTCTTGACGCGTGGCTCGTCGAAGAGTGTTCGATGACGGTGTACTTGAGTCGGAGAAGGAGTCGTCGGAGTGGCGGCTTGAGTGGCTCCGTCTTGAGTGTGAGGAAGTAGAATGACGCCGGTTCACCAACAAGGCGCGGAGCTCGTCCATTCTTGCATCGTTCTCTTTCTTGTGCGCGTCGAGCTTGTTGTCGATGCGTTCACTCATTGCTTGTTGCTCTTGATGGAGAGCTCGTTGTGCGGCAAAGAGGTGGCTCTTGGTGATGTATGATGACATGTCGTCGTCTTGCTCGATGAAGAGTGGATTTGTAGAAGAACTTGGCCTATCCATCATTTCAAGCAAATTGTGAGTGGTAGAAGGAGAAGAACGAATACCAATGTACCTTTGACCGAAGTTGAAGATGAATCAAGTTCACTCAAATGCGGACAATGAAATATCACTATTGGTACCGATCCTTGTCGATTCTCACACCTACACAAGTAAAAGCTTTTGGTGGAGCTTGGTTAGGATGGTGGCACAAAATTGATTGCAATCGTTAGCTTGACTCAAAAATGTTGAAGAAGATTCGCAAATTCGCATATGCAACAAGTAGACCAAGCAAGTAGTGGTACACGGAAACACACACGCAAATAGATAAATGGTATTGTGCAAACCAAATGAGCCAAAATGTGGAATCCACGAAAATGCTCTTGTTGCACAATACTAGAGAGACGCTAGCACGATTGCCCAATAGGCGGATACGGAGCTTGTGCACAACCTACTAGGCAAAAATGCAACAATCTCTATCCCAAGTATGCTATATGTATGGTATTTCGGTGCAATGATCCAAGATGATCTTATATGACAATCTTAATGTTGTATGATGCTATGCTTGTTGCTTATAAGCTCTTTGCTTATCTTTCCTCTTTGCTTAAAAGCTTGAGTGGCTCTTTCTCTTTTGAGATCTTTTCTTATGCAAACTTGACGAACCAAGATAGCAATTGTGTATGCGATGTCAACTTTGTGACACACAAGTTGATTCCGAGATATGCACCACGATTGTATGTATGATATGGTGTATGCAACTAATGTGCACAAGTCACGTTGCCGGCAATACTCAATGGCTAGTCTCGATGGGTAAGCAACGCAAAAGATGGTCTATGATGGTTATCAATGCAATTGCAAGGTATGACAAAGATGTCGTCGAGGTTACCGTCCGTAGCGAATATGAGTAGTCGACGAAGATGAGCGTTTGTTGTCGAAGTCTCATCGCACCTAAATAGCCGAAACACAATAGGACGCGGAAATCTCAACTCAAAATCTCGAACTCAAATTCGAATGGTAGTATGGAGGTTGTGTCTTGGGGTTTGGCAAGTGGAAGTGGTGGTGGATGGGGTGGGGAGGAGTTATGTAGGTGTAGATGGTGGTGGTGGTGGAGGTGGGACTGCAAAAGTGCAGTTTCGGCAGAGGAAGCCGGATGATCCGGGCTAGGAGCCGGATGATCCGGGCACGTCCGGATGATCCGGGTCGGAGTCCGGATGATCCGGGCAGGTCAACTTCGCACGGGAACTGCTCGGGAAGAACACGAAAATGGGAAGAAATTTGACGATTTCGGGGATTTTGGGTGGATTTCGAGGGGGAGGTGGGGAAAAGCAAGATCCACGAGTTACACACCGAATCCACGGATCAAAAACAACAAGACATCATCAAAACCAACAAATCACAAAAAAAATTGGGGGGGTATTTTTGTGGGGATTTTCGGATTTTAGGACGAAAACAACAAAATCAAGCTAGAAAAAGAGGGGTAGGGGCTCCAAAAACGTGATCAACGTGGCTCATGATACCATATGATGTAGGGTGGGACCCTAATTCGTCGATCTTTCACGTTTGGAGGGGATCCTACGGAGGAAACACGAAGAACACGCGAAGCACGAGGGGAAACACGGGAAAACGAGAGAATCACTCAACCAACAAGGAATCGATCACACAAGTGCTAGATCAACATACACACATGAGATCCACAAGATACATAGTCAACTAGGGTAAGGATACAAAGGAACCGTTCATCTCCAAGAGGAGGCCTTGATGTTCTTCCCTAGATAGGGGTCTTGAATCCGCTGAGGGATCTTCTCCGAGGAGGTCCTGATCTCCGAGGAGAAGTAACCGAGTGGATGAGCAAAGGCTCTCACACAAATATGAGCTAATCCAATGCTAAGTCTCAAAGTGAGGAGATGGGGTCCTATATATAGAGTTGGGGGCGAAGGGGTACATGGGCTCAGCCCAACACGCGCACGCAGGCGCTGGCCGGATGATCCGGGTGGGGACCCGGATGAGCTGGAGGCTCGGCTGGCGGTGGCGACGGGCCGGATGTCCGGCTGGCTGTCCGGACGTCCGGGCGGCGTCCGGATGATCCGGGCCTGGGTCTGGATGATCCGGCTTCGGGTTTGAGCTTCGGGAGTCCTTGGGCGATTTAGCCGGATCGTCCGGGCCGGGGTCCGGATTGTCCGGGCTCTGTCCGGATCGTCCGGGCGGGGGTCCGGATCGTCCGGGCATCCTGGTCCTTGGTGGTTTTTCCTCTCCGTCTTCTCGTATGTCTTCCGCCTCCGGTTCTCCTTACCTCCTAGCTTCTTCATGGTTGACTCCTTGGTACCTGAGTATGCATAAAGTCTCCGTTTGAGGTAGTAACCATGTCTCATGTGAATCGAAAGAGAGTTGCAAGAGGAGTGATGTCACCTCGGTTTCGAGAGCTCTGGCACGTGCTCGAGTCATAGGTCCTTGTGGGGTTGGAAGTGTTGATGTAGAGTCCATGGGGATGATGGAAGGATGCTCCGCATCATAACTGTTCTACTATATGAATCCGGTTTACTATTCAGAGTCATCCAGATTGGTGTCAAAGTTTGCATCGACGTAACCCTTTACGACGAACTATTTTACCACCTCCATAATCGAGAAAAATTCCTTAGTCCACTAGTCACTAAGGATAACTTTGACCGCTGTCCTGTGATCCATTTCTGGATCACTCTTGTACCCCTTGACTGACTCATGGCAAGGCACACTTCAGGTGCAGTACACAACATAGCATACTATAGAGCCTACGTCTAAAGCATAGGGGACGACCTTCGTCCTTTCTCTCTCTTCAGTCGTGGTCAAGTCTTGAGTCTTACTCAATACTCACACCTTATAACACA
Source organism: Aegilops speltoides (assembly GCA_021437245.1). NCBI lineage: Eukaryota > Viridiplantae > Streptophyta > Magnoliopsida > Poales > Poaceae > Aegilops > Aegilops speltoides. The sequence continues at coordinate 453,394,826 of CM038141.1, forward strand.
GCCAAGAACTCCTTATTTGCCGATCTATTTTGAACTCCTTCAAAATCTTGTCACGGTGCGTATTCATTTGAAAGTACTATCAAGCGATTTTTGATCTATCCTTATAGATCTTGATGCTCAATGTTCAAGTATCTTAATCCAGGTTTTCCATTGAAAAACACGTTTCAAATAACCCTATATGCTTTCCAGAAATTCTACATCATTTCCGATCAACAATATGTCAACAACATATACTCATCAGAAATGCTATAGTGCTCCCACTCACTTCTTTGGAAATACAAGTTTCCAATAAACTTCGTATAAACCCAAAATCTTTGATCATCTCATCAAAGCATATATTCCAACTCCGAGATGCTTACTCCAGTCCTTAGAAGGATTGCTGGAGCTTTGCATACTTGTTAGCATATTTTAGGATTGACAAAACCTTCTGGTTGTATCACATACAACCTTTCCTCAAGAAAATCGTTGAGGAAACAATGTTTTGACATACTATTTGCAAGATTTCATAAATAATGCAGGAACTGCTAATATAATTTCAACAGACTCTTAGCATCGCTACGAGTGAGAAAGTCTCATCATAGTCAACTCCTTGAACTTGTCGGAAAACATCTTAATGACAAGTCGAGCTTTCTGAATGGTGATACTTACCATCATTGTCCGTCTTCCTTTTAAAATCCATCTGTACCCAACAGCCTTACGACCATCAAGTAGTTCTTCCAAAGTCTATACTTTGGTTTCATACATGGATCCTCTCTCGGATTTTATGGCCTCGAGCCATTCATCGGAACCCGGGCCCACCATCGCTTCTCCATAGCTCGTAGGTTCATTGTTGTCTAGCAACATGACCTCCAAGACAGGATTACGTACCACTCTGAAGTAGTACGTATCCTTGTCAACCTACTAGTTTTGGTAGTGACTTGATCCGAAGTTTCATGATCAATATCATCTGTTTCCACTTCAATTGGTGTAGGCGCCACAGGAACAACTTCCTGTGCCCTTCTACACACTAGTTGAAGTGATGGTTCAATAACCTCATCAAGTCTCCACCATCCTCCCACTCATCTCCTTCGAGAGAAACTTCTCCTCGAGAAAGGACCCGATTCTAGAAACAATCCCTTTTGCTTTCGGAACTGAGACAGGAGGTATACCCAACTATTTTTGGGTGTCCTATGAAGATGCATTTATCCGCTTTGGGTTCGAGCTCGTCAGGCAAAACTTTTCACGTAAGCATCACAACCCCAAATTTTTTAAGAAATGACAGCTTAGGTTTCTCTAAACCATTGTTCATACGGTGTCATCTCAACGGAATTACGTGGTGCCCTACTTAAAGTGAATGCGGTTGTCTCTAATGCCTAACCCATAAACGATAGTGGTAATTCGATAAGAGACATCATGGTATGCACCATATCCAATAGGGTGCATTTATGATGTTCGGACACACCATCACACTATGGTGTTCCAGGCGGTATTAGTTGTGACACAATTTCCACAAGGTCTTAATTGTGTACCAAACTCGTAACTCAGATATTCATCTCTATGATCATATCATAGACATTTTATCCTCTTGCCACGATGATCTTCAACTTCACTCTGAAATTGCTTGAACCTTTCAATAATTCAGACTCGTGTTTCATCAAGTAAATATACTCAGAATCTACTCAAATCATCTGTGAAGTAAGAGCATTAGATATTCACTGTGTGCCTCAACACTCATTGGATTGCACACATCAAATGTATTACTTCCAACAAGTTGCTCTCTTGTTTCATCTCACTGAAAAACGAGGCCTTTCAGTCATCTTGCCCATATGGTATGATTTGCATGTCTCAAGTGATTCAAAATCAAGTGAGTCCAAACGATCCATATGTATGGAAATTCTTCATGCATATATACCAACAGACATGGTTCGCATGTCTCAATCTTTTCAAAACGAGTGAGTCCAAAGATCCATCAACATGGAGCTTCTTCATGCGTTTTGTATCAGTATGACTCAAATGGCAGTGCCACAAGTATGTGGTACTATCATTACTATCTTATATCTTTTGGCATGAACATGTGTATCACTACGATCGAGATTCAATAAACCATTCATTTTAGGTGCAAGACCGCTGAAGGTATTATTCAAATAAACAGAGTAACCATTATTCTCCATAAATGAATAACCGTATTGCGAGAAACATAATCCAATCATGTCTATGCTCAACGCAAACACCAAATAACAATTATTTAGGTTTAACACTAATCTCGATGGTAGAGGGAGCAGGCGATGCTTGATCAACCTTGGAAACACTTCCAACATATATCGTCATCTCACCTTTAGCTAGTCTCCGTTTATTCCATAGCTTTTTATTTCGAGTTACTAACACTTAGCAACCAAACTGGTATCTTAATACCCTAGTGCTACTAGGAGTACTAGTAAAGTACACATTTAATACAATGTATATCCAATATACTTCTGTCAACCTTGCCAGCCTTCTCATCTACCAAGTATCTAGGGTAGTTCTGCTTGATGTTGTTCCCCTCATTACGTAAGCACTTAGTCTCGTGTTTTGGGTTCAACCTTGGGTTTCTTCACTAGAGCAACAATCGATTTGCCGCTTCATGAAGTATCCTTCTTGCCCTTGCCCTTCTTGAAACTAGTGGTTTTACTAACCATCAACAATTGATGCTCCTACTCGATTTCTACTTTCGCGGTGTCAAACATCGTGAATTGCTCAAGGATCACATGTCCATCCCTGATATGTTATAGTTCATCACGAAGCTCTAATAGCTTGGTGGCAGTGACTATGGAGAACCATCACTATCTCATCTGGAAGATTAACTCCCACTCGATTCAAGTGATTGTAGTAGTCAGACAATCTGATCATATGCTCGATGATTGAGCTTTTCTCCCTTGGTTTGCAGGCTAAGAAACTTGTCGGAGGTCTTACACCTCTTGACGTGGGCACGAGCCTGAAATCCCAATTTCAGCTCTTGGAACATCTCATATGTTCCGTGACGTTTCAAAAATGTCTTCGGTGCCCCAATTCTAAACCGTTTAACATTACGCACTGAACTATCACATAGTCATCAAAACATGTATGTCAGATGTTCGCAACATCCACAAACGACGCTCGAGGTTCAGCACACCAAGCGGTGCATTAAGGACATAAGCCTTCTGTGCAGCAATGAGGACAATCCTAATAATACGGACCCAGTCCGCATAATTGCTACTGTCAACTTTCAACTAAATTTTCTCTAGGAACGTATCTTAAACAGTAGAACTAAAGCGTAAGCTACGACATAATTTGCAAAGATCTTTTGACTATGTTCATGATAATTAAGTTCATATGATTATTTAATGAACTCCCACTTAGATAGACATCCCTCTAGTCATCTAAGTGATACATGATCCGAGTCAACTAGGCCGTGTCCAATCATCACGTGAGACGGACTAGTCATCATCGGTGAACATCTCCATGTTGATCGTATCTACTATACGACTCATGTTCGATCTTTCGGTCTCTTGTGTTCCGAGGCCATGTCTGTACATGCTAGGCTCGTCAAGTCAACCTAAGTGTTTTACGTGTGTAAATCTGGCTTACACCCGTTGTATGTGAACGTTAGAATCTATCACACCCGATCATCACGTGGTGCTTGAAACAATGAACTTTCATAGCGGTGCACGCTTAGGGGAACACTTTCTTGAAATTTTAATGAGGGATCATCTTATTTATGCTACCGTCGTTCTAAGCAAATAAGATGTAAACATGACAAACATCACATGCAAATCATAAAGTGACATGATATGGCCAATATCATCTTGTGCCTTTGATCTCCATCTTGAGGCACGACATGATCACCTTCGTCACCGGCATGACACCATGATCTCCATCATCGTGTCTTCATGAAGTTGTCTCGCCAACTATTACTTCTACTACTATGGCTAACGGTTTAGCAATAAAGTAAAGTAATTACATGGCGTTTTCAATGACACGCAGGTCATACAATAAATTAAGACAACTCCTATGGCTCCTGCCGGTTGTCATACTCATCGACATGCAAGTCGTGATTCCTATTACAAGAACATGATCAATCTCATACATCACATATATCATTCATCACATTCTTTTGGCCATATCACATCACATAGCATACCCTACAAAAACAAGTTAGACGTCCTCTAATTGTTGTTGCATGTTTTACGTGGCTGCTATGGGTTTCTAGCAAGAACGTTTCTTACCTACGCAAAAGCCACAACGGTGATATGCCAATTGCTATTTACCCTTCATAAGGAACCTTTTCATCGAATCTGATCCGACTAATGTGGGAGAGACTGGCACCCGCTAGCCACCTTTATGCAACAAGTGCATGTCAGTCGGTGGAACCTGTCTCACGTAAGCGTACGTGTAAGGTCGGTCCGGGCCGCTTCATCCCACGATGCCGCCGAATCAAGATAGAACTAGTAATGATAAGCAAATTGAACAAACCAACGCCCACAACTACTTGTGTTCTACTCGTGCATAGAATCTACGCAATAGACCTAGCTCATGATGCCACTCTTGGGGAACGTAGCAGAAATTCAAAATTTTCTACGCATCACCCAGATCAATCTATGGAGTAACTAGCAATGAGAGAGAGGGGAGTGCATCTTCATACCCTTGAAGATCGCGATGCGGAAGCGTTGCAAGAACGCGGTCGGTGGAGTCGTTCACTAAGCGATTCAGATCGCGGCCGAATCCGATCTAAGCACCGAACAGCGGTGCCTCCGCGTTCAACATACGTACAGCCCGGGGACGTTTCCTCCTTCTTGATCCAGCAAGGGGAGAGGAGAAGTTGAGGGAGAGCTCCGGCAGCACGACGGCGTGGTGGTGGAGCTTGCAGTTCTGCGGCAGAGCTTCGCCAAGCACTACTACTACGGAGGTGTTGGGGAGGGAGAGGGCTGCGCCAGGGAAAGGGTGAAGCTCCCATGCGCCTCCCCACTATATATAGTGGTGGAGGGGGCTGGTTTCTTGCCCTCCAAGTTCATTGGGGCGTTGGCAAAGGTGGGAGGAAAGAAATCCCATCATTTCCTTCCCCACCGATTGTTATCCCCCCTTTTTTAGGGATCTTGATCTTATCCCTTTGGATTTGATCTTATTCCTTCTAAGGGGGAATCTTGGTGCACCTTGACCAGGGGTGTGGGGTATTGCCCCCACTACCCACGTTCATGTGGGTCCCCCCACGCAGGTGGGCCCCACTCCGGAACCTTCTAGAACCTTCCTGGTACAATACCGAAAAATCCCGAACATTTTCCAGTGGCCAAAATAGGACTTCCCATATATAAATCTTTACCTCTGGACCATTACGGAACTCCTCGTGATGTCTAGGATCTCATCCGGGACTCCGAACAACATTCGGTAACTGCACACTAATTCCCATAACAACTCTAGCGGCACCGAACCTTAAGTGTGTAGACCCTACGGGTTCGGGAATCATGCAGACATGACCGAGACAGCTCTCTGGCCAATAACCAACAGCTGGATCTGGATACCCATGTTGGCTCCCACATGTTCAACGATGATCTCATCGGATGAACCACGATGTCAAGGATTCAAGCAATCCCGTATACAATTCCCTTTGTCAATCGGTACGTTACTTGCCCGAGATTCGATCGTCGGTATCCCAATACCTCGTTCAATCTCGTTACCGGCAAGTCACTTTACTCGTTCCGTAATGCATGATCCCGTGACTAACTACTTAGTCACATTGAGCTCATTATAATGATGCATTACCGAGTGGGCCCAGAGATACCTCTCCGTCACACGGAGTGACAAATCCAGCCTCGATTCGTGCCAACTCAATGAGACACTTTCGGAGATACCGTAGTGCACCTTTATAGCCACCCGATTCGTTGTGGACGTTTTGCACACCCAAAGCATTCCTACGGTATCCGGAGTTGCACAATCACATGGTTTAAGGAAATGATACTTGACATTAGAAAAGCTTTTAGCAAACGAACTACACGATCTTGTGCTATGCTTAGGATTGGGTCTCGTCCATCACATCATTCTCCTAATGATGTGATCCCGTTATCAATGACAAGCAATGTCCATGGTCAGGAAACCATAACCATCTATTGATCAACGAGCTAGTCAACTAGAGGCTCACTAGGGACATGTTGTGGTCTATGTATTCACACATGTTTTACGGTTTCCAGTTAATACAATTATAGCATGAACAATAGACAATCATGAACAAGGAAATATAATAATAACCATTTTATTATTGCCTCTAGGGCATATTTCCAACATTCCAGCAGCACGACGGTGTGATGACGGTGTTGGTGAAGAACAATCTCTGCAGGGCTTCGCCTAAGCACTACAGAAACTATGACGGAGGATAAACTAGAGGGGTCAGGGTTGCCGGCACACGGCTTGGTGTTTCTTGATGTGTCTTTTGTGCTAGCCCTGCCCCTCTATTTATATGTTGAGCCTTGGGGGTCAAAACTTGGAGTAAAAGCCTCCACAAAGTCGGTTTCACCCGAAAGGCAAGAGTCCTTCTCGGACTCCAGGGCCAGACGCCAGGGTTCCAAGCGTCTAGCCCCTGGACTCTGGAAAACTTCCTTTTGCACTTTCCCAAAACCTTGTGGGATTTCCCCTTTGGCCCCAATAAAGTGTTCTCGTACCCAAACATTTCGGGAAACATCCGGAACCCCATCCGGTGAATTTCGGAACCCTTTTAGAGACCAAACACTATTATCCCATATATCAATCTTTATCTCCGGACCATTCCGGAGTTCTTCGTCATGTCCGTGATCATATCCGGGACTCCGAACAACATTCGGTCACCAACATACATAACTCATATAATACTATATCGTCAACGAATGTTAAGCGTGCGGACCCTACGTGTTCGAGAACTATGTAGACATGACCGAGACACTTCTCTGGTCAATAACCAATAGCGGAACCTGGATGCCCATATTGGCTCCTACATATTCTACGAAGATCTTTATCGGTCGAACCGCATAACAACATACGTTGTTCCCTTTGTCATCGGTATCTTACTTGTCCGAGATTCGATCGTTGGTATCTCAATACCTAGTTCAATCTCATTACTGGCAAGTCTCTTTACTCATTATGTAATGCATCATCCCTCAACTAACTCATTAGTCACATTGCTTGCAAGGCTTATAGTGATGTGCATTACCGAGAGGGCCCAGAGATACCTCTCCGACAATCGGAGTGACAAATTCTAATCTCAAAATACACCAACTCAACATGTACCTTCGGAGACACCTGTAGAGCTCCTTTATAATCACCCAGTTACATTGTGACGATTGGTAGCACACAAAGTGTTCCTCCGATAAACGGGAGTTGCATAATCTCATAGTCATAGGAACATGTATAAGTCATGAAGAAAGCAATAGCTGTTGGGGAACGTAGTAATTTCAAAAATTTCCTACGCACACGCAAGATCATGGTGATGCATATCAACGAGAGGGGAGAGTGTTGTCTACGTACCCTCATAGACCAAAGCGGAAGCGTTGACGCAACATAGAGGAAGTAGTCGTACGTCCTCCCGGTTCAACCGATCCAAGCACCGTTACTCCGGCACCTCCGAGTTCTTGACACACGTACAGCTCGATGACGCACCCCCGATCTCCGATGCAGCAGAGGCGCGGGGGAGTTCCACAAGACGACAACAGCGTGGTGACGATCTTGATGTTCTCTGTCGCGCAGGCTTCGCCTAAGCACCGCTACAATATGACCGAGGTGTAATATCGTGGAGGGGACACCGCACACGGCTAAGGAACGATCTCAATGATCAACTTGTGTGTCTAGGGTGCCCCCTACCCCGTATATAAAGGAGGGAGGGAGGAGGTGGCCGCCCAAGGGGCGCGCCATAGGGAGGGGAAACCTACTCCAAGTAGGTTTCCTCCTTTCCTAATCCAAGTTGGAGGGAGAAGGAAGGAGTAGTAGTAGTAGGAAGGAAGAGGGGAAGGAGAGAGGAAGGGGGCGGCCCCTTCCCAATTCGGATTGGGCTTGGGGCGCGCCTCCCTTGCTCCTTCTCCTCCTTCCAATAGGGCCCAATAAGGCCCATATACTTACCGGGGTTCCAACCTCCCTGAGCTCGGTATATTCCCAAACTCTCCCGGAACCTTTCCGGTGTCGAAATATATCCGTCCAATATATCAATCTTTATGTCTCGACCATTTCGAGACTCCTCGTCATGTTCGTAATCACATCCGGGACTCCGAACAACCTTCGGTACATCAAAATACATAAACTCATAATATAACATCGCTATCGAAACCTTAAGCGTGCGGACCTTACGGTTCGAGAACAATGTAGACATGACCGAGACATGTCTCCGGTCAATAACCAATAGCGGGACCTGGATGCCCATATTGGTTCCGACATATTCTATGAAGATCTTTATCGGTCAAACCGCACAACAACATACTTTGTTCCTTTGTCATCGGTATGTTACTTGCCCGAGATTTGATCGTCGGTATCCAATACCTAGTTCAATCTCGTTACGCAAGTCTCTTTACTCGCTCACATGTCGTCATCTCATAACTAACTCATTAGTTACATGCTTGCAAGGCTTAGGTGATGAGTATTACCGAGAGGGCCCAGAGATACCTCTCCGACAATCGGAGTGACAAATCCTAATCTCGAATTATGCCAACTCAACATGTACCTTCGGAAACACCAGAGAGCACCTTTATAATCACCCGATTCGTTGTGACGTTTGGTAGCACACAAAGTGTTCTTCCGTAAACGGAGTTGCACAATCTCATAGTTGCAGGAACTTTGTATAAGTCATGAAGAAAGCAATAGCGAGATACTAAACGATCAAGTGCTAGGCTAATGAGATGGGTCATGTCAATCACATCATTCTTCTAATGATGTGATCCCACTAATCAAATGACAACACATGTCTATGGTCGGAAACATAACCATCTTTGATTAATGAGCTAGTCAAGTAGAGGCATACTAGTGACTATAGTTTTGTCTATGTATTCACACATGTATTATGTTTCCGGTTAATACAATTCTAGCATGAATAATAAACATTTATCATGATATGAGGAAATAAATAATAACTTTATTATTGCCTCTAGGGCATATTTCCTTCATCTCCCACTTGCACTAGAGTCAATAATCTAGATTACATAGTAATGATTCTAACACCCATGGAGTCTTGGTGCTGATCATGTTTTGCTCGTGAGAGAGGCTTAGTCAACGGTCGCAACATTCAGATCCGTATGTATCTTGCAAATCTCTATGTCTCCCACTTGGACTTGGTCCCGAATGGAATTGAAGCGTCTCTTGATGTGCTTGGTCCTCTTGTGAAATCTGGATTCCTTTGCTAAAGCAATTGCACCAAGATTGTCACGAAGATCTTCATCGGTCCCGATGCACTAGGTATTACACCTAGATCGGAAATGAACTCCTTCATCCAGACTCCTTCATTTGCTGCTTCAGAAGCAGCTATGTACTCCGCTTCACATGTAGATCCCGCCACGACGCTTTGTTTAGAACTGCACCAACTTACAGCTCCACCGTTTAATATAAACATGTATCCGGTTTGCGATTTAGAATCGTCCGGATCAGTGTCAAAGCTTGCATCGACGTAACCATTTACGACAAGCTCTTTGTCACCTCCATATACGAGAAACATATCCTTAGTCCTTTTCAGGTATTTCAGATGTTCTTGACCGCTGTCTAGTGATCCACTCTGGATTACTTTGGTACCTTCTGCTAAGCTTATTGCTAAGCATACGTCGGTCTGGTACACACATTGCATACATGATAGAGCCTATGGCTGAAGCATAGGAACATTTTTCATTTTCTCTCTATCTTCTGCTGTGGTCGGGCATTGAGTTCGACTCAACTTCACACCTTGTAGCACGTGCAAGAATCCTTTCTTTGCACGATCCATATTGAACTTTTTCAATATTTTGTCAAGGTATGTGCTTTGTGAAAGTCCTATTAAGCGTCTTGATCTATCTCTATAGATCTTGATGCCTAATATGTAAGCAGCTTCACCGAGGTCTTTCATCGAAAAACTTTTATTCAAGTATCCCTTTATGCTATCCAGAAATTCTATATCATTTCCAATTAATAATATGTCATCAACATATAAAACTAGAAATGCTACAAAGCTCCCACTCACTTTCTTGTAAATACAGGCTTCTCCAAAAGTCTGTATAAAACCATATGCCTTGATCACACTATCAAAACATTTATTCCAACTCCGAGATGCTTGCACCAGTCCATAAATGGAACGCTGGAGCTTGCACACTTTGTGAGCACCTTTTGGATCAACAAAACCTTCTGGCTGCATCATATACAACTCTTCTTCTAGAAATCCATTCAAGAATGCAGTCTTGACATCCATTTGCCAAATTTCATAACCATGAAATGCAGCAATAGCCAACATGATTCGGACAGACTTAAGCATCGCTACGGGTGAGAAAGTCTCATCGTAGTCAACCCCTTGAACTTGTCGAAAACCTTTTGCAACAAGTCGAGCTTTATAGACGATAATATTACCATCGCGTCGTCTTCTTCTTAAAGATCCATTTATTCTCAATTGCTTGCCGATCATCGGGCAAGTCAACCAAAGTCCATACTTTGTTTTCATACATGGATCCTATCTCGATTTCATGGCTTCTAGCCATTTTGCGAATCTGGGCTCATCATCGCTTCCTCATAGTTCGTAGGTTCATCATGGTCAAGTAACATGACTTCCGAATAGGATTACCGTACCACTCAGTGCGGATCTTACTCTGGTAGACCTCGAGGTTCTCAGAGAAATTTGATCTGAAGTTTCATGATCAATATCATTAGCTTCCTCACTAATTGGTGTAGTTGTCACGGGAACCGGTTCTCGTGATGAACTACCTTCCAATAAGGGAGTAGATACAGTTATCTCATCAAGTTCTACTTTCCTCCCACTCACTTCTTTCGAGAGAAACTCCTTCTCTAGAAAGGATCCATTCTTAGCAATGAATGTCTTGCCTTCGGATCTGTGATAGAAGGTGTACCCAACAGTCACTTTTGGGTATCCTATGAAGACACATTTCTCCGATTTGGGTTCGAGTTTATCTGGTTGAAGTTTCTTCACATAAGCATCGCAGCCCCAAACTTTAAGAAACGATAACTTTGGTTTCTTGCCAAACCACAGTTCATAAGGCATCGTCTCAACGGATTTTGATGGTGCCCTATTTAACGTGAATGCGGCCGTCTCTAAAGCATAACCCCAAAATGATAGCGGTAAATCGGTAAGAGACATCATAGATCGCACCATATCAAGTAAAGTACGATTACAACGTTCGGGCACACCATTTCGTTGTGGTGTTCCAGGTGGCGTGAGTTGCGAAACTATTCCGCATTGTTTCAAATGTAAACCAAACTCGTAACTCAAATATTCTCCTCCACGATCAGATCGCAGAAATTTTATTTTCTTGTTACGATGATTCTCCACTTCACTCTGAAATTCTTTGAACTTTTCAAATGTTTCAGACTTGTGCTTCATTAAGTAGATATACCCATATCTGCTTAAATCATCTGTGAAGGTGAGAAAATAACGATATCCGCCACGAGCCTCAACATTCATCGGACCACATACATCTCAGATGTATGATTTCCAACAAATCTGTTGCTCTCTCCATAGTACCGAGAACGGTGTTTTAGTCATCTTGCCCATGAGGCACGGTTTGCAAGTACCAAGTGATTCATAATCAAGTGATTCCGAAGTCCATCAAGATGGAGTTTCTTCATGCGTTTTACAATCGATATGACCCAAACGGAAGTGCCACAAATAAGTTGCACTATCATTATCAACTCTGCATCTTTTGGCTTCAACATTATGAATATGTGTATCACTACTATCGAGATTCAATAAAATAGACCACTCTTCAAGGGTGCATGACCATAAAAGATATTACTCATATAAATAGAACAACCATTATTCTCGATTTAAATGAATAACCGTCTCGCATCAAACAAGATCCAGATATAATGTTCATGCTCAACGCAGCACCAAATAACAATTATTCAGGTCTAAAACTAATCCCGATGGTAGATGTAGAGGTAGCGTGTCGACAGCGATCACATCGACTTTGGAACTGCTTTCCCACGCCGCCGTCACCTCGTCCTGGCCGATGCTCGCTTATTCCGTAGTCCTCATTACGAGTTGCAAATATTAGCAATGTAACCAAGATCAAATACCCAGGTGCTACTACGAGCTCTAGTTAGGTACACATCAATAACATGTATATCACATATACCTTTTACTTTGCCATCCTTCTTATCCGCCAAATACTTGGGGCAGTTCCGCTTCAAATGTCCATCGCTTGCGAGAAGCACTCGATTTGTGCTTAGGTCCGGACTTGGGTTTCTTCTCTTGAGAAGCAACTTGCTTGCCGTTCTTTTGAAGTTCCCTTCTTCTTCCCTTTGCCCTTTTCTTGAAACTAGTGGTCTTGTTGACCATCAACACTTGATGCTCCTTCTGATTTCTACCTCCATGCTTTCAAAGATCGCGAAGAGCTCGGGAATAGTCTTGTTCATCCCTTGCATATTATAGTTCATCACAAAGCTCTTGTAGCTTGGTGGCGATGATTGAAGAATTACATCGGTGACACTATCATCGTGAAGATTAACTCCCGCTTGAATCAAGTGATTGTTATACCCGCACATTCTCGAGTATATGTTCACCGACGTAACTATTCTCCTCCATCTTGCAGCTATAGAACTTATTGGAGACTTCATATCTCTCAATCCGGGCATTTGCTTGAAATATTAACTTCAACTCTGGAACATCTCATATGCTCCATGACGGTCAAAAGGTCGTTGAAGACCGGTTCTAAGTCGTAAAGCATGGCACATCGAACTATAGAGTAGTCATCGACTTTGCTCGCCAGACGTTTAACGCCGCTCGGTTGCATCGAAGAACAGTTCGCACCAGCGGTGCTTCGGGACGTAACTCTTTTGTGCAGCAATGAGGATAATCCTCGAGTTACGGACCCGATCCGTAATTGCTACCATCATCTTTCAACTTTGCTTTCTCAAGGAACGCATTAAAATTCAACGGAACAACAAAGACGAGCCATCTATCTACAAACAAACATAGACAAGCAAGATACTATCAGTACTAAGTTCATGATAAATTTAAGTTCAATTAATCATATTACTTAAGAACTCCCACTTAGACAGACATCTCTCTAGTCATCTAAGTGATCACGTGATCCAAATCAACTAAACCATAACCGATCATCACGTGAGATGGAGTAGTTTTCAATGGTGAACATCATTATGTTGATCATATCTACTATATGATTCACGCCGACCTTCGGTCTCCGTGTTCCGAGGCCATATCTGCATATGCTATGCTCGTCAAGTTTAACACGAGTATTCTCTTGTGCAAAACTGGCTTGCACCCGTTGTAGATAGACGAGAGCTTATCACACCCGATCATCACGTGGTGTCTCGGCACGACGAACTTTGGCAACGGTGCATACTCAGGGAGAACACTTCTTGATAACTTTAGTGAGAGATCATCTTAAAATGCTACCGTCAATCAAAGCAAGATAAGATGCATAAAGGATAAACATCACATGTAATCAATATAAGTGATATGATATGGCCATCATCATCTTGTGCTTGTGATCTCCATCTCCGAAGCACCGTCGTGATCACCATCGTCACCGGCGCGACACCTTGATCTCCATCGTAGCATCGTTGTCGTTACGCCATCTATTGCTTCTACGACTATCGCTACCGCTTAGTGATAAAGTAAAGCAATTACTATGCTTGCATTTCATACAATAAAGCGTTAACCATATGGCTCCTGCCAGTTGCCGATAACTTCGGTTACAAAACATGATCATCTCATACAATAAAATATAGCATCACGTCTTGACCATATCACATCACAACATGCCCTGCAAAAACAAGTTAGACGTCCTCTACTTTGTTGTTGCAAATTTTACGTGGCTGCTACGGGCTTAGCAAGAACCGTTCTTACCTACGCATCAAAACCACAACGATAGTTTGTCAAATAGACTCGTTTTAACCTTCACAAGGACCGGGCGTAGTCACACTCGGTTCAACTAAAGTGAGAGAGACAGACACCCGCCAGCCACCTTTAAGCACAAGTGCTCGTAGCGGTGAAACCAGTCTCACGTAAGCGTCACGCGTAATGTCGGTCCGGCCGCTTCATCTCACAATACCGCTGAACCAAAGTATGACATGTTTGGTAGGCGATATGACTTATATCGTCCATAACTCACTTGTGTTCCACTCGTGCATATAACATCAACGCATAAAACCTAGGCTCGATACCACCGTTGGGGAACGTAGTAATTTCAAAATTTCCTATGCACACGCAAGATCATGGTGATGCATAGCAACGAGAGGGAGAGTGTTGTCTACGCACCCTCGTGAGACCAAGCGAAGCGTTGACGCAACGTAGAGGAAGTAGTCGTCGTCCTCCCGGTTCAACCGATCCAAGCACCATTACTCCGGCACCTCCGAAGTTCTTGACACACGTCAGCAGCTCGATGACGCACCCGATCTCCGATCCAGCAGAGGCGCAGGGGGAGTTCCGTCGACGACGGCGTGGTGACGATCTTGATGTTCTCTGTCGCAGGCTTCGCCTAAGCACCGCTACAATATGACCGAGGTGTAATATCGTGGAGGGGCACCTGCACACGCTAAGGAACAATCTCAATGATCAACTTGTGTGTCTAGGGTGCCCCTACCCCGTATATAAAGGAGGGAGGGAGGAGGTGGCGCCCAAGGGGGCGCCATAGGTAGGGGAAACCTACTCCAAGTAGGTTTCCTCCTTTCCTAATCCAAGTTGGAGGAGAAGGAAGGAGTAGTAGTAGTAGGAAGGAAGAGGGGAAGGAGAGAAGGAAAGGGGGTCCGCCCCTTCCCAATTCGGATTGGGCTTGGGGCGCGCCTCCCTTGCTCCTTCTCCTTCCTTCCAATAGGGCCCAATAAGGCCCATATACTTACCGGGGGGTTCCGGTAACCTCCCGGAGCTCCGGTATATTCCCAAACTCTCCCGGAACCTTTCCGGTGTCCAAATATATCCGTCCAATATATCAATCTTTATGTCTCGACCATTTCGAGACTCCTCGTCATGTCCGTGATCACATCTGGGACTCCGAACAACCTTCGGTACATCAAAATACATAAACTCATAATATAATTGTCATCGAAACCTTAAGCGTGCGGACCCTACGGTTCAAGAACAATGTAGACATGACCGAGACACGCCTCTGGTCAATAACCAATAGCGGGATCTGGATGCCCATATTGGTTCCTACATATTCTACGAAGATCTTTATCGGTCAAACCGCACAACAACATACTTTGTTCCCTTTGTCATCGGTATGTTACTTGCCCGAGATTTGATCGTCGGTATCCAATACCTAGTTCAATCTCGTTACCGCAAGTCTCTTTACTCGCTCATGTACGTCATCTCATAACTAACTCATTAGTTACATGCTTGCAAGGCTTAGGTGGTGAGTATTACCGAGAGGGCCAGAGATACCTCTCCGACAATCGGAGTGACAAATCCTAATCTCGAATTATGCCAACTCAACATGTACCTTCGAAACACACTGAGAGCACCTTTATAATCACCCGATTCGCTGTGACGTTTGGTAGCACACAAAGTGTTCTTCCGTAAACGGAGTTGCACAATCTCATAGTTGCGAGAACTTTGTATAAGTCATGAAGAAAGCAATAGCAAGATACTAAACGATCAAGTGCTAGGCTAATGAGAATGGGTCATGTCAATCACATCATTCTTCTAATGATGTGATCCCACTAATCAAATGACAACACATGTCTATGGTCAGGAAACATAACCATCTTTGATTAATGAGCTAGTCAAGTAGAGGCATACTAGTGACTATAGTTTTGTCTATGTATTCACACATGTATTATGTTTCCGGTTAATACAATTCTAGCATGAATAATATACATTTATAATGATATGAGGAAATAAATAATAACTTTATTATTGCCTCTAGGGCATATTTCCTTCAATAGCAACATACTAAACGATCAAGTGCTAAGCTAACGGAATGGGTCAAGTCAATCACATCATTCTCCTAATGATGTGATCCCGTTAATCAAATGACAACTCATGTCTATGGCTAGGAAACTTTAACCATCTTTGATTTAACGAGCTAGTCAAGTAGAGGCATACTAGTGACACTATGTTTGTCTATGTATTCACACATGTATAATGTTTCCTGTTAATACAATTCTAGCATGAATAATAAACATTTAGCATGAAATAAGGAAATAAATAATAACTTTATTATTGCCTCTAGGGCATATTTCCTTCACTGACGTCCCCATAGGACTTGTCGATATCCCCTACAGAGGAGGAGTTGATGAGAAGGAGCCGTTAGTGAACAATTTGGTGATCTTAAGGTTATTAGTCAAATGGTTTATGGGGAAAAGGGATTTAGGCACAGAGTAGAAGTTAATTTCTTTTAAAAAAATTGGTCCATGAGGTTAGAGAGCATTCAGGACTTCCTAAACAATGCAACTCTACGATCTAAATGATAGGATATGCATTTTTCCTCTTGCAGTCCTCCATTGTTCTTTACATTTCGTATGTTATTCCAAAGAAGCCCTTACTGTTTATTTTAATTCAAAGGATTTTCACATGGCTTTTAACCCTTACACCCCTTTTGTCGAGCTTTCTTGGTCTGTAGGTTGAAAACCATAGGAAATTTTTAGAGTGAACTACTTTGCATGTAATTCTCAAAGAAAAAAATTCTATTGATTCCACACTCATTGCTTTTCCTTTGTCTCTATGGTCTATGCCATGTGTGATAAATGGCCCACCTCTAAGATTATTTGTGTGTGTGTGTGTGAATATTTTTCTTCTGCTTTTTGTGCTTTTAAAATGATGTAAACTAAGCATGCATCGAGACCAAAATCTTTTAAGTGTCATGACCACTCGGAGCTTCACTGTTTCGGTCAACTACACTAATATACCCGTGTTCGAGATATAAAGTCACCACTTCATCACCAATCTTGTGGAGAGCGTTAATTTCAAGGGAAACAAATGAGAAGCACAAGGATGCAACTGAGGTCATTCCATGGAGAGCCTCGTCTACTTTGATGGTCTTCTCGGTGTCGAGAGGGGGGAGGACAACATATCCTCACCTGCTCGTTGGATAGTTTGGTCTCGATACATTGGTTTTGTTGTTGCTCATTGCTTCGATTTTGATGATGTTGACGATGGTGGTAGGCAATGTCAGTAGCACGCATCAAGGGTGTGGTGTCGTGGATCAGAAACTATTGATCTCATGATTTACCGACAAGTTTCTTTTTTGAGGGATCATATTTACCAACATGTTTGTTGTGAGTATAGGATGAGATTTCCTTTTTAAAAAACAAGGATATTGTTCGTTTAAGAAAAAACTAAGATATTGTTTTCTTATAAGAAAAAACAAAGATATTGTGGTCAACAAGTTTGTTGTGACTTCCGAGTACAGGATGAAATTTCCTCTTTTTTAAAAAAACAAAGACATTTTTTTAAGAGAAAAAACAAAGATATTGTGGTAACCAACCTTGTTTAATCAAAGATTCTAGAAACCCACAACAAACAAATGCATTTTTTAAATAAAGCTAAGAAATCGGACGGTTAGCGGCAGGCCCTTGTTGGTAGATCGGACGACAAGGCTCCGGAGCCTTCCCCTCCTCTGTTCCCGTCTCGCGCGGAGCACAACGCCCGCCCTCCACCAACTTCAGCTCCAGATCCGGCGGCCGGCCGCGCCCTCCTCCCGCACCAACCAACGGCGCTGATCCCCTCCGCCATCTCCGTCCGTCTCCCCACAAATTAGGTAAGCGCCGCTGCTTCTCTTCTCCCCCCGAAACACAAAAGCTTTCCCTTTTCTCCACCTCGCCGCCGGCCTCTCACTCCTTGCCATGGCGCCGCCGTGCAGGCACAGGACCAGCGATGTCGGAGGCGGTGGGCACGCCGGAGAGCGGCGGGGCGAAGGAGCAGGAGCGGTTCCTGCCGATCGCCAACATCGGGCGCATCATGCGGCGCGGCGTGCCGGAGAACGGCAAGATCGCCAAGGACGCCAAGGAGTCCATCCAGGAGTGCGTCTCCGAGTTCATCAGCTTCATCACCAGCGAGTCAGTCTCCGCCCCTCGCCTCCCTCTCTCCCCCTCTGATCCGCTCCAGCTTGCTTGTTACGAGCTCCTCACTCGTCTGTGATCCCGGGCGCCGCAGGGCGAGCGACAAGTGCATGAAGGAGAAGCGCAAGACCATCAACGGCGACGACCTGATCTGGTCCATGGGCACGCTCGGCTTCGAGGACTACGTCGAGCCCCTCAAGCTCTACCTCAAGCTCTACCGGGAGGTGATATTCATTCATTCATTCATTCCCCTCTTCTTGTGCTGCTTGTGCTACGCATGTGCTGCTTGTGAGAGGAATTCTGAATTGGTGTGAGAATAAGGTTTGGTGGGTACAGTATTGGTGTTGGGGAATTCTGAATTTCGCCAAGGGGCACTGTATTGGCGATGTTTAGCTGCAGTGATATGGTTCCTAGGCTCCTGATAGGCAGGCAAGAGGATGCCCCTGCATCGCGTCTGCTGTCGCTGTGCTCATCAAGGCATTGACTTTAGTTAGGATGTCACTCACATGGGTTTGCTCCTCACCGTCTCCATTAATGCCTGATGGAGTTGTCAACAGTAGGGTAGTTGAAGATTTTCTGCAAACTAAACGTCCTAAGAGTCCGAAGTATGCATCATTTGGGTGGAATTTCCCCTTTACTTACAGAATTTCCCCATGATGATAAGACGAACCAACTCCATCGAAATTTGTCCTAATTTTGCGACCGAAAGAATCGGGATGATGCTGGTTAACAAAGACTGTAAAGTAAAAGATGTCCCTCAGTTTTGCCTTCATTAAGCTACGGGCCTGTGACGGTTAATGGCAAATCGTTATTGTTAGATTTACCAACAAAATGTGTTACAAGCTTATTCAACTGAAAACGAATGTGCAGCCAGAACTGTGTACGCACGATGTTACCTTTTTAGACCAAACTCAGGATTTTTTTTTCTCTAGTATACATGGTTCTGCAAACTCCTCCTTACCAATAGAATTACAGTATTATATTTTACTCGAAATAACTTTTGTGCTGATGAGTTTTTTACTCTTCTTCCATGAATGATGATGACCCTTGATGGCTCTGAAGATGGAGGTATATTCATTGCCTTACTGATCTTCCATGTTTCGGCGATCCATTATCTTAGGTTCAAGTTTCCTGAATTTACTCTTCATTCATTGTCTTCTAGGGTGACACGTCAAAGGGTTCGAAATCTGAGCAGGCTGGAAAGAAAGTGGGTGCACTGAATGGGCAGCCTGGATCATCGGTAATATGTACTTCCTTCTCTCAAGTTGATATCAAAATCATTACCTCATGCCTGACTCCGGCTATTAGGCTTTTTTGCTTTGCATAATCTGGCATATACTTGTGCTCGTGGGCATAACGATGGAAATCTCACTGTAATGTTTATGTTTTCGACAGTTCAACGGCATGTAGGATGGAGGATGATACTGATCGGCGTGTGACAAACATACACATAGAATTCGTTGGCAGTGTGATCCTAGCAGTACTGTGCCTTTGTGGCCGGGGAAAGTCCCAGCACTCTGCTTAGTTCTGTGCATGCGGGATACTCGAAATATCGTGCTATCTCTTCTGTAGATGTTAGCTGTTCTTTCCGTCTCTCTAGTTCAGTCCGTGTGTTGTATGGGTCTGTCTAACCTTATGGTAAATTCAGAGATACGCCTTTTCCACGTCAACTTTAGGGGTTAGCGACTGTAATAAGATGATGAAGAGGTTCGAAAAACCGCAGTCTTTCGCTCGTGTAAGGTATTGACTGAAGAAGATAATGCAGCTGCTGATGTATGGTTTTGACCGCGATAACATGTCACCGTATTGTTTTGACCGTGGTAACTTGTCATATATTGCCTTGACTGCGACAACATGTTGTTTTTCCACCAAAGCACCACACGTGCGGGTGTCGCGGCTGTCTTGTTATGTGTTCTCTTGCAGAGGAAACTGAAGGGGTTGCGGTGCGGAAGTCTGTATGTGTTCATTGCCTCCATGTCCTCTGAAGCTAGCAGCTTGAGTTTCCCAGCTGCTCAATATGACTGGACTGATTCAGACTTGGTATTCATCCCAGCACAGCAGGTCATTGCCATTACAGCAGTTCATTGCCATTACTGGACTGATTCAGACTGCTCAATATTACTGGGCTGATCCGTCTAACCTTATGGTAAATTCAGAGTTTTCCATGTCAACTTTAGGGGGCAGTGACTGTAATAAGATGGTGATATCCGCCGCTTACGGTGTTGAACAGGTTCGAAAAACCGCAGTCTTTCACTCGTGCAAGGTATTGACTGAAGAAGATGATGCAGCTGCTGATGTATGGTTTTGACTGTAATAACTTGCCATCGTATTGTTTTGACCGTGGTAACTTCTCATATATTGCCTTGACTGCAAGAACCTCTTGTTTGTCCACCAAAGTGCCACACGTGTGGGCGGCGCGGCTGTCTTATTATGTGTTGTCTTGCAGTGGAAACTAAAAAGTTGATACTATTCCTGAAGGTGTTGTGGCACAAAAGTCGTATGTGTTATCTGCTCCATGTCTCTGAAGTTAGTAGCTTAGTTTCTGAGCTGCTCTCTATGATATGACCGATTCAGACTTTTAAGTTGGAGTTACTCCTATGCGTCGTAACTTTTGTGTCGTTCTGATGAAATTCGACACGTTCTGTCAAGTTACATTTTGACCATCAGTTTTCCGGTGAAAACACGTGTTAACTATAGACAAAATGTACGACAAGTATATACTGGAATTTAGTCTATATTGGGGCAGCCCAATAACTATTTCAGAAATTCCTAATAAATCCTAGAGGCTCACTTAGCCCATTTGCGCAAGGCAAGGGATACTACTAAAGTTTAGTCCCACATTGCTAGTCTAGTGGGAGTTGGACCTCCTTATAAGGGAGGTTCTTTCCCTACTTGTACGAGCATGAGAACAAGAGGGACATCCACGCGCGCTCCTCCTCCGCTGCCCGCCTCGCCACGACGCGCCGCGCGGGTTGCGGGTTGCAGGAATAAGCCGAGCCGATGTCTAATTTTTGCCAGGCACTACGGGTATACGAAAGGTCACTTGGGAGCTGGAAAGTTTTGCGGTAGTGGACAATTAATATGAACGGCGCACCCTTCGCGTGCCGCCTGTTCACTTCGCCTCCCTCCGTTGCTTCACCTCCCATCGCAGCCTGTTCGCATCCATCTCTTGTGCCACATCAGAAGGTCCTCTTCCTCTCGCCACACAAGTTCCATTCTCTGCGCTGTTGTTGTCTTCCTCATCCCGGCTTGCGGCGTGCCGCGAAGTCGGGACGAGGGCCTCGAAACCACACTCTTTGAGTCCTGTCAGACGGAGAAGGGTGATAAGGTTTTGGGAGCGCTCTGTGCGACCATCGGCTGCTTCATCACGGACGATCCGGTCGCCGACGACTACTTCCCGACGTCCACGATCTCCTCGACGACATGGCGGCGAGAACACCGACCCAAGTCCAGGTAACCCATCAAGTTGTGCAGTCGTGTTCTTCTCCTTCTTGTTAGAAGTCCTACTACGCTTCTCGGCTCTAGTTTACATCCAACGATGTTAGGTTCTATGTCGTATAAGCAACTTCATCTAGTGTCTGTTTCTAGATGTGTTTAGCTCAAACTCATATATGCAGACGATGTTTACCTTATCTCTTATGCATCTTGATCTACTGTCTGCTCTAGAGATGGTCGGTTCTAGATTATATATGCAGATGTTGTTTACATTCTCTTTGTCAAATCGCATGACTTGCTTTATCACTGTTATTTTAGTCATGCTTTATCTACTATTTCTGTTAATAAAATCATTTGGTAAATTGCTCATATTTCCAACAATCCAAAAACCTTATTATAGGTAATTTACCTCGAATGGTTTTGCTGCTTCCATGAGACCTCCTATGTTTGAGGGTATCCACTATAAGAGGTGGCGCGTGAGAGCAGTCTTATGGTTTCAAACCATGAGTTGCTATGACGCCACTCTTGGCAAACTGAAGGAGAGCAAGATGCCCAACAGCACAAAGCTTTTCGTAAAATGGATACCTTGTTTAAGGCTGCTCTCTTGAGTGTTCTTGGTGAGAACATAGTTGATGCTTATGCGCCAATTGACAATGGAAAAGATATGTGGGGCGACTCGAGGCCAAGTTTGGGGTCTCGGATGCGGCCCGAGCTGTACATCATGGAGCAATTTATGATTACAGGATGACCAAGAGCGCTCCGTGGTTGAGCAGGCTCACAAGATACAGTCATTTGCTAGAGAACTTGAGCACTTCAATTGTATCCTACCGAACAAGTTTGTTGCCGGGGGTATCATCACTAAGCTTCCTCCTTCGTGGAGGAACTTTGCTACCTTACTGAAGCATAAGAGACAGGAGTTTTCCGTTCCGGATCTCATTGGCACTCTAGATGTGGAAGAAAAGGCGAGAGCAAAGGACACACGTGCTCGAGGTATTGAGGGAGGATCTAGTGCCAATCTGGTAAAGAAGAAAAACTTCCAGTCCCACAAGTTCAAGAACAAGGGCAAGTTTGATGGTAAAGGAAAGTTTGATGGGAAGAACAAGGTCAGTGCAGACACGAACTTCAAGAAGAAGAATGACAAGAAGAAAGGTGCTTGTCATGTGTGTGGAGATCCCGATCATTGGGCTCCTAGTTGCCCCAATCGCTATGACAAGCGCCATCTCGAAAGGCGGCAAGACCGCTAATGTTGTCATCGGAGACATTGACATGAAGGATGCTGGGTATGGTATATTTCCACTATTCTTTCAAGATGTCATTCTCCGATTGGTTAATTGACACGGTGCTAATGTGCATGTATGCGGTGATATTTCCATGTTTTCGCCTTATCGGATCGTTAGGGACTTCAACCGCGCCGATGGGCAACGGTTCAAGTGCTTATGTTCGTGGTGTTGGCATGGTCGATCTGAAGTTTACTTGGGAAGATCGTCTTGGTCAAGAACGTGCATTATGTCCCTCCGTCAATAAAAATCTTGTTAGCGGATCTCTTACGTAGAGATGGCTATAAGCTTGTCTTTGAGTCGAATAAATTTGTAATACCAAGTATGGAACCTTTGTTGGTAAAGGCTATGAGTCGGAGGCCTGTTTCGCTTATCCTTATCGACGCTTGCAATAAAGTTGTTAATCATATTTGCAACAATAGTGAATCAAATGTGTGGCATTCACGACTTTGTCATGTTAACTTTGGTTGCATGTCGCGACTAGCGAAGTTGAACTTAATCCCTAGTTTCACCACCGTTAAGGGATCTAAGTGTCAAGTGTGTGTGCAAGCTAAGCAACCTCGTAAATCTCACGTGATCATGCGGACGAGAAATCTTGCACCACTAGAACTTATACATTCAGATCTATGTGAAATGAATGGTGTTTTGACAAAAGGTGGAAAGAAATATTTCATGACGTTAATTGATGACTTCACTAGATACTTTGCTGTGTATCTTCCGAAATCTAAGGATGAGGCTTTGAACTTTTCAAGATCTATAAAGCTGAAGTGGAAAACCAACTTGATCGAAAAATCAAGAGGCTTAGGTCCGACCGTGGTGGAGAGTATTTTTCCAATGAATTTGGTGCTTTTTATGCGGAACATGGTATAATCCATGAGAGGACGCCTCCTACTCACCTCACCAAATGGGGTGGCGAAAGAAAGAACCGTACTCTAACTGATTTGGTTAACGCCATGTTAGACACATCGGGTCTCTCCAAGGCATGGTGGGGGGAGGCGATATTGATAGCATGTCATGTCCTAAATCGAGTTCCCACAAAGAACAAAGAGATAACTCCATTCGAGGAATGGGAGAAGAAAAGGTTAAAACTCTCTTATCTGCGAACATGGGGTTGTTTGGCGAAAGTCAATGTTCCAATTCCAGAGAAGCGGAAACTTGGACCAAAGACTGTGGATTGTGTTTTCTGGGGATTTGCTTTTCATAGCATTGGCTATAGATTCTTGGTTGTAAAATCTGAGGTACCTGACATGCATGTCGGTACGATCATGGAGTCGAATGATGCGACTTTTTTTTGAAGATATCTTTCCCATGAAGGATATGGCTACCTCATCTAATCAGGAGATGCCTAGTTCATCGAATCAGGAACCAGTTACAATTACCGAACCTGCCATTTCGATGGAACACTTTGAAAGTCCCGTGGAGGAGAACAATGAAGTTCCTATTAGGAGCAAGAGACAGAGGACTGCAAAGTCCTTTGGTGATGATTTTCTTGTGTATCTCATAGATGACACTCCCGTTCTATTTCAGAGGCCTATGCATCCAAGATGCCGACTCATCGAAGGAAGCAGTTAAGAAGCGAGATGGATTCCATCTTGGCGAATGAAACTTGGGAGATAACTGATCGTCCTTATGGGTGCAAACCTATAGGATGCAAATGGGTATTCAAGAAGAAGCTTAGGCCCGATGGTACTATTGAAAAGTACAAGGCTCGGCTCGTGGCTAAGGGTTATACCCAAAAGGAAGGTGAAGATTTCTTTGATACTTACTCACCGTGGCTCGACCGACCACTATTCGAGTTCTACTTTCACTAGCTGCCTCACATGGTCTTCTCGTTCATCAAATGGATGTTAAGACTGCTTTCCTAAATGGAGAGTTGGATGAGGAAATTTATATGGAACAACCAGATGGGTTTGTAATAGATGGTCGAAGGAAAGTGTGCAAGTTCTTTGAAGTCTTTATACGGACTCAAGCAAGCACCCAAACAGTGGCATGAGAAGTTCGAAAGAACTTTAACAGCCGCAAGCTTTGTTGTGAACGAAGCTGACAAATGTGTGTACTATCACCATGGTGGGGGCGAGGGAGTTATGCTTTGCTTGTATGTTGATGACATACTGATTTTCGAAACAAATCTGAATGTTATTAAGGAGGTCAAGGATTTCCTATCTCGCTGTTTTGAGATGAAGGATTTAGGAGTGGCTGATGTCATTCTGAACATCAAGTTGTTGAGAGATGATTGTCGGTGTCAAAACCGGCGGATCTCGGGTAGGGGGTCCCGAACTGTGCGTCTAGGCGGATGGTAACAGGAGACGAGGGACACAATGTTTTACCCAGGTTCGGGCCCTCTCGATGGAGGTAAAACCCTGCGTCCTGCTTGATTAATATTGATGATATGGGTAGTACAAGAGTGGATCTACCACGAGATCAAGGAGGCTAAACCCTAAAGCTAGCCTATGGTATGATTGTTGTAATGTATGTTGTCCTACGGACTAAAGCCCTCCGGTTTATATAGACACCGGAGGAGGCTAGGGTTACATAGAGTCGGTTACAATGGTAGGAGATCTACATATCCGTATCGCCAAGCTTGCCTTCCACGCCAAGGAAAGTCCCATCCGGACACGGGACGGAGTCTTCAATCTTGTATCTTCGTAGTCTTGGAGTCCGGCGGACGATGATAGTCCGGCTGTCCGGACACCCCCTAGTCCAGGACTCCCTCAATGATGATGGTGGGATTACATTGCTTCAATCTCACTATGTGGAAAAGATCTTGAGTCGCTTTGGCTATAGTGACTGCAAGCCCTCTCCAACACCATATGATGCTAGCGTGCTGCTTCGAAAGAATCGAATAATTGCTAGAGATCAATTGAAGTATTCTCAGATTATTGGCTCGCTTATGTACTTAGCTGCTACAAGACCGACATCTCTTTTTCATTAGCAAACTGAGTCGGTTTGTCTCAAAACCAGGAGATGTGCATTGGAAAGCTCTAGAAAGAGTTTTGCGTTATTTGAAAGGCACTGCAAATTATGGAATTCACTACACCGGGCACCCAAAGGTGCTTGAAGGGTATAGTGACTCAAACTGGATCTCAGATGCTGATGAGATAAAGGCCACGAGCGGATATGTGTTCACTCATGGAGGTGGCGCTGTTTCTTGAAAGTCTTGCAAGCAAACCATCTTAACGAGGTCAACAATGGAAGCAGAACTCACAGCACTAGATACAGCTACGGTTGAAGCAGATTGGCTTCGCCGGCTCTTGAATGACTTGCCGGTTGTTGAGAAACTCTGCACGGGTGCCCTTATGAACTGCGACAATCAAACTGTGATCACAAAAGTGAGCAGCTCAAAGGATAACATGAAGTCATCAAGACACGCTCGAGAGAAGGTTAAAGTCTGTCGGAAAATGAAAAACTCCGAGTTATTGCGCTGGATTATATCCAAACGCCTAAAAATCTGGCGAGATCCTTTTACTAAGGGTCTATCGCGTAATGTGATAGATAATGCATCGAGGAGATGGGTATGAGACGCACAATATGAGTTGTTCACGGTGGTAACCTATTCTTTGTGATCGGAGATCCCGTGAATTAGATGTGGAAGACAAGCTGTTGGTCAACCGAGAGAAGAGTATCCTTACTATTCACAATACCACTCCATGAAGATGCAATACTCTCCTAATCTGCATGGCAGGTTGATGTATATCTTAATGTGTTCTAAGTGGCTTATTTAAGCGTAGATGTTATCTGCAGAACATCTTTTGAAGAACACACCTATATGAGTCTGATTGTCAAACGCCGCAATCTATGTGAGTAGGGTTCTCTCTAGTAAACTCATGAAAGGTCTCGAGTATGACGATAAGCTCCACCAGGGGAAGACCCACGGTAGCCACGTGTCGGTCAAGGCTTTATGTGAAGCTAGATTCGCAGAAAACTTGCAGTTCAAGACCCGGTCCACTGTTCAAGTTGCTTACTAGTGTAGCATAGAGTTCTAGGTGGAAGTTCAACTTAACAGTCTTCACTGCAGTACCGGTATATAAAACAGTGTTTTGGAACCAAAGGCAAATTTCTGTGTGCCTCTGGGATCTGGTGGGGGATTGCTGGAATTTAGTCTATATTGGGGCAGTCCAATAACTATTTCAAAAATTCCTAATAAATCCTAGAGGCCCACTTAGCCCATTTGTGCAAGGCAAGGGATACTACTAAAGTTTAGTCCCACATTGCTAGTCTAGTGAGAGTTGGACCTCCTTATAAGGGAGGTTCTTTCCCTACTTGTACGAGCATGAGAACAAGAGGGACATCCACGCGCGCTCCTCCTCCGCCGCCCGCCTCACCACGCCTCGTCACGACGCGCCGCGCCGCGGGTTGCGGGAATGAGCCGAGCCGAGGTCTAATTTTTGTCACGCACTACGGGTATACGAAAGGTCACTTGGGAGCTGGAAAGTTTTGCGGTAGTGGACAATTAATATGAACGGCGCACCCTTCGCGTGCCGCCTGTTCACTTCGCCTCCCTCCGTTGCTTCACCTCCCATCGCAGCCTGTTCGCATCCATCTCTTGTGCCTATATAAGAGAGGTCTCCTCTCGAGAGACACATCGGAAGGTCCTCTTCCTCTCGCCACACAAGTTCCATTCTCTGCTGCTGTTGTCTTCCTCATCCCGGCTTGCGGCGTGCATCGCGAGTCGGGACGGAGGCCTCGAAACCACACTCTTTGAGTCCTGTGACGGAGAAGGGTGATAAGGTTTTTGGGAGCGCTCTGCGCGACTACTGGCTGCTTCATCACGGACGATCCGGTCGCCGACGACTACTTCCCGACGACGACTTCTTCCCCGACGTCCACGATCTCCTCGACGACATGGCAGGCGAGGACACCGACCCCAAGTCCAGCGCTTCTGCTGCTGTTGTGCCGTACGTGTTCTTCTCCTTCCTGTTAGAAGTCCTACTACAGTTCTCCGCTCTAGTTTCTGTCCTACGTATGTTAGGTTCTATGTCGTATAAGCAACTTCATCTAGTGTCTGTTCTAGATGTGTTTAGCTCAAACTCATATATGCAGACGATGTTTACCTTATCTCTTATGCATCTTGATCTACTGTCTGCTCTAGAGATGATCGGTTCTAGATTATATATGCAGATGTTGTTTACCTTCTCTTTATCAAATCGCATGACTTGCTTTATCACTGTTATATTAGTCATGCTTTATCTACTATTTCTGTTAATAAAATCATTTGGTAAATTGCTCATATTTCCAACAGTATACCCTATGGTAATACGTTTTACGGTGTATCTAGTACCTGAGTATTAATATACTCCCTATGTAAAGAAATATAAGAGCGTTTAGATAACATTTTTGTGACGCAGCTTCTGGTAATGGCTTTTTATATGAGCAGTCAAACAATAACAAAATGTTGGACTCATTAGATTATACTAGGTATTTTGTGAGATACCCAAAGAAGGAAGGCTTCCATGATCGTGTTGCCTGTTCAAAGCCATTGCCGCCTGCCGGGCCATTTGAAGATCACACGTCTCCCTCAGCTTCTTGACCGAGCACGGTCAAATTCCTGCCAGTGACGGCTCGTCGGCTACTTATCCTCCTCTCCGTTGTACTCTTCTTTCACTTCTTCTTCTTCTTCTACCTCTGGACCTGTACGTCCATTCTCTTCATCTAGCCTTAGGTCATTTGGTCGATGTCGACGAGGGAGGAGCAACAGGGCGCGAATAAGCTGCCGGCGACGGTGAGGATCGTCGAGACGCTGTACGTCGAGGCCGGCACGGCCGCCGACTTCAAGTCCGTCGTGCAGCGGCTCACCGGGAGGGACTCCGCCTCCGCCGCCGCCCTACCAGAGCAAGACCGGACGACTCCGCACGGTACTGACCGGAGGGCTGGCGCGGGGGGAGGAGGTGGCGCCTCCGACGCAAAGCGGGGCAGCTGAGATCGACGCTGCGTGGATAAAATGATCATTGGCTCAGCCTGCAGTAGTACGTAGCTTAACTGTTAGTGATGGCTCTCGTTTTCATCTCTGCCCTGTTGCTTTGATCTTTCTCTGTTGGGTTCTTTTGTTGTAATAGGGAGTTGTTAATTAGACTCATACATGCATGCATTCATCCTCTTCTTTTGTTTGATGTCTCTATCAGTTCCCTAATTAACTCCCTTGTAAGCACATCCTGGAATAACATTTACGTGTATCATCATAAATACTCCCTCAGTTCCTAAATATAAGTCTTCTTAGAGATTTTAAATATGAACTACTATATATATATATATATATATATATATATATATATATATATATATATATATATATATATTAGAGTATAGATTCACTTATTTTGCTTTGTATATAGTCTATATTACAATCTCTAAAAAGATTTATATTTAGGAACGGAGGAAGTAGTTGTGTGCAGTGACATAACATGCATGACCTCTTATGGCGAGTTTTTTTTTCCAGGCAGAAAGGCCTAAGGGCATCTCTAAATCCGACCATCAAATCACCCGCAAACGTCCGGACAAAGCTGTCCAGATGGAGTTTGTCATCCAATATCGCCTTGTATTACATCGGCGGACTCAATCCGGCTGTCCGAAATCCTGTAAACCGGACGCAAAGATGTGGGAGCTTTAGGCGCGTCCGGACCTCCGTCACGTAAGACTCCGACATCTCCGGCCCACAGAAAACCCCACTCGGAGCCCGCTACATCTACTGCAACTTCATTGAGTCATCCGATGAGGAGGATTATGCGGATGTGGTCCTTGCTAGAGCGTGCGGAAGAGCGTGTCCTCAATTTTAAGGGATCGATCAAGGGCATCGAGTGCTGAGTGGAAACATAACACAGGGGCATTTGACGCTGATGGACGACTACTTTCCTTGATGCCCTATTCACGGACAATTTTCTTTGGCGCTTTCAGATACGAAAAAAATGTGTGTGATTGCTTCTAGCATTCCGAGAATTCAACTCGGGACCTCCGGCACCCGAAACAACAATCATACCACTAGACCAAATGCACTTAAGTGGTCCTTAATTTTTAGAAATGCTAAAAATTCGACGTCAAATTTAAGCATGGTAAATCGAACATTTTTTATGATAAATTGTGTTGCCACTAGGATGAAATTTTCATTTAGCAAGCATGACAAATCATTGACATGCCATCTCGGGCGTTCAATTTGCCATGCTCTAAAAACTGGCGTTTGATTTGTAGCGAAATTCTTTATAGTAGGCTATAATCTTATGTTTACTATACCGTTTGCATGTGTTAATGAGTCTCTAGGACCGCCGCGGTGCTACAACAGCATGCAGAGACAACCGAAAGCTTCTTCAGTTGAACCACAGCCACAAAACAAAACAGGAATGGGCATGCATGGTGAGGCTATGAACCTCATGAAACCTGTGGTCCAAAACCTTATCCTCAGAGCACCCAAAGCACAAAATAGCATTGCAAAAGGGTTTTCAACATGGGGATTCCGAGAATTGAACTCGGGACCTTTTGCTCCCTAAGCAAATATCCTACCACTAGACTAAATCCCCATCTATGATGTACCACCGCATCACCTTCAACAAGAGAGTTTCAGGCAAGAACACACTAGATGCCAATTTTACAGGTTATCTGTCTTCAGCTTAGAGCGCGCTGAATGCTCTACCTGTCTGAAGTTCAGAACAACTGCCAACAGGTCATCCATATTTAATTGTTCATAAGGCGGTAATTTAATGTTTTCTTCTAGTAATAAACACTCAACTTCTTGCTAACTAGTAGTAGCTTGAAAGCATAAATTACATCTCTCAAGTATTAACAGCAGATCAGAACTCAGGTAGCATAACAGGTGACTGGAGCACCATTCGTTGGGGAAGACACAGCTTTATGACGTTTTTCTATTGAGACAATTTAAGACGTAATATTGTCGGCTCTCAGCTAATACTGAAAGAAATGGCCCAAGCACCAGTGTTTTGTACAAGTTCAATGCGATTCATGCTCCCCTCTAGTCCACCGCCAGGATACTTAGCTGCTATTTCTGGTTCAAGCTTTCACCCAACATCTCTGTGATCATAATGAATACATACTGCAGGATCTGTCCTTAGAGGATGATGCATAGAAAGGCATTGGCTAAACTAACAAAACTATAGTCCCAACATGGGCACAGACCAGTAAGGAAATGACTCATGTCACCTCGGTTAATTTTCTTTTTTCTTCATTGGTCAGTAGACAAGACGATGTGGAGAACACAATATGAACTAATAGGCGTGCCATTACATATAATGTGCATTGAGGTAAAGCTGCCAAGTTTGTCCGTACCATGCATTGTTTTCAAGGCATCCCGCTTTGGACTCTTAGAGCAAGTATAAGAAGGTGATGTAAACGGAAGCAACTTTTTGTTGGACGGGGGCATTGCCTCCCGTTTTTTGAAATGATTCAAAAATCATATTTCCAAGTTAAAAAAATCGAAACAAACTGTGAATAGTTATAAATATTCATGATGGATCTGTGAATTTTCTTTCAAAAATATTATGATTTGCAAGCTGCACAAAAAAAAAAACAAATCCCGGGCCAACAACAAAAAAAGATTGGCACACTTTCGTGTACTCTACGTATGAAAGTATATTGCTATGAAAATTTTCTTGAGCCTGTTATATGTGTATTTGTGTAATTTTTCTGAAGTCCACATAGTTCCCACCCACCGTTGGGCATTTCCGGATGTAAGCGGGCTATAAGGATTAAAATATATTTTTTACTGAGTTGGAAGAGAGAGAAGAGAAGCGGCCTATAGATTGCAGCCGGTTGTAGCACGGGCTCCAAAAAGCTTTGTGAGAGATAGTATTGTGAAACTTGAGGCTAAAGCGTATGCAATTAAGCAGGGACGCGTACGTGTTATATAGAAAGCCAGAGGTATAGATGAAGGTTTGCAACCTTTCATCCCAATGCGCTGAAGAATTTCTTGGACATACTTCTCTTGTGACAAAAAAATACCACTTGCAACCGGCTTCACCTCTATGCCAAGAAAAAAATGCAGAGGCCCTAAATCTTTGAGTGCAAAATCCATACGCAGGTCCTTAAGAAGAGACTCAACTGCCGTAGGAGAGGAGCTGGTAACAACAATATCATCAACATAAATAAGCATGAAGATGATAATGCCATGCCGACGATAGAAGAACAACGAGGTATCTCCTTTTGATGCAACAAACCCAAGAGACTGTAACTTGGAATACAACCGAGAGTACCAAGCTCGGGGTGCCTGTTTCAAACCATATAGAGCTTTGTCACGCTTGCAAACATAATGTGGTGAGCTTGAACTTTAATACCCAGGGGGTTGCCTCATAAAAACTTCCTCTTCTAGAACACCATGCAAAAACGCGTTCTTTACATCTAGTTGTCGAATGCGCCAGTTTCTAGAGACTGCAACTGAGAGAATTAACCTAATGGTGGCAGACTTTACTACAGGACTGAAAGTGTCCTCATAGTCAAGTCCATACCTTTGTTTGAAACCTTTGGCAACCAAACGAGCCTTGTACATGTCAATGGTGCCATCAGACCTCCTCTTGATTTTATACACCCATTTGCAGTCAATGACATTGCTACCCCTGACTGGTGGAAGCAAAACGCCAGGTTTTGTTGTCCATGAGTGCCAAGTATTCCTCATCCATGGCCTTTTTCCACTTCGGATCACCAAGTGCTTCACGTACATTCTTTGGTTCACTTGCAGCACAGAAAGAGCCCCAACGAACACAGCCATCCTTATAAACTTTAGGTTTAATAATACCACTTTGTGACCTGGTTTGCAACCGCACAGGAGGAGGTGGAGCAGGTTGATCAGATTGAATTTGCAGCCGGTTTTGTGAAGCAAAGTTGGCAGAGTCAGCGGCAGCCACAGAAGATCCCGAGCCGACCACAGCCGATCCCGAGGCAGATACCTGGGACGAGTCAGCGAGATGCGGTGTTGCCGCCCGTGGCGAACTGCCAGTTGGCAGATCCGGGCCGGATGCTGGTGAAAGCTCATTTGCTCTCCGGGTGGTTTTGGTAATTAATGACAACATACTTTGTGGTTGGACTAATGCTTTTATCAAGTATGTTTCAGGAAATTCAATCACATTGGCATGGCAAAAGGATCAAGAAGTGGACCCTCAAAATGCTAAGGCAAGCATTGGCAAAAGCTCAAGACTCCATTTTGGTTTAGTGATCCAAGATCACATTGAGTCCATAGGAAAAGCCAATACTATTAAAAGGGGATGAGGTTATGATGATGATCTGGTTGCTCAAGTGCTTAGTGATACATCTCCTAACTATCGGCAACTTTCACCGCCATATACACTCATAAGTAATCTCGGTCCCACCGATATTCCAAACTCACCACACCGAGATGTACCACCTCACCATAAGCCAAACCCTAGCAAACTCGGATTTTCCGATTCGAACTCGGTCTCACGAAATATGAGTTATAGCTTCTATAACCTTCATCATCAAATCGGTGTCACCGAGATGATGAAGTCGGTCCCATCGAAATTGGCATGCTCTTGTCATTGCACCTAATCGGACTAACCGAGATTGTATTTTCGGTCCCACTAAAAATCCCAACGCTCACATTATTTGAACTATCGGTCTCACCGAGTTGTCAACTTCGGTCCCACCGAGATTGCTCAAATGTGTGTAACGGTTGGATTTTGTGTGGAGGCTATTTATACCCCTCCACCCCTCTTCATTCGTGGAGAGAGCCATCGAAAGAACTACCACTCCTACCTTACATTTCGAGAAGAGAACTACCTACCCTTGTGTTGAGATCAAGTTGCTCCACTCCCACCATAAGAAGCTTGATCTCTAGCCTTCCCAAGTTGCTTTCCACTCAATCCTTTCTTCCCCACAGCCAAATCGGTGAGGAGAGTTGAGTGTTGGGGAGATTATCATTTGAAGCACAAGAGCAAGGAGTTCATCATCATCTACAACATCTATTACCTTTTGGAGGTGGTGCCTCCTAGATTGGTTAGGTGTCGCTTGGGAGCCTTCACATCGAGATGTGGAGTTGAACCAAGAAGTTTGTAAGGGCAAGGAGATCGCCTACTTCGTGAAGATCTACCCCGAGTAAGGCTAGCCCTCCGTGGGCGTAGGCCATGATGGAATAGACAAGGTTGCTTCTTCGTGGACCCTTCGTGGGTGGAGCCCTCCGTGGACTCTCGCAGCCGTTACCCTCCGTGGGTTGAAGTCTCCATCAACGTGGAAGTACGATAGCACCACCTATCGGAACCACGAGAAAAATCACCGCGTCTCCAAAATTGCGTTTGCTCTTCTCCACCTCTCTTTACTACATGTGCAATTTACTTTCCGCTGCCTATACTCTAGAATTGCATGTGTAGGGTGATGCTTGACTTGATCATAATTGTGAATCTGCCAAAAATTGTTCTTTGTCAAAAGGCAGAATTTTTATATTGTCAAGTAGTCTAATCACCCCCCCCCTCTAGACACTCTCACCTTCTTCGATCCTACAATTGGTATCAGAGCATTGGTCTCCATTGCTTTGGTTTACACACCATTGGAGGAAGATGGACGGTTCTCGTTTGGGAGTGTCACCATAGAGTGCCTATTCTTAATGGAGTGTCCTATAACTCGTGGAGGATTGAAATGCTTATTATCTTTAAGACATACAATTTGTGCAAATATGTTGAGACCCCCTATGTGCCTCCATTTGACCCCTTGCACCCTACCATGGATGAAGAGCTTGATTTGCTTCGTAACCTTAGGACTGTAAATCTTATCATTAGAGGGTTACCCGATAACATGCTTAAGCTCGTTACAAACTTTGAGTGCGCCTATGCTATGTGGAAGTTCTTGGAAGTACTTTATCCGGACTACTCTTTGAGAGGTCTTGATGAAATTCTATACAAGACTGTTGAATTTGATATGATCTTAATGATCCCAACTTTGATAAATGCTTCTTTGAGCTTCGTGATCTTATGAAAAAGAAGGGTGATCCCGGTCTTATCAATGTTCTAATTAGAAATGCTCTTGTATTGCATTCCGATGATTATTGTCACATTGACAAAACTAATGCAAGTAGTTATCAAATTGACCTAGGTATTGATGACGAACAATCTATGGGTCAATATGATGATGAGCATGAGCATGATGATTCGGACACCGAGCTAGACAAGATCATGAAGAGTCTCAATCTTATGGCAAATCTGAGAGACTACATATCCGGCGGAAAAGAGTGGATTCTTGATAGTGGATGCACTGACCACATGACCGGAGACAAAGACATGTTTCGAGAGCTTGCAAAGAACGATGGTCCACGAAAGTATGTGACTTTTGGAGACAACTCCAAGGGTAAGGTACTTGGCCTTGGTAAGGTGGCCATATCTCATGATAGCTCTATTCAAAATGTCATGCTTGTAGAATCTCTTGGATACAATTTACTTTCCGTGTCTAGATTAGCTGACTTTGGATTCAATGTGCTATTCACCGAAGTAGATTGCCAAGTCTTTCGTCGTGACAATCATAACATGGCGTTTACCGGTATCCGTAGAGGTGATCTATATATTGTTGATTTCACTAAGAAAGCCCAACCTAGAGCTTGCTTCATTGCTAAATCCGCTAAAGGTTGGTTATGGCATAGAAGGCTTGGACATGTTGGTATGCGTAATCTAGACAAGTTGATCAAAGGTGATCATATTCTTGGCGTTAAAGATGCGTTCTTTGACAAAGATAGACTTTGTAGTGCTTGTCAGGCAGGAAAACAAGTAGGTGGAAGTCATCCCGTGAAGAACATCATGACCACAAGGAGACCGCTTGAGCTTCTTCATATGGATCTCTTCGGTCCCAATGCTTACAAAAGCCTTGGTGGTAACTCCTTTGGTCTAGTTATAGTTGATGATTATTCCAGATTTACGTGGGTATTTTTCCTTGATGACAAATCGCAGGTTCAGAGAATCTTCAAAACCTTTGCGAAAAGGCCCAAAATCAATTTGAGGTGAAGATCAAGAAAGTTCGGAGGACAATGGAGCGGAGTTCAAGAACGCCAATGTAGACTCTTTTCTCGATGAGGAAGGGATTCTACATGAGTTCTCGGCTACGTACACTCCTCAACAAAATGGAGTTGTTGAGAGGAAGAACCGAACGCTCATAGAGATGGCGAGAACGATGCTTGATGAATACAAGACAACGAAGCACTTTTGGGGGGAAGCAGTCGAGACAGCTTGTCATGCTATCAACAGGCTTTATCTTCATAAGCTCCTCGGCAAGACATCATACGAGCTCCTCACCGGTAACAAACCCCAAGTGGGATACTTTCGTGTCTTTGGTTCGAAATGTTACATCCTTGATAAGCATCGTCGGTCTAAATTTGCTCCTAAAACTCATGAAGGTTTTTTTCTTGGTTATGGATCAAACTCCCACACCTACCGTGTCTACAATAATTTCACCCGAAAGGTTGAAGAGACGGTAGACGTGAAGTTTGATGAATCTAATGGCTCGCAAGTAGAGCAAATGCCTATTGATGTAGGAGACAAGGACCCATCGGAAGCAATCCAAGATTTATCTATTGGAAAGATCCGTCCCATGCAAATGAAGGAGAGTACCTCATCTACATATGTGGAGCTCCCTACCTCACGGCGAGATGAACCTCAAGGCAACATGGAGGCCTCCACAAGTGGAACTCACCAAGATGAGGAAGTGCAACAAGAAGATCCACCACAACCTCCTTCTCCACCGCCTCAAGACAACACCAACAACAATGAAGAAGAAGAAGAGGAAAATGAAGATGATGAGGAAGCTCAGCCACAACCTCAACAAAAGCAATCCCGAGTCCGAGCAAGAATCAAGAAAAATCATCCCGTGGAACAAATGATGAACGACATCAACTCCGGGAGAATTACTTGCTCTAAAACTCGCTTAGCTAACTTTTGTGAGCATTACTCATTTATCTCTAGTATTGAACCTATGAAGGTAGAAGAAGCACTTGAAGACCCGGATTGGGTGAATGCTATGCACGAAGAGCTACACAACCGAGAGGAACAAGGTATGGACTTTGGTAGAAAGCCCAAGGATGATCAAAACGTCATTGGAACCAAATGGGTGTTTCGGAACAAGCAAGATGAAGATGGACAAGTCATCCGCAACAAGGCTCGTCTCGTAGCTCAAGGTTACACACAAGTTGAAGGTATGGACTATGGTGAGACCTATGCCCCCGTTGCTAGACTTGAGTCCATTCGCATTCTTCTTGCTTATGCCAATCACCATGATATTACTCTCTATCAAATGGACATCAAAAGTGCTTTCCTAAATGGTGAAATTGAGGAGGAAGTATTTGTGAAACAACCTCCCGGATTTGTGAATCCCAAAAAGCCTAATCATGTTTACAAACTTCACAAAGCTCTTTATGGTCTTAAACAAGCTCCTAGAGCTTGGTACAAATGCTTAACCAAGTTCCTTATTGAAAAAGGCTTTGAAATTGGGAAAATTGATTCCACTCTTTTTACTAAAAGGGTTAATGGAGAACTATTTGTGTGCCAAATCTATGTTGATGATATTATATTTGGTTCAACTAACCCTCATTTTAGTGAAAAGTTTTGGAAGCTAATGTCGGAGAAGTTTGAGATGTCCATGATGAGTGAACTCAAATTCTTCCTTGGATTGCAAATCAAGCAATCTAAGGAGGGTACCTTTGTCTCACAAACAAAGTACACCAAGGATCTCTTCAAGAAGTTCAACATGCAAGAAAGCAAAGGTATGAGAACCCCCATGCCTACAAGTGGACATAATGACTTGACAAAAGATGGAGAACCCGTTGATCAAAAGGTTTACCGATCTATGATTGGTTCTCTACTATATCTTTGTGCTTCTCATCCTGACATAATGTTGAGTGTATGCATGTGTGCTCGATATCAAGCAGCCCCTAAAGAATGTCATCTTAAAGCTGTTAAAAGGATTGTGAGATATTTGATACACACACCAAATTTTGGCATTTGGTATCCTAAGAGGGCCTCTTTCAACCTTGTTGGCTATTCCGACTCGGACTATGCCGGTGACAGGGTTGATGAAAAGTCAACTTCGTGCGTGTCAATTCCTTGGTCGATCCCTTGTATCTTGGTCCTCCAAGAAACAAAATTCGGTATCATTATCCACTGCTGAAGCGGAATATATTGCTGCTGGTTCGTGTTGTGCTCAATTGCTATGGATGACACAAATGCTTAAGGATTATGGGATACATGTGAGACATGTTCCCTTGCTTTGTGACAATGAGAGTGCAATTAAAATTGGACATAATCCTGTGCAACACTCTCGAACGAAACATATTGAAGTTCGTCACCATTTTATTCGTGATCACATTGCCAAGGGTGACATCAATCTTAAGCATGTTCGTACTGACAAACAACTCGCTGATATCTTTACAAAACCTCTTGATGAGAAGGTGTTTTGTCGCTTAAGGAGTGAGTTGAACATCATTGATGCTTCAAACTTGGAGTGAAAACTCCATTGATGCATGCAAGGCATGAGCCCACTTGACTAATCCTTGATATTTCTCTTATGATGGTGATCATATGTCTTGGACACATTTGCCTCCTTGTATTGCATCTAACTCCTTGCAGGTACTTGGATGATCTATATTCCACAAGATTACCACACACTCAAATCATGAGTAATCTTGTCATTGACCAAGTATCTAGCCCTTTGGGATGTTGAGTTCAAGGAACAAAATTCCACATATCCTTTTTGACATCTTATACATCTAGTGTTTCACTCTTGTCATCTTGGATATCCTTGAGTATTTCCTTGCTTGCCTAACCCATGTAGGAGATGAACTACACAAGTGAAAATGGCGCTCCAACTTCACATTCAATGAGCACCTACATCAAGTTTACCTACATGAGCAAAGCAACAACAAGCCCAAGGTATGTTCTTCACATCTTTAAGGAGCTTTGCTCAAAGTCATGAGTACAAGCAGCTTCATAAGATGTGATCACATCGAATGCTTAATCGAAAAATGGCAACCCCATTTTGAGCTTAAACGATGAGTATGACCTATGATCAAATGTTCTCATTTGACTCCTAAGTCAATATACTCAAACATAGGTGACCTTGTCGCCGACCTTTAACTAGATGAAGTACATATGTTTTGGAGTCTTTCTCTTTTCTCTTATGTTCTCTCATTGAGTTTTCTTTAAAAAAAACTTCATCTAGGAATCTTTTTCATTTATATTCTTCTGTCCTTGTGAATATCCTTCTGG
This sequence comes from Aegilops speltoides, assembly GCA_021437245.1. Taxonomy (NCBI): domain Eukaryota; kingdom Viridiplantae; phylum Streptophyta; class Magnoliopsida; order Poales; family Poaceae; genus Aegilops; species Aegilops speltoides. The sequence goes on from CM038141.1 coordinate 453,433,872, forward strand.
CTCTGATCAATTCCTCGAAAATCATTCACAAATTCATTGCAAATCCTTTGAAACATTCCTCGCAAAGTGAGCTGATTTATTTCTGTATTTCCTTGGAATTAAACTCGGCGTCACCGATTTAAATATTTCGGTCTAACCGAAAAGGATCTACCCTAAGTCCCTGACTTTCGGACCCACCGATCCATCTTAATTCGGTGTCACCGATTTCTTCCAGGATATCATCTTCCGCAGCTCCACTCAATGATTCTCTATGCATGTTTCTTTTTGCCCTGTTGTGATTCTTAAGGATCCCACTTCTTTCTTTCCATCTTCCCTAACCTTCCTAGTTTGCTGTCCTTTTCGGCACTTGATGTCAAAGGGGGAGAAGACTTAGGGGGAGAAGAGAAGATTTAGGGGGAGAAGAAGAGCAATCTTACCTTAAGGGGGAGAGAATCACATCAAAGCTTTGCCGTGTTTTTCCTTATAAGAGAATTTCTTGCCGTGTTTCACATTGGACATTACAATTGGCGTCATTCTCATTTGGCATCATTCTTTTGATTTTGCTCTTTCCATCAAACCCCTTGATCCGAGAGAACTCAAAGGAGAGGAATCTTCACAATTGATATCTTATGGAAAGCAAAATCTCTCGAGTTCATTGAAAATCTTTTAGTTTGGAGACATGGTTGCTTGATTCAAGCTTGTGCTCAATATGAGACACTCTTTATACATGTCATCCCTGGCTTGGTACTCTTGATGTTCTTGCAGTTGGTTGAAGAAATACTCTTGTGTTATCTAACCTTGTTTTCCCAAGTTTATCTCTTCAGGTATAATGCCAAGGAACCTCAAGGTAAGTATATGCACCTTGCAGAATGTGCATGATGGTGACTTGCTTGTGAATACCTGTTTGCAAGAAATCACCATGCACATATGCATTATCACTCACTTCTTTTCATCTGCTCTGATGCATATAGCCAAGCTGCATGTAGCACATCTTGCTTCTCTCTTGTGTGCTTGTGGTAGTCCAAAACCATAATTTATGAAAATCTTGCACACTTGTAGGGGGAGCCTGTGTACTACATGTTTGTCAAAGCTTTCGTGATAATTCTGTCTTTCTTTCAATAAGCTTTGATGTCTTGTTTTGTGTGTTGCCATCAATTACCAAAAAGGGGGAGATTGAAAGCACATTTGCTCTCCGGGTGGTTTTGGTAATTAATGACAACATACTTTGTGGTTGGACTAATGCTTTTATCAAGTATGTTTCAGGAAATTCAATCACATTGGCATGGCAAAAGGATGAAGAAGTGGACCCTCAAAATGCTAAGGCAAGCATTGGTAAAAGCTCAAGACTCCATTTTGGTTTAGTGATCCAAGATCACATTGAGTCCATAGGAAAAGCCAATACTATTAAAAGGGATGAGGTTATGATGATGATCTGGTTGCTCAAGTGCTTAGTGATACATCTCTGAACTATCGGCAACTTTCACCGCCATATACACTCATAAGTAATCTCGGTCCCACCGATATTCCAAACTCAGTCACACCGAGATGAACCACCTCAGCCATAAGCCAAACCCTAGCAAACTCGGATTTTCCGATTCGAACTCGGTCTCACGAAATATGAGTTGCCAAGCTTCAGAATCTTCATCATCAAATCGGTGTCACCGAGATGATGAAATCGGTCCCACCGAAATTGGCATGCTCTTGTCATTGCACGAATCGGACTAACCGAGATTGTATTTTCGGTCCCACGAAAATCCCAACGTTCACATTATTTGAACTATCGGTCTCACCGAGTTGTCAACTTCGGTCCCACCGAGATTGCTCAAATGTGTGTAATGGTTGGATTTTGTGTGGAGGCTATTTATACCCTCCACCCCTCTTCATTCGTGGAGAGAGCCATCAGAAAGAACTACCACTCCTACCTTACATTTCTGAGAAGAGAACTACCTACCCTTGTGTTGAGATCAAGTTGCTCCACTCCCACCATAAGAAGCTTGATCTCTAGCCTTCCCAAGTTGCTTTCCACTCAATCCTTTCTCCCCCCACAGCCAAATCAGTGAGGAGAGTTGAGTGTTGGGGAGATTATCATTTGAAGCACAAGAGCAAGGAGTTCATCATCATCTACAACATCTATTACCTTTTGGAGGGTGGTGCCTCCTAGATTGGTTAGGTGTCGCTTGGGAGCCTCCGTCATCGAGATGTGGAGTTGAACCAAGAAGTTTGTAAGGGCAAGGAGATCGCCTACTTCGTGAAGATCTACCCCGAGTAAGGCTAGCCCTCCATGGGCGTAGGCCATGATGGAATAGACAAGGTTGCTTCTTCGTGGACCCTTCGTGGGTGGAGCCCTCCGTGGACTCTCGCAGCCGTTACCCTCCGTGGGTTGAAGTCTCCATCAACGTGGAAATGCGATAGCACCACCTATCGGAACCACGAGAAAAATCACCGCGTCTCCAAAATTGCGTTTGCTCTTCTCCACCTCTCTTTACTACATGTGCAATTTACTTTCCGCTGCCTATACTCTAGAATTGCATGTGTAGGGTGATGCTTGACTTGATCATAATTGTGAATCTGCCAAAAACTGTTCTTTGTCAAAAGGCAGAATTTTTATATTGTCAAGTAGTCTAATCACCCCCCCCCCTCTAGACACTCTCACCTTCTTCGATCCTACAGCTGGAGATTGCAGCGGCGGAGAGGCGTCCGAGCCCGCACGCGCCACACCCAAGCCGCCACGTGGGTCGCACGGAGCCGCAGGAGCAACCCGACCAGGAGCACGAGGGGGTGGCCCGCCTAGCCGACCAAAGGCGCGTGGGGCTGGCCCGCCTGACCCAGACGCGGGTGTTAGCCGACCAGGAAACAGCGCGCCAGGGGGCCCGTCTGGCCGCCCGCCTGACGCATCTGGCGACGTGGATCCCGGGGCAGATGGCGCTGCTGCTGCGTTAGGGAGCGATCCCGAGGAGATACCCCCGCCCGAATCCGCTCCGGGGGCTGCGTCCGGATCCTCTGCAGCATGTGATCCTGGCTGCATAAAATCAAGATCATTTTCACCCATTTCTTCACTAATTTCTTGGCCTGTTTCCTGCACACTTTCAGTAGAATGATCATCAAGAGTATTAGATATAGACATAGGGCCTGCAACTGCATCCACTCCTTGGAGAAAATTAGGGGACAGAAGATGAGATGGTAAAAGAACAAGTTCCTGGCAGAGTTGTGCACCGGCATTTGAATGAAGTTTAGCAAAGGGAAAGACGTGTTCGTCAAGAACAACGTCGCGCGAGATATAGACACACACGGAAGAGATATCAAGACATTTGTACCCCTTGTGAAGACTACTATAACCCAAAAAGGCACATTGCTTAGAGCAAAACTCAAGCTTGTGTTTGTTGAAAGGGCGTAAGTTGGGCCACACAGCGCACCAAAAAATGCGAAGGAAAGTGTAGTTTGGTTTAGTTCCAAAGTGACGTTCTAGAGGAGTTTGATTTTTAACAACACGACTAGGAACACGATTGATAAGGTAGACAGCTGTGAGTAACGCTTCATCCCAAAACTTGAGTGGCATAAATGCATGGGCCAAAAGGGAGAGACCAACTTCCACGATATGTCTGTGTTTTCTTTCTGCAGCTCCGTTCTGTTGATGGGCATGAGGGCAAGAGACATGGTGAGTAATGCCAATGCGCTAAAAAAAAGGGTTGAGCTTTTGGTATTCACCTCGCCAGTCTGTTTGCATAGCGAGAATTTTACAATTGAAAAAACATTCAACATGAGCTTGAAAGAGGTGAAATTTCTCAAACACATTAGATTTATTTTTGAGCAAATAGATCCAACTAAACTTGCTGAAATCATCAATAAAGCTGACGTAGTACTTTTGTCTGCCTACAGAGACAGGTCCAAGACCCCAAACATCTGAATAAATAAGCTCTAAAGGAGCTTTGGACTCACTATTGGAACGGGAATAAGGTAGCTGATGGCTCTTGGCCATCTGACATGCATCGCAAACCAAAAGATGGTCTTGTTTATTTGACACAGGAAGATGAAAATCTCGAAGAATTTTCTAAATTACCGGAAGGGAGGGATGCCCTAAACGCTTGTGCCACCGAGATGTGGATGGTGCAGTTGCTGCAAGCACTTGACGTTGAGGAGCACCTTGCCGACTAGTAACAGGAAACAAACGCCATTTACTCTTGTTTTGAAGAATGGTTCTCCGGGTAGCCTGATCCTTGACAAGAAAAGTTTCAGGGTGAAGCTCAATAAACACATCATTATCTTTCATAAGCTGATAAGCAGAAAGAAGACTCTATTCGGCACTAGGGACATGAAGGATGTTGTTTAAATTCAAGGAGCCAGAGGGAGTGGACAAAACTGAATGGCCAATATGTGCAATATCCATACCTTGACCGCTAGCAGTGTGAATTTGTTCGTTGCCGGTGTAGCGATCACGGACGGCCAGTTTCTCTAACTCGCCGGTGATGTGATTTGTAGCGCCGGTGTCAAGATATCAATTGGTATCCACGCCATAGGAGTGGGCTGCATTGGCAGCGTGAGGTTGGCCGCCGCTGCCGCCACCGCCATTGCTGCCGCCACCACCACCACCAGCGGGGTTGCGGACGTTGTTGTTGTAGCTCTTGTCGTAGCGCTTTCTGCAGCGCCACGCCCTATGGCCTTCCTCCTTGCAGATCTGACAGCGTTCGCGGTCACCGCGGTCACCACCCTGTTTGCGCAGCGCACCACCAGAGGAGCCAACGCCGGAGTTGTCGTTGTAGCATGGTGGCCCGAAGTTGTTGTAGGAGTTGTTGTAGCCGCCACGTCCACCGCCGTCACTACTGCGCCTCCACGGCTGTAGTTGCCGCCACGGCCGCCGCCGCGCGACGCAAGGTTGGCGGAGTGGTTGGGGGAGAACGCCGCCTGCTGAGCGGCAATGCGGCCTTCAGCCGCCAGGGGCAACGAGAAGAGCTCAATGAGCCCGATCTGTTGGTCCGTGGCAGCACGCGTGGAGATAGGCGAGACGAAGTCGTTGTAGTCCGGTTCGTGCACCAGGCCCTGAAGAATTTGGTCGGCGAGATCGTCTTCTCCAAGAGGCTTCCCGGCGGCTGCGAGTTCATCAGCAATGCCCTTCATCTTGGTGAAGTAGGCTGCTGCCTACATGTCCCCCTTGCGTGTGTTACCTAGGGCAGACCGAAGCTGGAGAGTACGTGCCCTAGATTGCGATGAAAAGCTTTGCACCAAAGCTTGCCAGATGCCACCAGAAGTGGTATCATTCGAGACTTGCATGAGAACATCACGAGCTGTTGATCATGCGTTTCCCAGACAGCGTGCTCGGGGTTGGTGTGGTGAAGATTTCCTTCTTCCCGTCGGCGATGTCCCTCTCCGTGAGAAGAACGGCGTCCGGCTCCTTGCGCGATCCATCAAGGTAGCCCATCATGCATGCCGCTTTGATGTGCGGCAGGACTTGCGCCTTCCATACCAGGAAGTTTTCCCTGGTCAGTTTCTCGGTGATTGTATGACCAAGGGATGCGAGGGAGGGGGAGGCCATGGCCACGGGGGAGGAGGAGGACGACATGATCTAGATGCGTTGGAAGGGATTGGCTCTGTATACCATGTGAAACTTGAGGCTAAAGCGTATGCAATTAAGCAGGGACGCACGTGTTATATAGAGGCAAAGATTACAAGGAGGTTAGGTGGTTAGGGCTGTGGATTGATCTACAAGAAACTTAGCTAAGCAATCTCAACAGCCTACCTATCCTAACCCTTCGGTTACAATAACACGCACGCCATATATCTACATACGGTCTATACAAACACCGTAGAATACAATGCTTGACAAGTATATGGTTCTATCTAAGAGTCCATAAGAAGGAAGGGGTCCATGATCGTGTTGCCTCTTCAAAGCCATTGCCACCTGCCGGGCCATTTTGTTGGAAACGATGTTTGGGCAATGCTTCACGATGTATTGATCGGTGCAAAGCGCACGTATATATGGAGTACAAAGTGGGCCACAACCTCAACTATACAAGGACTAGGAGGTGGGCCAGACTATACAATAGACATGTACAAACCATATATTCAACACCCCCTTGATCGAAGCGTCGCCGGAGACGCAAAGATCTGACCTGAACTCTCGAAAAGTAGGCAGTCCTTTCGTCATGGCGTCGGCGAACTGCTGCGCCGTCGGGGCGTGGAGGACCCGGATGCGCCGAGAGCCACCTGCTCACGAACAAAGTGTATATCGAGCTCAATATGCTTCGTTCGGCGATGATGGACGGGTTAGCGGAGAGGTAGACGGCGGAGACGTTGTCGCGATGAAGCGGCGTGGCCTTGTGAACATCACAAAGCAACTCTGGAGCAGGTAGCGGAGCCAAGAGCATTCAGCAGCGGCGTTAGCCACCGCGCGATACTCAGCCTCGGCACTCGGCGGGAGGCGGTGGGCTGTCGCTTGAAGACCAAGAGATCGAGGGCGGCCCAAGGTAAACACACAGACCCGAGGTGGGCGTCGTGTGTCGGGCAGCCAGCCCGATCCGCGTCGAGTAAGCGGCGAGGTCGGTGGAGGCGGAGACCGTCAACGTGAGTCCCAAAGACTGGGTTCAGCGTATGTATCGGAGGATCGCTTCACGAGTCGATGAGAGTCGCGCGAGCATGCATGTGTAAACAGACCTGCTGAGCGGCATCTGCAAGTCGGGCGCGTGAGGGTCGAGTCTGCAGGCGCCCACGATGGAGCGGTAGAAGGCCGCATCGATGCTGGCGAACCCTCCAAAGCGGAGACCTTGGCCTTGGTGTCGATGGCGTGGGGCGGGCTTGCGATTAAGCATGCCGGCTCGGTCGAGAAGCTCATGGGCATAAGCGCTGCTGATGCGGGAAGAACCCATCGGCCGTCGAACCACCTCAATGCCAAGGAAATAATGCAGAGGACCCAAATCCTTGAGGCAAACTCATCACGAAGGCGAAGCGGTGAGCGGCTGGAGGAGCGCGACGATGGAAGCCGTCGAGAATGATGTCGTCGGCGTAGAGCGACAAGTAGGCCGTGTCAGCTCCGTGATGATACGAAGAGGGACGACGGGCGAGTCGATGTAAATCCGGCGTCTGCGGGAATGCGGCGATCTTGCTGGTACCGAGCTCGAGGTGCTGCTTTAGCCCGTAGAGAGAACGGGAGAGCAGGCACACATGATCTGGATGCGTGGCGTCGGCGGCGGTGGGCTGCTCACGTAACACCTGCTCAGCCGGTGGCCGTGCAAGAAGGCGTTGGACACATCCAAGCGATGCACGAGCCATGCTCGGAGAGGCGGCTAGCTGGAGCACGGTGCGGATCGTGCCGGTTTTACAACCGAGCAAAGGTGTCGGTGAAGTCCACGCCGCTGCGTTGCGAAAACCCGAACCACCCAGCGAGCTTTGTGGCGCTCGAGTGCCATCCGGGTTAGTCTTGTGCGAAAGACCCACTTGCCCGTGATAATGTTGGCGCAGGCGGCGAGGAACAAGCTGCCAGTGCGATTCGGCTGGAGCGCGTCGAACTCTTCTGCATCGCAGCGAGCCAATGAGGATCGAAGGCGGCTCGGCGGCGATGGGAGAGGAGAGGGCTCAGCAGCGAAGCAGCGAAGATACTCATCGCTAGGGTACGCGTGCTCGGACAACGGTGCCGACCGAGCGAGTCATCGGGCGGGCGATGGGTCGGAGGGGAGGCGGGCGGTGATGAAGACGAGCCCGCCTCAACGAGACCGCCCATGACGAGGCCGCCTGGGCGAGGCCGCCCGCCATGACGAGGCCGCGGGCGAGGCCGCCGCGACGAGGTGGCGGGCGAGGCCGCCCAGCGGATGAGGCGGCGGGCGAGGCCAGCTGGCGAGGCCGCTGCGAGCGACCGACGAGGAGGCGCCCGGCATGGCAGCGGAGGAGGCCGCCGGCGTGGCGGCGGAGGAGGCCGCCCGGCAGGTCGGCGCCGGGACACCGGGGCGTCGAGGCGTCGAGGGGGTGCCGCCCTAAGGCAGCCAAGCGGGAGAGACTCGACCCGTGGCGCGGAGGGCACCCTCAAAGCCGGGGCGGCCCCAGAGAGGCACGGGGCGGCCATCACCATGAGCGGCAAGGCCGCATCGTCCAAGGTACCGCTGAAGCGGAAAGACCATCTCATCAAAGTAAGCGTGTCGTGAAGTGATGACCCGATGAGAGATGGGATCATAGCAGCGTAGCCTTTGGTGTTAGGAGGATAGCCGAGAAAGATGCAAGCCACGACGGGAGCGAGCTTATGAGGAGCGGTGGAAGCGATCTTTGGGTAGCACAGCAACCAAAGATGCGGAGCTCGGCATAGGAGGGTGGCGTGCCAAACAATAGGTGATGAGGCGAAGTTCCATGAGTCGCGACGAGGACGAATGTTAATGAGTAGTGATGCGGTGGCAAGCGCGTCGGGCCAAAAACGTGGTGGCACGTTGGCGTGAAAAAGGAGGGTGCGAACGCAGTCATTGAGAGTGCGTAGCACGCGCTCAGCGCGGCCGTTTTGCTGCGAAGTGTACGGGCAAGTAAGACGAAAGATCGTGCCATGTGTGGCGAGAAGATTGCGGATCGCAAGGTTATCAAACTCCTTCCCGTTGTCTGTTTGCAACGCATGGATGGGACGTCCAAACTGCGTGGAGACATAGGAGTAGAAGGCGGTGAGAGTGGCAACAGAGTCCGACTTTCGCCGCAACGGGAAGGTCCACACATAGTGCGAAAAATCATCAAGGATGACAAGATAATAAAGATAGCCGTGTTACTTGCAACAGAGAGGTCCAAACATCACTATGAATTAACTCAAATGGGTATGGCGCGACATGCGAGGAAGTGCTAAGCGGGCGAGCATGTTTGCCTAGGCGACAAGCATGACAAGTGTGATCGTCGATCTTATTACACGTGAATGAAAAACTCCGAAGAATGTGGCGAAGAGTGGCGATGTTGGGATGACCGAGACGAGCGTGCCAAAGATCCACTCCGGCGGAAAGCGCCATGGGTGCAGCAACGGATGAGGTAGGTGAGTGGACCGGGTAGAGCTCGTCGGGGCTGTCACATCGGTGGAGCACCATCCGGGTACGGGCATCCTTGACAGAAAAGCCAAACATGTCAAACTCAACGGTAACAGGATTTTCACGTGTAAGAGAACGAACGGAAACAAGATTTTTAATGATGTCAGGAGAAACAAGCACATTAGAAAGATGTAATGGCAATGAGTTAGAAGGAAAAGCAGCATGGCCGACATGAGTAATGGGCATGGAGGAGCCGTCACCCACGGTGTCTGACAGCGGTGTGAGCGGGTGGCGGCAAGAAGGTTACCGGGTTGGCGGCCATATGAGCCGTGGCTCCGGTGTCCATATACCGATCGCCGCCTCGATGTATCTTTGCTGCGGTGTGGGGCGGTGTGCGAGCCGCTAGGAGGGCGGGATCCCAAAGGCGCCGGCGGGAGGGCGGAGCAGACGGCGCCGGCCGAGGCGGGGCGCCACATACCCATAGCTGAGGGCCGTGAGCGGTGCAGGCTGAACGCGCTGATGCGCTGAGGAGCCGCGTCTGAGGCTCGATGAGTGGCAGGCGGGCGCCGAAGGAGCCGGGGACGGGGGCACGCGGGATAGGCATGGAGTACGCGTGTACAACCCCCGTCCACGGGTTCTGGCCGGCTTGCCAGGGCGCCGGCGGCGGCGGGTGCTGCGGCTGGCGGGGGCCCCCGCCATGGGCAGCGGGCTGCTGCGGCTGCTGCTGCTTGCGGCCTCCACGGCCGCGACGCCCTTCCGGCGCTGCTGCTGCTTTCGGGGCGGAGGGCTCGGCGGCACACGGTAAGGGAACCGGCGGCGGCGCGCGCTGGAAGGAGCCCGCGGCGGGCATGATGGTGGAGTCGGGCGGTGGGCGGCGCACCGCCACGGTACCGGGCGGTGAGGGCGTGTCGCGTGGCCGGGTGCGTGACATCCGCATCCGCCTCTCCTCCGGCTTCAGTGCGCGACGATCTTGGGAAAGGTCGGGTTGGTGATGAGGGGATGTTGGGCGGCGTTCCAAGTCGTCGTTCAGGCCCGCGATGAGGGTCTTGAGGAGGAGCTCGTCGGAGACCTTCGCGCCGAGGTCATGGAGCTCGTCAGCGAGCTTCTTGGCGCATGCAATAATTGTCAGCAGACGACTCAAGCTGCTGGCACCCAAAAACTTCGCCGTGCAGGAAAACCTTGCGTTGGAGCGCGTTGTCGGTGAAGAGGCCGTTGAGCTTGGTCCAAACGGCGTGGCGTCGTCGTCGGCGGAGACCACCGTGTGGAAGAGGTCGCCGAGATGGTGGTGTAGAACCAGCGAATGAGGGTGGCGTCGATAGCCGTCCACTCTCATCGTCCGCCATGAAGCGGGAGTCCATGGAGCCATCGATGTGATCCGGAGATTGTACTCACGGAACACAAGAGAAATCGTCTTCCGTGCATAGTGCGTGGAGGTGAGGTGGTCGAGGGCGCGGGAACCAGCGAGGATGTTGAGTCGCGGATGACGACCGGGTCGGGACCCTCGAGCGGGTTGGTCGCGGCGGCTGCGGGAGTGCCGGTGGAGCAGGAGAGGCCATGGCCAAAGTGGGTTAGGGGCGGCGGCGGCGGAGCGCGACGCGCAGGAGAGGGAGGGCGGCGCGGCGGCGCGACAGGGAGATGGCGGCGCGGCGTGGAGCGGCGCGCAAGGGCTGGCGGAAGCGCTGGCGGCGGCGGCTGACCTAGGCGGCGGCGCGCGTAGCGGGACGCGGCGGCGGCGGCGGGGATGCGGGCGGCGGCGGCGGCGGGCGGCGGCGGCGGCGGCGGCGATGGGATCGCGGCGGCGGCGGCGGCGGCGCGAGTTAGGGTTAGGATCGAAGGTATGATACCATGTTGGAAACGATGTTTGGGCAATGCTTCACGATGCATTGATCGATGCAAAGCGCACGTATATATGGAGTACAAAGTGGGCCACAACCTCAACTATACAAGGACTAGGAGGTGGGCCAGACTATACAATAGACATGTACAAACCATATATTCAACACATTTGAAGATCACACGTCTCCCTCAGCTTCTTGACCGAGCACGGTCAAACTCCTGCCAGTGACGGCTCGTCGGCTACTTATCCCCCTCTCCGTTGTACTCTTCTTTCACTTCTTCTACCTCTGGACCTGTACGCCCATTCTCTTCATCTAGCCTTAGGTGATTTGGTCGATGTCGACGGGGGAGGAGCAGAGAGTGAATAAGGCGCCGGCGACGGTGAGGATCGTCGAGACGGTGTATGTCGAGGCCGGCACGGCCGCCGACTTCAAGTCCGTCGTGCAGCGGCTCACCGGCAGGAGCTCCTCCGGCACCTCAGCCCTACCAGAGCAAGACCGGACTCCCCAGGGTGCTGACCGGAGGGCTGGCGCGGCGAGAGGTGGTGGCGCCTCCGACGCAAAGCGGGGCAGCTGAGATCGACGCTGCGTGGATAGAATGATCGTTGGCTCAGCCTGCGGTAGTACGTAGCTTAACTGTTAGTGATGGCTCTCGTTTTCATCTCTGCCCTGTTGCTTTGATCTTTCTCTCTTGGGTTCTTTTCTTGTAATAGGGAGTTGTTAATTAGACTTGTACTTGTACATGCATTCATCTCCTTTCTTTTGTTTGATGTGTCTACCAGTTCCCTAATTAACTCCCCTGTAAGCACATCATGGAATAACATTTGTGTGTATCCGCGTAAATAGTTGCAAAGCGAGCGAGGTAGGCGGTGGCATGCATGCATGACCTCTTATGCCGAGCTCTTCGAAACAAGTTCAATCGCCAATATGTTTCAAACTGTAGATCAAACTTAATACCGCTGGAGCATATGAATGGTGTTCAGTTATTGAAAAGTTAATAATTTTTGTTAGCGCAATGTTGGGACACTCGGAAGTGTTGTAGTGATCCCCAAAAGTTGTTCAAAACTTTCAACAAAGTTTGGACATCATGTTTACGTGAGCGCAGACGGCAGTGGAAGCGGCCAAAACAGCGAGCTAACTATTCACAAGCATTCCAGCACACGCTTTGTATGCATGTAAGAAATCTAAACCATACCATGAAGTTCGCCAAATTGTCCAATGTTTACCACAACTAGAAGATTCCCCGCGCGTTGCTGCGGCACTTCATGCATTTTATCAAAAGCTTTGAACAAACACTTCCCAAGAGAAAAAGACATGGAAAAATAAAAGTGACATCGACTGCAAGTACAGTTTGTTACATCCTCACAAAGAATTAGTATTCATATTAGGTTTCTCCCTCGAGAAAAACAAATTAAGATTTGTATAATAACCATCAAAACAAATTAGTACTTATACTAATATTTGATACTTAGCTGGCCTAAAGTGGTTTTGGAAAAGAACAACGCCTTTAGCTTCATCCCAAATTTGCCCCAAGCATATTTAAAATTTTACTGAGCAATGTATTGTATAAGAAATAGAAGTTTTGGAACTGCTCAACTAATGCAAGAGCAATAGTAATAGTGAAGTTAAATTTGTACCTACTCAGATGGAAGATGCACGTGAAATTAGTCCTCCAATGGACTTGTATGTAGACATGTAGTATCATAAATATAACCATGCTTACAAAACCATGAGATAAAGATGAAATAGATTAAACGTATTTGTGGAACTAAAATATATGTATATTGATTTCACTAACTGGACCAAACAAAAAAGTTATTGACTGCATACACAAATAACATGTACACCAGTGTTCGATGTATAGACCAAAACTTCTATCAACAACATCCGCAACATAGATAATGATTTGTAGAAGCATAGATTATTCAATATAGAACTATGATGGCTAATTGGTTGCTTATTCATGATCAAGCTGAATATTTATCTTTTAGCAAAAAGGGTGAACATCCATCAATAATAACATATACTTTCAGATTTGAGAAAGTAAAAGCAATGAATTAGGGAATTAAGATAAACCATGAATTATGGAATCCTATTTACCTTGCCGGGACACCGATGCAAATGATATAGAAGTGCAGCTCACAAAATCCAATGAGTTCCTGCTTGCTTTCATCGGTGCGAGTGATGGCTCGATCTGACTAATAGAATTGAAGGGACATGGGTAAAGTAATGAGATCTCGATTGCTCTGTCTGGTAGAGGAAATAAAAAGAGTTATTTTAAGGGACTTGTTTAGAAGAACAATCACACGGAATTAGTAACTGACCATTTGCTGCAGCTCAATCCAAAATGGAGAGTTGATGAATAGATGTACTCCACATGTGCAGTTTATGGAAGTTGTGCACCTGAGCACCTGAATATGAGGAAACGAAGACTGGTGCAGAAACAAAGTATAGCTGAAAACTGATGAAACATGGCGCGGATGAATTATATACCTTTTTGCGTTGCCGGTGTGTCACCTATATGAACATGGTAGTACATATGATTCACATATTACGATGATTTCTAGCTGCCTGCAAAAACCAATGCGAGGATGGCACTATAGATTATTTCTGAACCAATAATAGTAGATAAAGATGATCCTGAGCTCCTTGTTACAGTGAAATAACATAAGCAAATGATTCAAGAAAAACTGATTACGGGGCTAGCCCAAAATCCCAAGCCAAATTCAAAACACAACCTCATCAGAGAAATTAAGTCTGCTTCAGTCTTGCAATCATGGACCACATGAAAAGAAGGGGTTAATATGGACTACGGCGACACCAATGGCAAGCATGGTGAGGGAACCGCAGCTCCTTTGAATAAGAAAGGGAGAAACTAATAGAGGAGCTCACCACGATTTAGGTTTGGTGACCGAACATCATGAGCCAAACAACAGTGGTCGTTCGCTGGTGTCGCAGCGAAGATGAAGATCCGTATCAGTTTCTTTCGTGCCAAGTAGAGGAAGGGAAAGGAGGGTAACTGGTTTAGGTAGACGTGAACAAATTTCAAAATTCTGAAACTTCCAACATTTTGTAAAACGTGAACAAATTTCAAAATTCTGAAGTTTTGAAAAAACATGAACAATTTTTTTAAACATCAATTTTGTAAAAAAACATACAATTTTGAAAGATGTTAAACATTTTTAAATTTTGTCATGTTTTAGAAAAGACCAAAAAATGTGATCCTGAAAAAGAAACAAAAAAAAAAGAAATGGAAAAAGAAACCCAAAAAAGAAATGAAACAGAAAACGAAAAAAAAGGAAACAAATCTTCTCAAAAGAAAACCATTAAACAGGTATAACAACAAAAAAAGGTTCAGGGAAGGAAGGTTCCCAAAACCGGACGCCTCGCTATGGAATAGTGGGCCGGCCCAGTTCTCGCGGGGGGGATCGCTTGTTGCGAAACCTCGACATTTTGACGCAGTTAGTTTCGAATAGGATTTTCCCGCAGCGACAGCGGAACTGCGCGATAGAACGAAGCGGTACTTTTCACTTAGCGGTGGCAAGCTCAGTAATTTTCATCAACTTCCGATCAAACGGCTGCTGATTGCTGATCTATACCACATCAATGGCTGCAACAATTCAGATGACGTGGCTTCACGAGGATCTAGGAAAATCATCTAGTGAGGTGTCCCTATTTAGATATAGAAGATAATATACTTGCAAGAGAAGTTTACTACAACATCAGCGATACCCCAGCTTAATCATCGTCATCAAAGAACCCATCTATGTCATGTCTCCAATGTCAACACAGTCAAACTATACCAAACTTGAGAAATGGGTACCAATATAAGGCAAGAACTTGAGCAGCAACAAGTTCCATCTAGTTGACTTGACCTATTTTGAAACATATGAAGACCAAGTTCCATCTAGGCAAGTACCATTGGATTTGCACTGCATATCTAATGCACTGCACCAAAAAAACATTGAAAGTGCATCTCTTGGGTATTCCTATTGGGTTTTGATGATTAATGGCAAAACCAATTGAGAAGACTGACTATTTACCAAGTTTATTTGAGAGAAATGACTAGCTTTTTGTCCTCAGGCTTGAGTGGGACATCAGGTTGGCCCCTACCTCCATGTTTTCACGTGGGTGTCTACTGCAAGAGTTCAGTAGGTAATTTATAGGTTTTGATTTATTTATTTTTTTAAAAAGGAGAGGACCCCCGGACGATGCATGCAACCACTTTATTAATTATTCACACAAGACCTTACAAAGTCATACAACGGTAAGACTAAAACCACCGTCTAGGCATCATCTGTCGCTACTCCTATCCAGTTGATGTAGGGATGCTGATAGTCCGGGCCTAATACCAAACAGACCTCGCAGCCAAACCTAACATCTAAGACCTGAGGTCCCAACCAGGACGTCTGCCGGGTATGGGGCGCCCACCAGTTCGGCGCACTCCTCAACCAAGACGCCTGCCGGGTATGAGGCCGCCGCAGCCACCTACCACCAATCCATCTTCAGTGTTGTACTGCTGCATCTACCTTGTCCAGTCTAGCTGTCATCGACGCCAGACAACATCACCATCCTGCGCTTGTCCATCATCACACACCCACCGGCGAGACCTCGCTGCTCCATGCCGCTGAGACCCGCCGTTGTCGACATGCTAGATGCCACGCCGCTCCTCCGACGCAAAACACCACCTGTTGCCACTAGTCCCATCCCCTCCGCTTGCTGTTCCTCAAACCGAGCACCCAAACGCACCAGGCGACGCCTCCAAGAAGGGTGCGACACACGCAGTGCCGCCGCCGCCCAATCTAAGGAGATTTAGGGTTTTCACCCGGGCATGGGGGCGGGATGGAGGGCAGGGACCTCGACGGCGCCTGCAAGGAGGAGAACGGCGACCCTGGTCGTCGCCACCATCGGGATGAACGAGTCATCCAGAGTTTCCTCCGGTCCGATGTCACCTCTACCAGCCCCCGTGAATGCACTGAGGCCGACGACCGCGATCGTAAGCCACCAAGTGCAGCGGGAGAGAGCCTGCAGCGTGGAGGAGATCCACCGACTCACCGCCCACGCGGTCAAGACAACGTCCATCCACCCCCGCCGCCTCCTAGTCCAGGTCCCTCCACGAAGGCCGGAGTGGCGAGATCCACCACGAGCGACGAGATCCGGCACCGCGCGGCCAACGCTATCGCCCAAGCCCATCGTTGACCGGTCCCGCCGCCGCTGGGAGCCCACACGCTGCCGGGAGTCCCACACCCATGGATCTGGGCACCCGTGCATCGCCGCGAGTCCGCCGCCTCCGGGACCTGCCACACCGTCAGAAGGGCCGCACCCCGCAGATCAGGACGCCCACGCCATCGCGGATCCGGAAACGGGAGGAGAGACCCTCCGCCGCCGCCGTCGCACGCACGGCCTTTGCCCGGCGGAGGGGAAGAAGGGCACTGGAGGGACTAGGCTGCGGCAGCTGAGCCCTCCCGAGTTGCCCGCGGGGGAGGCGACACGAGAAGGACGCGAGAGGATACTAAAAATGGGAGAGATTTTCACTTTCCGGCCTCTGCACCAACCAGGAATGCATACAACCATTTTAGTATGAGTTAAAGGACAGGAACTAGGTTGCTACCAACACGCCAAAACCTACTCTCGTGGCATCAATTAGATCCTACGTGCTTTACAGTAAATCAAGTGTTTAAATTAAAATTTTCAAAAAAAATGGTATTTTTTTCTCGGTATGGCGATTTACCAAGGGGCACGGAAATACGTGGTAACCATGGGAAATTGTGAAATTTCGACCGGTAACCAAAACAGTGCTTCAACCCACCCGCCTCCCACATCATCTCCAATATCGACACGCTCCATGACGTCCTCAAGAACCCGCTGATACCGATGAGCTCGAAGATCTCAACGAAGAGATGGGCGACTCGGCCGACAGCTCCTTGGAGGCGATCCCGGCATCTGCACCACTTCGCCCGTGGCATGCATGCTCGTCATTCTCTGGCAAAGAGTCTGATCATCTTATTTCTTTTGGAGCCGCTTCCAAGGGAAGGCGTGGAACACACCATGCCACTTACAACATGTTGAGCAGATTCAGAAAGGAAATCCGGCTGTGTTACTCTGAAGCAGCTGTAGAAGAAAGGCAAACTTCATGAAACTAAAAAAATACAAGAAGCAAGGGGCGACCAAACACAGTTACTTGATCTTTAATATACAGTATCCTCTTAAATATGTTTACAGTACCGTTTGCATGTGTTAACGACAGTCAGACTAAGCAAGAATCATACCACTACACTAGTGTCAAAAAACGTTTTACATTATGGGACCGAGGGAGTAGTTTATAAGTAGGCTATATAAATGTTATGTTTACTATACTGTTTCTCCAGCACTGCAGCGGCGCTAACTTGCAACAGCATGCAGATACAACCGGAAACATCTCCTGTTGAACCACAGCCACAAGATACAGAACAGGATTGGCCATGCATATATAGTCAGGCTATGAACCTCATCAAACCTGTGGTCCAAAACCTTATCCTCGGAGCACCAAAAGGCATTGCAAAAGGGTTTTCAACATGGGGATTCCGAGAATTGAACTCGGGACCTTTTGCTCCCTAAGCAAATATCCTACCACTAGACTAAATCCCCATCTATGCTGTACCACTGCATCACCTCCAACAGGAGAGTTTCAGGCAACAACACACTAGATGCCAAAGTTACAGGACTTCTTCATGGTGCTCATGTATTAGAAGTTCAGAACAACTGCAAACCGGTCATGCACATTTGATTGTCTGCTTGTGTGTGGTGTGGTAATTATTTTCCAGGGTGATGTGATTGTAATCAAAAATATTATCTTTGCTGTTATAAGTCAAGATAGATGATTTTTTTTTTTTTTGCAAATTGCAAGTGTCAGGTACGTTGTATATATAAGCATTTCCATTACATGCGATGCTAGTAGTGCAGCTGCTCGCTAGGCATTTGCATTGCCATGGAATCGCTACTGTTGCTTTTGGTGCATGGGCGCGCAGTCCAATATTTATGATGTCCGCTCTGAAGATTGACATAATTCTGGTGCAATTGGTTCAGTTTTCTAGCCCTTATTGCTGATATGAACTGAATATATGTTTCACCCATCCCGATGGGTTCCAGCATAGGGGGGTAACTGAACTTTCTTTTTCCCCAACAGGAGCTTTAATTAAATTTGGGTGCAAGATCTAGATCTGCTCTCGCGGGGATAAAGATGAGACAAGGAGTAAATATTGTTTATCTGTCTAAAATACTCCCACTGTCCCAAAATATAAGGTGTCCTTAAATTTCACTGGTCAACGATTTACAAATTTGACTATGGTTTGTACTTACAATATATTTACCGAAAAAGGCTTTCGCCCCGCTTTATATTATAAAGCAAATGCCCAAGCCAACAATCCACAAAGTTTCAAAAAAAAACACACACACACACACAGGGTCCAAAAGGGTTAATGCTGAGGGCACAGCTCAACAAGCCCAAGAACAGAAATAAACGACAGCATCTACTCGGGCTCGGGGGCGGAAGTGGTGGCGCCAGGCGGAAGGCAAGCGATCGAAGGTCGGCGAGGAGGGTGTTGATGACGTCCCGATCATGAGGGCGGCTAAGCGGCCGCCAAAGCTGCATGTACCCACACATTTTAAAAATGGCGTCAGTAGCACGTCTGAGAGTGACCTTTTGGATGACAAGCTTATTGCGGACGGTCCACAGCGTCCAGGCGAGGACCCCAACGCAGAGCCAACGGATATGTCGGTAGCGAGGTGGGGAGGCATGGATCTCCGCGAGAAGGTCGGGGAAATTGGAGTTGCACCACTGTCCACCAACCGTCTCGCGGAAACTGGACCAAAGAAATTGGGCCGTGGGGCACGCGAAGAAGATGTGGTTAGCATCCTCCACCGTGTCGCACAGAGGGCAAAGCCCATCTCCGGTTCCGTTACGCTTGAGGACTTCGACTCCGGAGGGGAGGCGTCCACGGATCCATTGCCAAAGGAAGATCCTAATCTTAAGTGGCAAGCGGATATCCCAGATCAAACTAAAGGGCTCGGGGGCGGGCGAAGGCGCGATGGCCGCGTATAGGGACCTAGTAGAAAAGCGTCCGGAAGACTCTAGGTGCCAAGAGATGGCGTCCGGGGTGTCGATGACACTCATCGGGAGAAGGGCGATGTCCTCGAGAAGGGCATCCCAGGCGGCCACTTCGGGTGGGCCAAAAGGGCGACGAAACGCGAGGCACCCGAAGTCAATAAGGGTCGTCTCAACAGAGACCCGAGGGTCAACTGCAATGGCGAAGAGCTCGGGAAAGCGGGCGGCCAGAGGGGTGTCGCCGATCCACCGATCAAACCAGAACAGGGTCGCGGACCCAGTACCAACCAAGATGGACGTGCCAATGCGAAGCACAGGTAGCAGCTGAACGACGGCCTACCAAAACTGGGATCCACCCGAACGCTGACAGAAAGCCAGAGGCTGTCCACGGAGGTACTTGTTCCGGATGATGGTGAGCCAAAGCCCTCCGTCACCATTAGAAATACGCCATAGCCACCGGGTTAGGAGGGCGATGTTCATGCGTCGGGAGGACAAAATCCCTAGACCCCCCTGGTCCTTGGGTTTACATATGTCCGGCCAACTGACCATATGGTACTTCTGTTTGTCATCGTCGCCAGCCCAATAGAACCTGGATTGGTACTTGGCAATTTCCGTGTGCAGCGTTTCATGGAGGCTATAAAAGCTCATGAGGAACCAAAGAAGGCTAGCGAGTGAGGAGTTGATGAGAATCACACACGCAGCCTTCGATAGCCAGCGCCCTTTCCAAGGCTCAACGCGGTGCTGCATACGGGTCACCGTGGGGTGGAGGTCCGCCACGGTGAGGCGCGAATCACTAACGGGGATCCCCAGTTAGGTCGTGGGGAAAGAGCCCAGCCGACAGTTAAGACGGTCAGCAATAGCCTGAGCTTCCACTGGAGGGTAACCCAGAACCATCACTTCGCTCTTATCGAAGTTGATCGTTAGGCCCGACATCTGCTGGAAGCACAGGAGGAGTAACTTCAGGTTAGCTACGTCCTGAGTAGAACCTTCCACCATTATTATGGTGTCATCCGCGTATTGAAGGAGGGAGACCCCTCCCCCTCCGACTAGGTGGGGGACAATGCCATGTATACCCAATAGATTGGGCTGCTAAAGCTAGACCTCCACACTTCTTTGCAATTTCCTTTCCGATCAACTCTAATTGCGCTCTTTCAGCCCTAGTTTCAAATGAACTTTTAATTATTATGATAGTCCAACAAATGTCATCTGTCAAGGGAGCTAGCTTGTATGGCTCCACTGTGTCTGTGTGAATATTCTGTGCTATAGATTCTTCTCGTGTGGTTATTACCACCACCACTTTGCCCCCTTCACCCAGCTTTAGCATACCCTCCAACTTTTTTAACTGAGATGATTGCCTCTCCCACAGGTCATCTAAGATTATTAGAACCCTCTTACCAGAAAGGAGCTTTTGTAGGCTATTTTCTATCATCTGAAGGTCAGTATGCTCACTCTTGTTACCAGATAGCTGTGTTATTATAGAATTCCCAATTTTCTTCATATCAAATGTCTGGGAAACATAGGTCCAAACCCGAGAGTACTCTTTGAACTGGAGATCATTGAAAACCAATTGTGCCATGGTTGTCTTCCCAATGCCTCCAATACCATATATCGGAAGGAATGTGATCTCTTGTGTGCTGCTCTCAGATAAAATTGACAATATTTTCTGTTTTTCTTTGGTCCTTCCGATGATTAATGCTTCTTTCATGGACGATGTTGTCTCCCGTATATCACCAACTTGCTGCAAATTAGAGTTATTATCTTTTGCCATGGAACTGCTGTTGTGGTGTTCATTTGTTATACTGTCCTGCTCATCTCTCATCGTCTTCAACGTGTTATCCATTGTATTTTGGGGACCAGTTGCCGGATACAGGGGCACATCTGTCAACTGCAACAACTTTTTGTGTGTAAGTACATGGAAAAGAGCAGTAGAATTATCACGATCATGATCGCATAGTCTCCTAACTCTCTAGGATGATTATGCTATATGTGCGTAAGTTATTGACAATCTTTTAATTAAACTGCTCTTCAAAATGTGCAAGCCGGCAGAGGAAAATGCTGTAATACCACGTGAAATGACACCTTGAAAAAAAAGACACAATTTCCAAGAATAAAAAATGCAACATATACTAGAATGGCAAAATGCAAGACAATGAACACATTGGCTGCCTTTTTGTAGAACTCCGAAGAGGCAGAGAGAGGGGCCTTTTCCTTTATTTATAGCAACTAAGTTGCAATGACTCAATGATTAATACGGTATCCTAATCCATCAGACTAGAACTCCTTATACAAGACCAAAGTCACGTATGGCATCCAAGCCTAACAAAGTATGGAAACCTCACGCTTTCTGACTCAAACTAAGCCAAGGCTTTGGATTATTTCCAACAGCCTCTGTACTCCGATCATGCTATCCTCTAAGCCAGTCGGTGCCTCATACGAATTCGACACTACAGTAACAGTCGCACGGCAGAGCACGGTTTTTTGAATGTGCAATCTCTTTTTTTTCTGTTCCTGGAATTAGAATTTTTTTTTAGAAAAGGAAACCTGGAGTTAGATGAAACTAAAATGAAGTTTCTTCTACATAGATTAAAGAGGGAGGAATTAAAAAGAAGCAGAAGTAAGTTTTGTGTCTGAAAAACAAAATGAATAGGAAAGGAGGAGCTGGAAAATCTACAGCCACTACAAGTCCATCTAGCCAAACAATTGTCTTGTGCCAATTGTAAAACAAATGATCTCTAGTTCATTTAGTTTGCATTAAGTACGCAGATTATACCTGTCTCTTGGGAATATGAGTTTCTGTCTCATTCAGGGTATCCAGGATATCTGCTACAGAGGGCCTATTATCTCTTTCAGAATCCACACAACGTATTGCTAATTTGATACACGTCTCCAGCTGGCATATTTCCTCTGATCGGTAATTTGATGTGGCTTCAACCATAGTACAGTTGGTAAGTACCTACAAAACCGCAATATAGAAATATAATTTGAGATGGGCAATACAAAAGTATGATGTACGATACTTGTTCAAATGTGGCTATGTGCACAGAAATACTCTGCGCTCGATATCACATATGACATTCCAGACAATCAGTTTAGCTACAGAATATCAAATGTGCACAGAAATGTACGATGCTTCTTTCTATTAGGTTCTCTCCTCTCCTTACTCCGTCTTAGCATTCCGTGTTCATCGTCCTAGAAGGAACACAGCTGCAACTCCCAATGACGGCTAGGATCAAACTTAACGCTTATCTAATATCGTTTGCTAGCCTGATTTGTATTTAAATTTTTTGTGTCTCCTTAATTAATGAAAAGGGCAAAGCTTTTCCCTTTTTTCTTAAAAAACACAGTTTGCCAGTAGGTTTTGCTTTCCCATTTTTCCTCTCAGGGCTATCTTTGTTGTCAGTTTGTCACTACTAGCTCCACGGAACGACGGCCTCTGCTTGTTGTAACCTCACTCGGTGAATGTGCATTGTGTCGATCCAGTGTCTGTGATACCGATGATGGCCGTGACAGAGGCAGTGGTCTACAAGCTGTCAGCATGCACATTCGTCCATGTAAATAAATATAATCTAAAATTTGTTTATTTATGTCTGTCCATGTAAATAAATATGATCTTCTTGGCGTGTATATTCACGTGCAAAATATAAACATCGTGTTTAGTACTCCATATCGTTCAGTTATGTGCACCGTTGTTTTCACCCTAAGATCACATATGTGGATGCTACGTGCTGCGTAAAATAAATGGTGGTTTGTGGGCTGCATGCCACCACAACGGCTTAGAATCTGGTGAGTTAGATGATATTCACACAAAAAAAAGTGTTCACCACTCAAAAGGATGCCACTTTGGCGGCGCCTAGACACATGCTCGGACCGATGGGGTGGCTGCCCATACCGACATTCCCCGTACTTTTTCTAAAAGAATTAAACTTTCAAATTTAAATGATAGACTCGAATTTCATCCAAATTTAAGGACACATAAAACAAAATTTAAACTAAAACTTAAATACTAATAAGAAACCTAATCTAGGTCAACGACGGGAAGGGGCTCGCCGTCGTGCGTGCACCAACCTCCTCACCATCGCAGCTTCGCGCACCACCTGATGGTGCGCCTCCTCCATCTGCACGGCGAGCGGTGTGATCAGCCTCCACCTGGGCTTGCAATGCCATGGCGGCTAGTCATTCCTCCATCATGAACTGGCAGGCGGCCACCTCCCTCGCTGCACTAGGGACGGAGATACTTATCTCTTAACACGGCCCTCAATGTCCGCATTAGTCTGCTCAACGGCTACTTCCCGCATGCATCCGCCGTTGGATTCTCTCTCGTCGCAGGGTGTCAATGACTCCAACAAGGTGGCCTGCTCTGGCGCGCAAGGTGGTTGCTTCTGCGCCTCCTCCGCACCCTCTTCCTCTCCCTCCGCAACCCCTTCCTCTTCCTCCGCCTCCTCCTTGCCTTTGTGGTCTGAAGGCAGAGGAGATGTCTAGGGTGGTGGCACCTGTGTGCGTGTGGCGGAAGTCATGGTCGCCTACGTTGTGGCTAAGTAGCGAGAAGAGAAGGGTGAGATGGGAGCACAGCAGACCATTTTATAGGCTTGGAGCTCCGCAGGAAATGGTGGTGAGGGTGGGAACCGACGCGTCGGTTTAATGCCAGTGACGTGTGGGGAAGCTGCACCACCGCAGCGACAGTAGCACCAGCATAGCGAACCAAGAAGGTTGTTCAGCGCCATTGGGCACCATTAAAACAACACTGACCAGCCTCTGTGCCGATGGTAGGCCAGGCCCGCCTATCGGAGTCCTACGTGGCAGGTGTGTATGGGCGTGTCCAGCTTCCCCAAAGGTTGGGGACGAACAAGGGGTTGTCAGACAGTTTTTCGGGCTGTCCGGACCGATTGGGGCACGGTTAGGAGGCTATTCATGCCTGGACCCCATTGGGCCGATTGGAAGGCCTATGGGGGTACAGGTGGAGATGCTCTTATGCCGATTTTTTTTTTGACGGCTTACAAAATAAGCTGCCCCCCCCCCTCTCCCCGGCTTTTTCTACAAGGCATCTAGCTTATTGCATAAAGGCCTTATGTGAGAAGTTGGGGAAGGATGGCTTATTTTCTAATCACACCCATTGATGTGCTTTAATTTTCATGCAAAGGAATGTTCGGATAGCAAATGAACACCTCTCAACATGTATAGTGCCGTCTACCGTAAGGTCCAAAGATTATGTTTTAGTTACGTAATGTCCGGTTTAGCACAGGAACGACATGACAGGGTGTGACCATTGGCGCCTCATGAGTTTAGTAAGTTATTAACTCATTACTTGGTAATCAAAATGCACAAGTGTAGATATCAAACATATTCCTGATCGGTGGTTTGATATATGAACTAAAAGAAAAGGTTAATTGCCAAAACTAAATGCCTTTTTCTTACCTGCTGCATTAATTGTGCCACATTGCCCACTTCAAGAGAATTGGAGTAACTTGCAGGTGCTGTCATTATCTCTATCATTACAACACCCAAACTAAAAACATCATTCTTAGGTGAGATTATGCGATACTTTATGAATTCTGGTGGCATGTACTTCCTGCATAATACCAAGGACACAATCAGTGCAGATACCATTTATTCAATTAGAAAATAAAGAAAAATTCGAAATCAGCCATTCCACGCGCTACTTACCGGGTTCCTATGGCTTTTTCCGTGACATGAGTGTATGATTGAGTGAAGAGCCTTGACAATCCTAAATCCGCCACTTTAGGCTCCATGGAACTGTCTAGTAATATATTAGCGGGCTTCAAATCAAGATGCAAAATTTGTGGTACACATTTGTGAAGGAAATTTAAACCTCCACAGACTCCCTTTATAATATTGTAACGTGTGCTCCAATTAGGTGCAAAAGATTGGTCTACACAAATTGACAAAGGGAAAATGGGAATTCAGTTTCACTTAAACACATAAGAAAATGATCGTGTTTTGGTTAAGTTCAGTTGTCATACCATGAAGACGCATGTCTAGGCTTCCACCCTGCAAGTACTCAAAGCAGATTGCTTTATATATATGTTCGTTAAAATCACCATTGCGCTCAACAAATATTTTCTTTGTTTCATAACAATAACCGACTAACTGTACAATATTTCGATGCTTAGCCCTCAAAAGGTTACCAACTTCATTTTTAAACTGTTGATCATCAATTCCTCGCACTGCATCAACAAGAAGCAACTTCACAGCAATATCTCTCCCATTGTAAACTCCCTGCTTGACATAAGTATTGTACATGAGTTATCTGTTTATAACTGAAATGTTTGTTACCAGTTCAAACTTGACATATGATGGAAAACCAAATATCAAGTTTTTAACTCATAATCCATCCGTATTAAAATATAAGACGTTTTTTGATACTGTTATAGACTCTAAAAACGTCTTATAAAAAGTTACAGAGGTAGTACCTTGTAAACATCTGCAAACCCGCCCCTTCCAATTCTTGAGCCCACTGAGAATCCGTTGGTAATCTCTTCTAAGATACTTAATGATATATGCTTTGGTGTAGTCATATCATATCAGCTAACTTGGACCTCCTGTACATAAACAAAAGAAAAGTGTGAAAAATTCTTGTAGTTTACTATTGTGAAGGCAATTTCTAGACAGCCTGTTTAATTTGCCGAAGATTCTATGAATTATGTGGGACATATTCATGGGTAAGTTTTACTGACATACTGTAGTACATATATAGAGCATGCATGGCTACAGAGTGAACACGATGAACACATATGGGCAATAATTAAATTTAAAACTAGCATGGACACAGATTTTGTAAGGAGCTTTGTTATAGGATGAAGGTAGTCAGTACTTAGGACATAGGATATTACTGTAATAAATATTGAGCTCTTATAGCCAAACACAACGTAATTTTGGACACATCCCAGCCATCTTAATTAGTCACTCTGGCCCAGACTGAGCCCAGCATCGATACAACAAATTCGGGCAATCTAGCAACACAACTAAAATCAGCATGACACATGTCTAGCTCTAAATCAGGGGAAAGCTAGCTTAAGGTAATTTTGTGAAACCAGAGCGGTAATGACGATGCAATTATCCCCGACGTTGTGTATCACAAACATCGTTAGTGAGAACCCCATATGGTTTAGGGCCAGGGCGAGCTTTGCTGAACTGGGCGTCGACAAGAACCAGGATCATCGACTAAACCAGAAGCATACCATCAATTTTTCATAGTAAATAATTCCCCATAGAAAAGTAATTACCGTTTTTTGTGTGAACTTTATCAGAACCAAGGTCTGAAGCAATCCATAAGCAAGAAGCGGCAGCACAGATTTTATCAGACCTTCAAGGTCTGGCGCGAAGCACTGCAGGTTTGCAAAGAAATTAGACAGTCTTTTCACATTTGATCCGATCCATATCCAATACTGAAGTGATTCGGAAACAAGAAGTGCCAATTAACAGTGGAACATCAGGCCAGTCTATCTCATCCTGATACACTCCTAGTTGCAAACCTGATTCAGAAATTTAAAGCGTCGTACTGTATTTTTTACTTGTTGGCGGGGACTGGAATGATGGATGGGAGAGGGAAGAGAGAGGAGTGGGGCCGAGTGCTTATTGACTTCCGTGCGGGACGTCGCGCTGAGACATTAGCCGGAACAAATCAAAGCTCGTGGGCACATCGCGCGTCTCGTGCCTCATCTGTACTCCCTCAAATACTTGTCATTGAAATGAATGTATCTAAATGTATTTTAGTTTTAAATATATTCATTTTCATCAATTTTGATGACAAGTAATTCTGAACAGAGAGAGTACAAACCATCGCAACAATACACGCATTCTTTTTTTTAGGGTAATACGTGTCTCACCAACCTAGCAAAACTAAATAAATAGCAGACGCTAACCTTTGCACGAAGGAATAACAGCCAAGAAGTAAAATTACAAATAAGACCGAAGAAATTTCTAAGCTTGACACCAACGCCCGTCACCTGACTCCGGTACCAGCATAGCAACCACCAAAGGGAATAATGACATATCACCTCCACACCTTAGCTCGACGCGGCTCCATCGCTGTTAAACAGCTTTGCGGACCTGCAAGGTGGCTCGCCAAAGGCGAAACCATTACTGTTTAACGAATCATACTGGGACAACACCCCGGACACGCCATCAAACTCCAGATCTGGCGCCCCCACATGACTAAGACGTCGGAGGAGGAAACCATATATGTCATCCACATACCACAAACCCAACACACGATCTACCATCTTTCAGATGCCGTCGACGCAGAACACAATCTGCATCCGCTCCTGGATTGCCTCCCAAGCTTCGTGTCAGCGCTGGAGCAGACGCCATCGCAACGGTAGAGCCCGAGGACACAGGTATACACGCATTAGGGCAAACTCCAACGCGACGATGCATACAAACGCGGTATTATCCGTTTTATGTTTGATTTGGATCGGCTGTAGGCTCATTCTCCGCCTGTGTCCAATCAGTGCGTCCAACCAGCCGACATATTTTTCGTCCGCGTTCAAAGCAAAATTAATCTAAAAAAGGCCATCGGCTAGAGTTCATGTCAGCGTCCACAATTCATGCCGGCGGCCAGCATACATGCAAAGTTAAAATTAAGATACAGTTATGTTGGCGCATTTTTTGCAGGGAAACATGAGAGCTTTATTCAAACAAAAGAGCTCATGCGATCATCCGCCAAGAGGCTCGTGGCAAGGAACGGGGGCTCTGAGTCCAACCAACTCTCAGTCACCATAAGCGAGCAGGCACGCTTCACACATAAGTGAGCCGGGAGATTAGCTATCCTACTTACATGTTGAATAGTAAAAGAATCAAACGACAAGGTAAGCTCTCCAATCTCTAACAAAATAGGAGCCACAATCGAGCTAGTGTTGTGGCCATCGTTCCAGAGATTCACAATCTCCAGACAGTCCGTCTTCATGATCACATGTGAGTAGCCCCTTAGACTTGCGAATAAGACTCCCTCCCGTAGTGACAAGGACTCGGCGACGAGCGGGTCAGTGATACCAACCTGCGACTTGCACCATGCTGCTAGAAGGGCAGTTGATGAGCGGGCAACACCCTCTACCCCTGCCACTCCAGAATCTGAGTTAATGGCGCCATCAGTGTTGATCTTGACAAAACCAACTTCGGGCGGTCTCCACCCATGACCTGGAAGGATGGATGCATCGACACAAGGGATCTCCAGGACTGCAAGATCCTCTCGAATGCGACGCACGGACTGCGCCAGATCAGTGTGCTCTTTCTCATGTGTCCACTGATTACGCGAGGTCCAAATTGCCCACATCACCGAAATAATTTTAGCGCGCACCTGATCTGTGAAGCGTTCATCACAAAGAATGTCTCTTGACCAAGTATTAGGATGCAGCCTTGGAAAACGGAAGTCAAAGCAAGTTTGGGCCTCATCCCAGAACCGCCGAGCATGCGAGCATGACACCAATGCAGGCATCAGATCTTCCTCTTTTGCCAGGCATACATTACATATGCTGAGAGGTTTGATATGTTTGTGCTTCAGGGTAGCTTCATTAGGGAGAATTCCACGAATTACTCTCCACCAAAAAACTCTCACCTTTGGCACAACTTTGAGCTTCCAAAGTGATGTCCACATCTGTTGATCTGTCTTTGAGGTGCCGGTAGCCGTTCCTTCCTCTAGAGCAACACACTCCTTATGATTCACGAGAGCACGGTACGCCAATTTGATAGAGTAAACACCGGATGTTTCAAAAGCCCAAGCAAAATAATCTTCTCCTCCACCATTGCGCAACGGGATAGCTGTTGGGGAACGTAGCAGAAATTCAAAATTTTCCTACGAGTCACCAAGATCTATCTATGGAGAGACTAGCAACGAGGGGAAGGAGAGTGCATCTACATACCCTTGTAGATCGCTAAGCGGAAGCGTTCAAGAGAACGGGGTTGAAGGAGTCGTACTCGTCGGGGTCCAAATCACCGGAGATCCTAGTGCCGAACGGACGGCACCTCCGCGTTCAACACACGTACAGCCCGGGTGATGTCTCCCATGCCTTGATCCAGCAAGGAGAGAGGGAGAGGTTGAGGAAGACTCCGTCCAGCAGCAGCACAACGGCGTGGTGGTGGTGGAGGAGCGTGGCAATCCTGCAGGGCTTCGCCAAGCACCGCGAGATATGAGGAGAAAGAGAGGTAGGGCTGCGCCAACAGGAGAAGAACTTCATGTGTTGGGCTGCCCCTTTGCCTCCACTATATGTAGGGGGAGAGGGGGCTGCGCCCCCACCTAGGTTTCCACCCCTAGGGGCGGCGGCCAGCCCTAGATCCCATCTAGGGGGGCGGCCAAGGGGGGGAGAGGGGAAACTTTCCCCCAAGTTAGGTGGGTGCACCCCCTCCCCAAACCCTAGGCGCCTTGGGCCCTTGTGGGGGGGCGCACCAGCCCACCTAGGGCTGGTCCCCTCCCACACTTGGCCCATGCTGCACTCCGGGGATGGTGGCCCCACTTGGTGGACCCCTGGGTGAAAGAAATATGCCCTAGAGGCAATAATAAAGTTATTATTTATTTCCTCATATCATGATAAATGTTTATTATTCATGCTAGAATTGTATTAACCGGAAACATGATACATGTGTGAATACATAGACAAAACTATAGTCACTAGTATGCCTCTACTTGACTAGCTCATTAATCAAAGATGGTTATGTTTCCTAACCATAGACATGTGTTGTCATTTGATTAGTGGGATCACATCATTAGAAGAATGATGTGATTGACATGACCCATCCCGTTAGCCTAGCACTTGATCGTTTAGTATTCTGCTATTGCTTTCTTCATGACTTATACATGTTCCTGTAACTATGAGAATTATGCAACTCCCATTTACCGGAGGAACACTTTGGGTACTACCAAACGTCACAACGTAACTGGGTGATTATAAAGGAGTACTACAGGTGTCTCCGAAGGTACATGTTGAGTTGGCGTATTTCGAGATTAGGTTTTGTCACTCCGATTGTCGGAGAGGTATCTCTGGGCCCTCTCGGTAATGCACATCACTATAAGCCTTGCAAGCAATGTAGCTAATGAGTTAGTTATGGAATGATGTATTACGTAATGAGTAAAGAGACTTGCCGGTAACGAGATTGAACTAGGTATTGGATACCGACGATCAAATCTCGGGCAAGTAACATACCGATGACAAAGGGAACAACGTATGTTGTTATGCGGTTTGACCGATAAAGATCTTCGTAGAATATGTAGGAACCAATATGGGCATCCAGGTCCCGCTATTGGTTATTGACCGAGAATGGTTCTAGGTCATGTCTACATAGTTCTCGAACCCATAGGGTCCACACACTTAACGTTTCGATGACTGTTTTATTATGAGTTTATAAGTTTTGATGTACCAAAGCTTGTTCGGAGTCCCGGATGTGATCTTGAACATGACGAGGAGTCTCGAAATGGTCGAGACATAAAGATTGATATATTGGACGAGTATATTCGGACACCGGAAGTGTTCCGGGAGTTTTCGGAGAAAAACCGAAGTACCGGAGGGTTACCAGAACCCCCCCCCCCGGGAAGTAATGGGCCTTGATGGGCCCTATTGGAGAAAGAGAGGGGCCGGCCAGGGCAAGTGGCGCGCCCCCTCCCCTTGAGTCCGAATAGGACAAGGAAGGCGGCGCCCCCCTTGCCTTCCCCCTCTCCCACTCCTTCCTTCCCTCCTTCTTGGATTAGGAAGGGAGGAAACCTACTGGAGTAGGTTTCCCCCTCCTAGGCGCCTCCCCTTAGGCCGCCCCCTCCTCCTCTCCCCTTTATATACGGGCGGGGGCACCCATAGACACACAAGTTGATCTATGGATCGTTCCTTAGCCGTGTCGGTGCCCCCTCCACCATATTCCACCTCGGTCATATCGTCGCGGAGTTTAGGCGAAGCCTGCGCCGTAGAATATCATCATCGTCACCACGCCGTCGTCTTGACGGAACTCATCTCCGAGCCTTTGCTGGATCGGAGGACCGGAGATCGCCATCGAGCTGAGCGTGTGCTAAACTCGGAGGCTCCGTGACGTTCGGTGCTTGGATCGGTCGGATCGTGAAGACGTCGACTACATCAACCGCGTTGTGCTAACACTTCCTTACATACTCACGAGGGTGCGTGAGCGAACACTCTCCCTCTCGTTGCTATATCATCACCATGATCTTGCGTGTGCGTAGGAATTTTTTGAAATTACTCGTTCCCCAACAAAGGCATCCGAGCCTAGGTTTTATGCGTTGATGTTATATGCACGAGTAGAACACAAGTGAGTTGTGGGCGATACAAGTCATACTGCTTACCAACGCATGTCATACTTTGGTTCGGCGGTATTGTGAGATGAAGTGGCCCGGACCGACATTACGCGTACGCTTACGCGAGACTGGTTTCACCGTTACGAGCACTCGTGCTTAAAGGTGGCTGGCGGGTGTCTGTCTCTCTCACTTTAGCTGAATCGAGTGTGGCTACGCCCAGTCCTTGCGAAGGTTAAAACAGCACCAACTTGACGAACTATCGTTGTGGTTTTTGATGCGTAGGTAAGAACGGTTCTTGCTAAGCCCGTAGCAGCCACGTAAAATTTGCAACAACAAAGTAGAGGACGTCTAACTTGTTTTTGCAGGGCATGTTGTGATGTGATATGGTCAAGACGTGATTCTATATTTTATTGTATGAGATGATCATGTTTTGTAACCGGTTATCGGCAATCGGCAGAGCCATATGGTTGTCGCTTTATTGTATGAAATGCAAACGCTCTGTAATTGCTTTACTTTATCACTAAGCGGTAGCGATAGTCGTAGAAGCAATAGATGGCGTAACGACAACGATGCTACGATGGAGATCAAGGTGTCGCGCCGGTGACAATGGTGATCATGACGGTGCTTCCAAGATGGAGATCACAAGCACAAGATGATGATGGCCATATCATATCACTTATATTGATTGCATGTGATGTTTATCCTTTATGCATCTTATCTTGCTTTGATTGACGGTAGCATTTTAAGATGATCTCTCACTAATTATCAAGAAATGTTCTCCCTGAGTATGCACTGTTGCGAAAGTTCTTCGTGCTGAGACACCACGTGATGATCGGGTGTGATAGGCTCTACGTTGAAATACAACGGGTGCAAAACAGTTGCACACGCGGAATACTCAGGTTATACTTGACGAGCCTAGCATATACAGATATGGCCTCGGAACACGGAGACCGGAAGGTCGAGCGTGAATCATATAGTAGATATGATCAACATAGCGATGTTCACCATTGAAACTACTCCATCTCACGTGATGATCGGACATGGTTTAGTTGATTTGGATCACGTGATCACTTAGATGACTAGAGAGATGTCTGTCTAAGTGGGAGTTCTTAAGTAATATGATTAATTGAACTTAAATTTATCATGAACTTAGTACCTGATAGTATTTTGCTTGTCTATGTTTGTTTGTAGATAGATGGCTCGTCTTGTTGTTCCGTTGAATTTTAATGCGTTCCTTGAGAAAGTAAAGTTGAAAGATGATGGTAGCAATTACACGGACTAGGTCCGTAACTGAGGATTCTCCTCATTCTTGCCTGAAAAAGTTACGCCCCGGAAGCACCGCTGGGTGCCAACTTCTTCTGCGATGTGGCCGACGACGTTAAGAACGTCTGGCGAGCAAAGTGATGACTACTCGATAGTTCGAGTGTGCCATGCTTTACGGCTTAGAACTGGTCTTCAACGACGTTTTGAGCGTCATGGAGAATATGAGATGTTCCAGAGTTGAAGTTAATATTTCAAGCAAATGCCCGAATTGAGAGATATGAAGTCTCCAATAAGTTCTATAGCTGCAAGATGGAGGAGAATAGTTACACAAGTGAACACATACTCAAAATGTCGGGTATAATAATCACTTGATTCAACGGGAGTTAATCTTCACGATGATAGTGTCATTGATGAAATTCTCCAATCACGCCACCAAGCTACAAGAGCTTCGTGATGAACTATAATATGCAAGGGATGAACAAGACTATTCTCGAGCTCTTCGCAATGCTAAAAGCTGCGGAGGTAGAAATCAAGAAGGAGCATCAAGTGTTGATGGTCAACAAGACCACCAGTTTCAAGAAGAAGGGCAAAGGGAAGAAGAAGGGGAACTTCAAAAAGAACAGCAAGCAAGTTGCTGCTCAAGAGAAGAAACCCAAGTCTGGACCTAAGCCTGAAATCGAGTGCTTCTCGCACGCAAGCGATCGACATCGGAAGCGGAACTGCCCCAAGTATTTGGCGGATAAGAAGGATGGCAAAGTGAACAAAGGTATATGTGATATACATGTTATTGATGTGTACCTTACTAATGCTCGCAGAGCACCGGGTATTTGATATCGGTTCATTGCTAATATTTGCAACTCGAAACAGGGACTACAGATTAAGCAAAGATTAGCTAAGGACGAGGTGACGATGCGCGTGGGAAATGGTTCCAAAGTCGATGTGATCGCAGTCAGCATGCTACCTCTACATCTACCATCGGGATTAGTATTAGACCTAAATAATTGTTATTTGGTGCCAGCGTTGAGCATGAACATTATATCTGGATCTTGTTTGATGCGAGACGGTTATTCATTTAAATCAGAGAATAATGGTTGTTCTATTTATATGAGTAATATCTTTTATGGTCATGCACCCTTGAAGAATGGTCTGTTTTTATTGAATCTCGATAGTAGTGATACACATATTCATAGTGTTGAAACCAAAAGATGCAGAGTTGACAACGATAGTGCAACTTATTTGTGGCACTGTCGTTTGGGTCATATCCGTGTAAAGCGCATGAAGAAACTCCATACTGATGGACTTTTGGAATCACTTGATTATGAATCACTTGGTACTTGCGAACCGTGCCTTATGGGCAAGATGACTAAAACGCCATTCTCCGGTACTATGGAGAGAGCAACAGATTTGTTAGAAATCATACATACAGATGTATGTGGTCCAATGAATGTTGAAGCTCATGGCGGATATCATTATTTTCTCACCTTCACAGATGATTTGAGCAGATATGGGTATATCTACTTAATGAAACACAAGTCTGAAACATTTGAAAAGTTCAAAGAATTTCAGAGTGAAGTGGAGTCGTAACAAGAAAATAAAGTTTCTACGATCTGATCGTGGAGGAGAATATTTGAGTTATGAGTTTGGTCTACACTTGAAAAAATGCAGGATAGTCTCGCAACTCACGCCACCTGGAACACCACAACGAAATGGTGTGTCTGAACGTCGTAATCGTACTTTATTAGATATGGTGCGATCTATGATGTCTCTTACCGATTTACCGCTATCGTTTTGGGGTTATGCTTTAGAGACGGCCGCATTCACGTTAAATAGGGCACCATCAAAATCCGTTGACACGACACCTTATGAACTGTGGTTTGGCAAGAAACCAAAGTTGTCGTTTCTTGAAGTTTGGGGCTGCGATGCTTATGTGAAGAAACTTCAACCAGATAAGCTCGAACCCAAATCGGAGAAATGTGTCTTCATAGGATACCCAAAGGAGACTATTGGGTACACCTTCTATCACAGATCTGAGGGCAAGATTTTCATTGCTAAAATCGGATCCTTTCTAGAGAAGGAGTTTCTCTCGAAAGAAGTGAGTGGGAGGAAAGTAGAACTTGATGAGATAATCAGTATCTACTCCCTTATTGGAAAGTAGTTCATCACAAGAACCGGTTCTGTGACAACTACACCAATCGTGAGGAAGCTAATGATATTGATCATGAAACTTGAGATCAAGTTTCTCTTGAACCTTGTAGGTCTACGAGTAA
Source organism: Aegilops speltoides (assembly GCA_021437245.1). Classification (NCBI taxonomy): domain Eukaryota; kingdom Viridiplantae; phylum Streptophyta; class Magnoliopsida; order Poales; family Poaceae; genus Aegilops; species Aegilops speltoides. The sequence continues at coordinate 453,468,515 of CM038141.1, forward strand.
GATCCGCACTGAGTGGTACGGTAATCCTATTCGGAAGTCATGTTACTTGACCATGATGAACCTACGAACTATGAGGAAGCGATGATGAGCCCAGATTCCGCAAAATGGCTAGAGGCCATGAAATCTGAGATGGGATCCATGTATGAAAACAAAGTATGGACTTTGGTTGACTTGCCCGATGATCGGCAAGCCATTGAGAATAAATGTATCTTTAAGAAGAAGACTGACGCTGATGGTAATGTAACTGTCTATAAAGCTCAACTTGTTGCGAAAGGTTTTCGACAAGTTCAAGGGGTTGACTACGATGAGACTTTCTCACCCGTAGCGATGCTTAAGTCTGTCCGAATCATGTTGGCTATTGCTGCATTTCATGATTATGAAATTTGGCAAATGGATGTCAAGACTGCATTCTTGAATGGATTTCTAGAAGAAGAGTTGTATATGATGCAGCCGGAAGGTTTTGTTGATCCAAAAGGTGCTAACAAAGTGTGCAAGCTCCAGCGTTCCATTTATGGACTGGTGCAAGCATCTCGGAGTTGGAATAAACGCTTTGATAGTGTGATCAAAGCATATGGTTTTATCAGACTTTTGGAGAAGCCTCAGATTTACAAGAAAGTGAGTGGGAGCTCTGTAGCATTTCTAGTTTTATATGTAGATGACATATTATTAATTGGAAATGATATAGAATTTCTAGATAGCATAAAGGGATACTTGAATAAAAGTTTTTCAATGAAAGACCTCGGTGAAGCTGCTTACATATTGGGCATCAAGATCTATAGAGATAGATCAAGACGCTTAATAGGACTTTCACAAAGCACATACCTTGACAAAATTTTGAAAAAGTTCAAAATGGATCAGGCAAAGAAAGGTTTCTTGCCTGTGCTACAAGGTGTGAAGTTGAGTCAAACTCAATGCCCGACCACAGCAGAAGATAGAGAGAAAATGAAAGATGTTCCCTATGCTTCAGCCATAGGCTCTATCATGTATGCAATGCTGTGTACCAGGCCTGACGTATGCTTAGCAATAAGCTTGGCAGGAAGGTACCAAAGTAATCTAGGAGTAGATCACTGGACAGCGGTCAAGAACATCGTGAAATACCTGAAAAGGACTAAGGATATGTTTCTCGTATATAGAGGTGACAAAGAGCTAGTCGTAAATGGTTATGTCGATGCAAGCTTTGACACTGATCCGGACGATTCTAAATCGCAAACCGGATACGTATTTTTATTAAACGGTGGGGCTGTAAGTTGGTGCAGTTCTAAACAAAGCGTCGTAGCGGGATCTACATGTGAAGCGGAGTACATAGCTGCTTCTGAAGCAGCAAATGAAGAAGTCTGGATGAAGGAGTTCATTTCCGATCTAGGTGTCATACCTAGTGCATCGGGACCAATGAAGATCTTGTATGACAATACTGGTGCAATTGCCTTGGCAAAGGAATCTAGATTTCACAAGAGGACTGAGGGAGTCCTGGACTAGGGGTGTCCGGACAGCCGGACTATCAATATCCGCCGGACTCCCAGACTACGAAGATAGAAGATTGAAGACTCCGGCTCGTGTCCGGAAGGTACTTTCCTTGGCGTGGAAGGCAAGCTTGGCAATACGGATATGTAGATCTCCTACCATTGTAACCGACTCTGTGTAACCCTAGCCTCTCCGGTGTCTATATAAACCGGAGGGCCTTAGTCCGTAGGACGCAACATTACATCTCAACAATCATACCATAGGCTAGCTTCTAGGGTTTAGCCTCCTTGATCTCGTGGTAGATCTACTCTTATACTACCCATATCATCAATTTTAATCAAGCAGGGCGTGGGTATTACCTCCATCGAGAGGGCCCGAACTCAGGTAAAAACATTGTGTCCCTCGTCTCCTGTTACCATCCGCCTAGACGCACAGTTCGGGACCCCCTACTCGAGATCCGCCGGTTTTGACACCGACATTGGTGCTTTCATTGAGAGTTCCTCTGTGTCTTCACCGATAGGCTCGATGGCATCTTCAACCATCAACGCTGTCCAGGGTGAGACTTTTCTCCCCGGACAGATCTTTGTATTCGGCGGCTTTGCACTGCGGGCCAATTCTCTTGGCCATCTGGAGCAGATCGAAAGCTACGCCCCTGGCGTCAGGTCAGATTTGGAAGCTTGAACTTCACGGCCGATGACCGCGGAGACTTGATCTTCAACGGACTCGAGCCACAGCCAAGCGCGCCGCACTGTGTCGATGGGCATGATCTAGCTCGCCACGGACAAAGCTTTTGAGGTCAAGATTCGAATCCGCTCCGGCTACTAGCCCGAGCCGATGCCCATGACAAGGGCGGTGGATAGATGCATACAGGGGCTTCAACATCTACGGCGATGGAGCCGAATACCAATCTCGTCCCCTGCGAAACTCGTGATCCCGAGACGCCGGACTCCGAGCCTCCCGCGCCCCTACCAATTAAACCGGATTGGGCGCCGGTTATGGAATCCACCGCTGCAGACATCTTTCAACACTCGCCTTTTGGCGATATCCTGAATTCTCTGAAGCATCTCTCGCTATCAGGAGAATCCTGGCCGGACTATGACCAGGACGGTTGGAGTTCGGGCGACGAAGAAATTCAGAGCCCACCCACCACCCACTTTATAGCCACTGTCGAGGATCTAACCGACATGCTAGACTACGACTCCGAGGACATCAACGCTATGGACGATGATGCCGGAGATGATCAGGACGCAGCGCCCACGGGACACTGGAAGGCCACCTCGTCATACGACGTCTACATGGTGGATACCCCAAAAGAAGGGGAGGGCGAAAAAGCAGCGGAGGAAGATTCTTTGAAGAAGCAGCCTAAACGCCGGCGCGTGGCGCCGCCGCCTAAATCCCGCCACAACAAGAATGGAGAATCCGGCACGGGAGACAACAACACTCCGGAGAGTGCCGAAGACGATCCCCTCCTGCAAGACTCAGCGCAGGAGGACGCAGAAGCAAGCCCCCGCAACAAGGTGGCAGACGAAGGGGTTGAGGACGATAACTATATGCCTCCCTCCGAAGACGAAGCGAGCCTCAACGATGATGAATTCGTCATACCCGAGGATCCCGTCGAACAACAGCGCTTCAGGCGCAGGCTCATAGCCATGGCAAATAGCCTAAAGAAAAAGCAGCAACAGCTTCAAGCTGATCAAGATCTGCTAGCCGATCGATGGACCGAGGTCCTCGCGGCCGAAGAGTATAAACTCGAACTCCCCTCCAAAAGTTACCCAAGACGCAAGCTGCTCCCCCGATTAGAGGAGGAAGCATACATACCTTTATCACCAGCGTAAGACATGGCTGACCGACCACCACGTGGTCGCGACAGAGAGGCATTCAAGGCCCCAGCCAAAACCGTACCCCGACATCGATGCAGGAGTACGAAGCCAAAAGGGAACGCGCCGGACTTGCGAGACATCTTGGAGGACAAAGCAAGACAATCCAGATCCATCTATGGATCACGTGGGCGCCCTACGACCCACGACGAATACCATCGCGCCGGACATAACACCGGCCGGGCCGAACACAGCAGACAGCGCTCCCTCGAGCTGCGTCGCGATATCGCTCAATACAGGGCGCCGACACCCGTTATGCTTCATCGACGAAGTAATGGATCATCGATCCCGAAGGGTTCAAACCCGTGAACATCGAATCTTACGATGGTACAACAGACCCAGCGTGTGGATCAAGATTATCTTCTCCACATCCATATGGCCCGCGCGGCAATCTCCACGCCATCAAATATCTCCCACTCAAGCTTAAAGGACCAGCTCGGCATTGGCTTAATAGCCTGCCCGCAGAGTCTATTGGGTGTTGGGAAGACTCGAGGCCGCGTTCCTTGATAACTTTCAAGGTACATACGCAGCGACCACCGAGCGCCGATGACCTCAGCCACATTATTCAGCAGCCGCATTTAATCGCCGGACAATTCGTACACGGTTCATGACGAAGAAAAATCAAATCGTCGACCGTCCGGATGCGGAGGCCCTCGCAGCCTTCAAACATAACATCCGGGACGAATGGCTAGCCCGCACAGGGGCAGGAGAAGCCGAAATCCATGGCAGCCCTCACATCGTTAATGACCCGCTTTTGCGCGGGCGAGGATAGCTGGCTAGCCCGCAGCAACAATCTCCGCAAAAATTCTGGCAGTCCGGACATCAAGGACAACCACGGCAGGTCACGTCGAATCAAAAACAAACGCCGTACTAACGGCGATGACAAAGAGGATACGACAGTCAATGCCGGATTCCGAGGCTCCAAACCCGGTCAACGGAAGAAGCCATTTAAAAGAACAACTCTGGGCCCGTCCAATCTAGACAGAATACTCGACCGCTCATGCCAGATACATGGCACCCCCGAAAAGCCAGCTAATCACACCAATAGAGATTGTTGGGTGTTCAGGCAGGCTGGCAAGTTAATTGCCGAACACAATGACAAGGGGCTAAATAGCGACGACGAGGAAGAGACCCGCCGCCCGAACAACAAAGGATGAAGGGTTTCCCCAAAGTGCGGACGGTGAATATGATCTACGCGACCCATATACCCAAGAGGGAGAGGAAGCGCGCACTACGGACGCCTATGCGATGGAGCCATCGCCTCAAGTTCAATCCATGGTCCTCCGTCCGATCACCTTTGATCGACAAGACCATCCGACTAGCATACGCCATGGCGGATTCGCCGCATTGGTCCTAGACCCAATCGCCGATGGTTTTCACCTCACAAGAGTCCCGATGGATGGCGGCAGCAGCTTTGAACCTGCTTTATCGGACACACGGTCGCAAAATGAGCATAGACCCATCCAGATCAAACCTACTAAGACAACCTTTAAAGGTGTCATCCTGTGAGTGGAAGCCAATCAGACAGTCATTACACCGAAGTGGTCTTCGGATCCCGGATAATTTCCGGCGAAGAGTTAATCTTGATATAGTCCCGTTCAGTGAGCGGCTACCATGCCCCGCTCGGACGAACCGCGTTCTGGTTCAACGCGGTGCCGCATTATGCATACCTAAAGCTTAAGATGCCAGCCCTCGCGAGTCATCACGGTCAATGGGAATACGGAACGCTCCCTCCGAACGGAGGAACATACAGCGGCTCTCGCGGCAGAAGTACAGAGCAGCCTTCTACGGCAATTCTCTAGTCCGGCAGCTAAAAAGTCGGACACATTAAAACGCGCCCGGAGCAACAACAACCAAGACCACCTGGCACGATCAGAGCACGCGTAGCAATGCGGCCCCAACCCCCGCCCGCGCATGGTCACTAGAGTAACACTCCGCGTACATCATTACGCTTTGGAGATACCATGGGCGCAGGGGAGGGGCTTAACCACAAGGATTAAAAAGTGCGGCTCGACCACACCAGGGGCTCGTGCTAGCGCCCCCCTTGGTTTTACTTCTTATCTTTTCTTTTTTTTAAAGGACTCCACTAAATGTAAGCCCCGTCCAAGGCTTAACTTGCCGAACTCACGATGCAACAATCGGGGATTAAAGAAGGCTGCGATTTAACACTCGGTGGTCTCCGTTCTGAGCATTAAATTCGATTACATACACCAAGTCTGCAGCTTATCCCTCGAGGGGACATGTTAATTTAGTCCTAATCCCTTGCTTACCGCACTATTTGTATCACCGCTCTATTAGCGGACCTTCTTTCATAAATAACGCAGCATTTCCTTCTTGCAACTACATTACCTTTTCATTGCAATTATGTTATCTTTTACATATGTTCATTATATGACATCTTGCACCAGATACTTTGGTACGGCCGAATACACCAAGGGCTTCGCTTCCCATATTATGGTGTGATTAAGTCCAACACTTTCACAAGTGCGGCACCCGAACTTATAGCATTATATGAATCAGCTCAATCATGTCTTGGGTCAATAGTTGGGTTTGCCCAGCTCCTATGTTTTGGTACCTTACGCCTGCTCCGTCGGCTAAGGTAGCACTGGAGAACCACCGCGATTGCGCCTGGTTGAGCCGGTTAACGCCTCGAGAAAGCTAAACTGATCGGCATGATAAGGCGAGAGACTGGTCGCTGTTCGAGAGGTTCTTTCGGTCCTTAAAGGCTCATGCCGCTTGAGCGAAGTTCGGATGATGTCCGACGAAGGCGTGGATAGCGCCTGGATTCGGTCTTCCGAATACCGAGGGCTTCACCAAATTTAAAATTATAGAATTCTCGGCTAAGTGAGAGTGTTCAAGCATTATAAGTCCGGTCACCTTGTTCGTCGTGTTGAGCGCCTCCTAGATGGACCCAATAATGGGAACAAGAGTGCTCAAGTTTATCATCAACACCCCAGCCTTTGTAGCACGGGGCTGAAGCCAACGACTTGCCATCTCTCGATTTTACAAACGGCCGCATGAAGGTAATATTTTAAATTCAACAAGCGTTGCTCATGGCGCATATAAACGAAATTCTCAGCGCCGGTGATAAATATACAGCAAGTTCACTCAAGGATTACATTAAGGGGCATTCATCCGCAATATCGCGGGCTCCCTTCAGACAACTTTATAATATCGCTTGGCGTGCGATGCTTGTTGCCGGTGGCGGCGGATCCGTGAGAAGCTTCTCGCATCCAGCTTGCCCCATTGCACCTTTATGCGGGCAAGGGCCCGACGAGCGCCTTCAATGCAAAGGAGCGCTTGATCACATCCAGCCCGGGCATGCATCCACTAGCCGCCGCACTAGGCCAAAGTAGCTACCGTGCATGGCCTGCCCAGCCCACACCGGATCAGAAGGCCCTTCATGGCCTCCTCGGCTACCTTGTGGAGTTCGACCAGCCGCTTCACCGGTCGCTTGGGGGCACCGGATGGCGGCCTCAACGTCTCGAGACCGAAGACCTTCTCCGTTGAGCTCCCTCCTCGCCACGATAGAACGCAGCGGCATCGACGCGCTACGCGCAGATCTGCAAATGCCCCCGAGAGCTCCGAATTCGGGTAAGTATCCGGTAATTTACATTAACATGCTTGCTCTGCATGAAAAATGCCTTACCCACCGCTATCTTCTTCATGTCCTCTACTTCCATATGGGCCTTCTGGGCCTCGGCCTTGGCAGACTCGGCCCTATCGAGAGCCGAGGCAAGCTCGGACTCTCAAGTCTTGGAGTCACGCTCCAAACTCTCATGTTTTTTCATGAGAGCCTGGAGCTCTTGCCGAACTTCCGCCACCGCCGCTTGCTTTTCTCGCTCATCCGCTCTGTGGCAGATTATGCTCGCCACGGACACGGCATCCTTCGTGGCTGCCACCTCGTTAGTGGCCCCTGCATTACATATATTATCCTGGTTAATCTTGTTTGCAACCAAAACCCTTTTCTGTAAGGTACCTATTTAAAGTGGTGTTATTCACCTTCTTTTTCCTTGAGCTGCCTCTTGGCATGGCCGAGCTCTTGCTCCGACCGCTCAAGATCTTTCTTCAGCGCCTCGACCTCCGCCGTTACTGCGGCAGAGGTCAACAGCCAAGAGCTGCAAACCCATATCGACATATTTTTAAACAACCTCACAGATATCTTGTTAGATCCTTAGTCCGGCTTTTCTTTCCGAACACCAGACTAAGCATCAGGGGCTACTGTCTATGCGGTATTATATTAATTAATTTTAACCTTCTTACCTCAAAGCCTGTTAGAAGGCTGTTGCAGGCTTCGGTCAGCCCGCCCTTGGCAAGCTGGACCTTCTCAATCACCGCACTCATGAGAGTGCGGTGTTCTTCCTCGATGGAGGCGCCTTTGAGCGCCTCCAGTAGGTTATTCGGCGCCTCCGGTTGGACGGGGGCCGCTGGCGCCACGGTCCTGCCCTTCTTTCGAAGGGGCCGCTTGCCGGACTCCAGAACCGCTGCGGGTTCCGAGGTGGAGTCCGCACAAAGTCCGGGGCTGCCCGACGGCGCCCGAGCCTCCTCTGGCGCTACCACAGGATTCCGCCTTGTCGTCCTCGGCTGTGGGGTAGAGGCGATCGGGATGGAATTTACATCCGACGGCGCTAACGACCCGCTCATTGAGTCGGGAAAGTCGCCGACGGCCGGACTAAAGGAACAATGCGGCATTAGAAGGACATTACGTGACATACAATATACAGCATATGAATGATCCGGATACTTACGATCCTGCCCGACGCCGGCCCTTGAGGCCACTTTCGTCCTCGCCAACATTGATGTTGGCGAACTGTCCGGGGATAGTTCTCCCCTCTTGACCTTCGCCGCCCGGTTGGGGAGGCCTTCCTCTTCTCTCTCCTCCTCCGGAGAGTACTCCTCCTCCTCCTCGTCTTCGGGAGGAGTCCTCGCCGCCGTCGTCGGACGCTTAATTGCGGAACTCTTGCGAGTCCCCGCGCCACCTTCTGGCCTTCTTCTCCGGCACCACGTGCGGTGCCGGGACCAGTAGCCTTGCTAAGCGGGCGTCCACTGGTTCTTCTGGCATGGGAGCCGGGCTGATGAGCAGCTCGGCCTTCTCCATCCATTCCTGTCAAAGGAAGAGGCAGATTAAAAACCTCGCTAGAGTCAATCTAATTACCATAAGTGTCCCGTAATGGGGTCGAATCACTTACCCCGTCAGACGGAGACTGCAAGCTGAATCCGCGGTCTTCGGTCGCGGATGCGGGCGCATCAGCACTCTTGAACAGCACCCGCCAGGCACCTTCGTACGTTGTATCGAAGAGCCCGCTCAACGTCTGGTGCTGTTCCGGATTAAACTCCCACAGATTAAATGCCCTTTCTTGGCATGGGAGAATCCGCGGAGGAGCATGACTGACCACGCCGACGAGCCGGAGCCCATTGCTCACTAGCTTCTTGATGCAGGCTCAAGTCCCGCCACCTCCACCGGATCACCCCACCGCAAGCCCTTCTCTTTCGTGAGGTGAGCTGCGAGGGATTCCAGATCTAAATTGGGGCCGCCGCCCATGCGGGCTTGCGCTCTCGGTGATATAGAACCACCCCGATTGCCACCCTTGACGGAGTCCACGAAGGTCCCTTCTAGTTAAGGGACGCTGGGCAACTTGCCCAACATGGCGCCTCCGATTCCGCTTATGCGCCCCTTTACAATCTTCGCTTGACGTTGAAGGTCTTGAGCCACAGGCGAAGTGGGGCGGATGCAAAGAAAGGCCTCGCACACGGCGATAAACGCCGAGATGTTGAGGACGGTTCGGCGCCAGATCGTGGAAATCCAGGCCATAGTAAAACATGAGCCCCTGGACGAATGGATGGAGCAGAAGCCCATCCAGCGGAGGAAGTGGGGAAGGAAGACGACCCTCTCATGAGGCCCTGGGGTGGGGATGAGCTGCCCCGCGTCGGGTAGCCGGTACGCGATGACGCTGGAAAGGTATCCGGCGTCGCGCAGCTTGGTGATGTCCTCCTCCTTCGTGGTGGAGGCCATCCATTTGCCTCCCCCTCCGGACATATTCGGAGAAGGGTTGAGGTGAGATGCGCGAGCTTGGGCGTTGGAGCTTGAGTTCGCAGGGAAGGATAAGCAAAGGAGGAAGAAGGCGTAGGTGAGAAGGTAAATCCTTATCCCTTATATATAGGCGGACGAAACTATGCGTGCCTCACCGGCCTGGTAAAGCTCGCTTATCTCCCAAGCGCCACCATCAATGGCGCGATTGGGTTACCCACGCACGTATTGATGAGAATCCCGGAATAAGGGGGAACACGATCTACGCTTGACGGACGTGCCAAGGAAACCGCTTCGCTAAACGTACGAGGTGGTACAAGAATTCAAACAAGGGCTTGGTGCGGTGTGATGTCACGCCGCATAAATACGCCGCCAGATTGGATCAAGATATGTGTTTTATTCTCTACGCTTGGAATGTGGAAATTATTTTGCGAGCGGACACTATCCTCGGTGTTTATTATCTCCTCCGGATTATTCAAGGAGGAACCCGCCTTGCAATGCGTAACATTATGCACGCCGGACTTATCGTCATTGAAGACTGGTTCAGGCTACCGAGGAGTCTGGACTAGGGGTGTCCGGACAACCGGACTATCAATATCCGCGGACTCCTGCATCACGAAGATAGAAGATTGAAGACTCCGCTCGTGTCCGAAGGTACTTTCCTTGGCGTGGAAGGCAAGCTTGGCGATACGGATATGTAGATCTCCTACCATTGTAACCGACTCCGTGTAACCCTAGCCTCTCCGGTGTCTATATAAACCGGAGGGCCTTAGTCCGTAGGACGCAACATTACATCTCAACAATCATACCATAGGCTAGCTTCTAGGGTTTAACCTCCTTGATCTCGTGGTAGATCTACTCTTGTACTACCCATATCATCAATTTTAATCAAGCAGGACGTAGGGTATTACCTCCATCGAGAGGGCCTCGAACACAGGTAAAACATTGTGTCCCTCGTCTCCTGTTACCATCCGCCTAGACGCACAGTTAGGGACCCCCTACCCGAGATCCGCCGGTTTTGACACCGACAAGGACTAAGCACATCAAGAGATGCTTCTATTCTATTCGGGACCAAGTCCAAGTGGGAGACATAGAGATTTGCAAGATACATATGGATCTGAATGTTGCAGACCCGTTGACTAAGCCTCTCTCATGAGCAAAACATGATCAGCACCAAGACTCCATGGGTGTTAAAATCATTACTATGTAATCTAGATTATTGACTCTAGTGCAAGTGGGAGACTGAAGGAAATATGCCCTAGAGGCAATAATAAAGTTATTATTTATTTCCTCATATCATGATAAATGTTTATTATTCATGCTAGAATTGTATTAACCGGAAACATGATACATGTGTGAATACATAGACAAAACTATAGTCACTAGTATGCCTCCACTTGACTAGCTCATTAATCAAAGATGGTTATGTTTCCTAACCATAGACATGTGTTGTCATTTGATTAGTGGGATCACATCATTAGAAGAATGATGTGATTGACATGACTCATCCCGTTAGCCTAGCACTTGATCGTTCAGTATTCTCCTATTGCTTTCTTCATGACTTATACATGTTCCTGTAACTATGAGAATTATGCAACTCCCGTTTACCGGAGGAACACTTTGGGTACTACCAAACGTCACAACATAACTGGTTGATTATAAAGGAGTACTACAGGTGTCTCCGAAGGTACATGTTGAGTTGGCGTATTTCGAGATTAGGTTTTGTCACTCCGATTGTCGGAGAGGTATCTCTGGGCCCTCTCGGTAATGCACATCACTATAAGCCTTGCAAGCAATGTAGCTAATGAGTTAGTTACGGAATGATGTATTACGAACGGTAAAGAGACTTGCCGGTAACGAGATTGAACTAGGTATTGGATACCGACGATCAAATCTCGCAAGTAACATACCGATGACAAAGGAACAACGATGTTGTTATGCGGTTTGACCGATAAAGATCTTCGTAGAATATGTAGGAACCAATATGGGCATCCAGGTCCCGCTATTGGTTATTGACCGAGAATGGTTCTAGGTCATGTCTACATAGTTCTCGAACCCGTAGGGTCCGCACGCTTAACATTTCGATGACAGTTTTATTATGAGTTTATAAGTTTTGATGTAGCGAAGTTTGTTTGGAGTCCCGGATGTGATCTCGGACATGACGAGGAGTCTCGAAATGGTCGAGACATAAAGATTGATATATTGGACGACTATATTCGACACCGAAGTGTTCCGGAGTTTTGGAGAAAAACCGAGATCTTGGAGGGTTACCGAACCCCCCGAAGTAATGGGCCTTGATGGGCCCTATTGGAGAAAGAGAGGGCGGCCTGGGCAAGTGGCGCGCCTCCCTTGAGTCCGAATAGGAAAAGGAAGGGGCGCGCCTTGCCTTCCCCTCTCCCACCCTTCCTCCCCCTCCTTCTTGGATTAGGAAGGGGGGAAACCTACTGGAGTAGGTTTCCCCTAGGGCGCCCTCCCCTTAGGCCGCCCCTCCTCCTCTCCCCTTTATATACGGGGCGGGGCACCCCATAGACACACAAGTTGATCTACGGATCGCCCTTAGCCGTGTCGCGGTGCCCCCTCCACCATATTCCACCTCGGTCATATCGTCGCGGAGTTTAGGCGAAGCCCTGCGCCGGTAGAACATCATCATCGTCACCACGTCGTCGTGCTGACGGAACTCATCTCCGGAGCCTTTGCTGGATCGGAGGACCGGAGATCGTCATCGAGCTGAACGTGTGCTGAACTCGGAGGCTCCATACGTTCGGTGCTTGGATCGGTCGGATCGTGAAGACGTACGACTACATCAACCGCGTTGTGCTAATGCTTCCGCTTACGGTCTACGAGGGTACGTAGACGAACACTCTCCCCTCTCATTGCTATATCATCACCATGATCTTGCGTGTGCGTAGGAAAAATTTTGAAATTTCTACGTTCCCCAACACTGGGACCCTCCCGGTGGTCCCGGTACGTTACCGATAAAACCCAAAACTTTTCAGGTGACCAAAACAGGACTTCCCATATATAAATCTTTTCCTCCGGAACTCCTCGTGACGCCACGGGATCTCATCCGGACTCAACAACATTCGCAACCACATACAAACTTCCTTTATAACCATAGCGCCATCGAACCTTATGTGTAGACCCTACGGGTTCGGGAACCATGCGCATATGACCGAGACGTTCTCCGGTCAATAACCAACAGCGGGATCTGATACCCATGTTGGCTCCTACATGTTCCACGATGATCTCATCGGATGTACCACGATGTCAAGGACTCAATCGATCCCGTATACAATTCCCTTTGTCTAGCGGTATTATACTTGCCCGAGATTCGATCGACGGTATGCCGATACCTTGTTCAATCTCGTTACGGCAAGTCTCTTTACTCGCTCAGAACACATCATCCCGTGATCAACCCCTTGGTCACATTGTGCACATTATGATGATGTCCTACCGAGTGGGCCCAGAGATACCTCTCCGTTACGGAGTGACAAATCCCATCTCGATTCGTACAACCCAATGACACTTTCGGAGATACCAGAGTGCACCTTTATAGCCACCCGATTCGCCAGGATGTTTGGTACACCCAAAGCACTCCTACGGTATCCGGAGTTGCACAATCTCATGGTCTAAGGAAATGATACTTGACATTAGAAAAGCTATAGCATACTTAACTACACGATCTTTGTGCTAGGCTTAGGATTGGGTCTTGTCCATCACATCATTCTCCGATCCCATTATCAATGACATCCAATGTCCATGGTCGGGAAACCATAACCATCTATTGATCAACGAGCTAGTCAACTAGAGGCTTACTAGGACATAGTGTTGTCTATGTATCCACACATGTATCCGAAGTTTCCTATCAATACAATTATAGCATGGATAATAAACGATTATCATGAACAAGGAAATATAGTAATAATAACTAATTTATTATTGCCTCTAGGGCATATTTCCAACAGTCTCCCACTTGCACTAGAGTCAATAATCTAGTTCACATCGCCATGTGATTAACACTCACAGGTCACATCGCCATGTGACCAACATCAAAAGAGTTTACTAGTGTCACTAAACTAGTTCACATCATCATGTGATTAAGACTCAATGAGTTCTGGGGTTTGATCATGTTTTGCTTGTGAGAGAGGTTTTAGTCAACGGTTCTGCAACATTCAGATCCGTATGTACTTCACAAATCTATAGGTCATATTGTAAATGTTGCTTCCACGCTCCACTTGGAGCTATTCCAAATGGTTGCTCCACTATACGTATCCGGTTTTCTACTCAAAGTCATTCGGATAGGTGTTAAAGCTTGCATCGACGTAACCCTTTACGCCGAACTCTTTATCACCTCCATAATCGAGAAACATGTCCTTATTACTCCAAGGACAATTTTGACCGCTGTCTGGTGATCCACTCCTTGATCACCTTTGTACCCTCTTGCCAGACATGTGGCAAGGCACACATTAGGTGTGGTACACAGCATAGCATACTATGGAGCCTACGTCTAAGCATAGGGGATGACCTTCGTCCTTTCTCTCTATTCTGCCGTGGTCGAGCTTTTTAAGTCTTAACTTCATACCTTACAACTCAGGCAAGAACTCCTTCTTTGACTGATCCATCTTGAACATCTTCAAGATCATGTCAAGGTATGTGCTCACTTGAAAGTAAAATTAAGCATTTTGATCTATCCTCATAGATCTTGATGCTCAATGTTCAAGCAGCTTAATCCAGGTTTTCTATTGAAAAACACTTTTCAAACAACCCTATTGCTTTCCAGAAACTCTACAACATTTCCGATCAACAATATGTTAGCAACATATACTCATCAGAAATTCTATAGTGCTCCCATTCACTTCATTGGAAATACAAGTTTCTCATAAACTTTGTACAAACCCAAAATCTTTGATCATTCCATCAAAGCGCATATTCTGACTCCGAGATGCTTGCTCTAGTCCATGGAAGGATCGCTGGATGTCGGTGTACTAAAGTAGGGGGGTACCTTAGTACCCCGAACTTGTGCATGGGCAGTCGCAGCACCCCGCGGCGAGGCTTGCCGGGCGCCCGGCAAGGCCCTCCACCACTCTTTTGCACTACCGTTCAAGGACAAAGTGCTAGCCAGGAACACGAAGGCCCCGACAAGAGGCGCTTGCCGGGAAGGCTAACCAGGACATCACCAGAAGACTTGCCGCGGCGCCCCGCGTGCCCCGGCAAGGCCCAGTGGCCGGCAAGCTTGCCGGCACAACAAAAGGACCGCGGCAAGGCACTTGCCGCGGCAAGGCTGCCACCCGCCCAAATAAGACTCGGTGGACGCCATCACCGGGCCGTCCCAAGGGCACGTGGCGAGACACTACGCAACCATGCGGAGCGAGGTGGCAAACGGAGCTGACAGAGGCGCCATCGTGGCAACCGGAGGCTCACTTAACGGTCACTCCTCCTGCACTGTTGGGCGACCGGACGGGCATTTAATGCCCTTGTCCCCTGCCGTCAGAGTTAGGTAGGGACACTGTTGCACCAACCTGCGCTTTTACATTTCTACCCCCTCTTCCCACGCCGCCACCGTGGGTACCCCTTCAGACTATAAAAGGAGGCCCATGCGACGAGAAGGGGTTCGTCCATTCGACATCCACAAGACCACATTTCGCTCGCACGCCGAGCTAGATCAAATAACAACACAGAGCAGCAAGAGGGTGTTATCTCCGGAGAGCCCCGGCCGGGTAAAGATTGCCGTCTCCTTGCCTTGGCCGGACCTCGATCCGCTCTCACGACGGTCCCGCCTCCCCGCCGAACTGAAGGGCCCCCGAGTGCCCCATAGGTGTTCGAGGCCACGGATACGCGTTCCAGCCCCGACATCTTTGGCGCGCCAGGTAGGGGGGCGTCGAGGTCGTGAGCATCTGATCCGGTCTCCACGCGCGCTACATCAACGCCTTCGTCAACATGCCACCGAAGAAGAAGCCTTCGAGGTGGCCGCTCTGTCTACATCAATTCCACCACCACCGCCGAGCAAGCAGCGGTGAGGTGGACGCCGGCGGAGGAGCGGGTGCCGCCGTGGGTCTCGTGTCGCCACCAGTCCAAGAACAAGGCCCATAGCGCCGGGCGACGGTGCAGCCGCCGCCTCCTAAGGGGTACAAGGTCAACCACGCCCGGTGCTCCTAGCACCGTGCTCGCTGGAGCAAGGCTGCTGGTGCGCCGCGGCCGCCGAGGTCGCGCATGCACGCCCGCATGCCGGGCGCGAGTGAGGTGCGGTCGCTTGGACGGGGTGTTGCTCCTCCCAACCCGGTTGGGAGCCCGAGCACATCTCGCTCCTCGCGCCGCTCCTCGCCGCCGCTGCCCAAGACAACAGAGGAAGCGCTGGCCCGAGCCCAGCTGCTTCTAGACTTCCCTCCAGCGCCACACAAGATCGACGACTGGAGGATGGCCATACACAGCCTCATCGGCTTCGCCAACGGCGACAAGCCCCGGCGACCGAATGCGTCGAGGGCTCGACAAGACGCCCCGGCACAAGACGGCGCCGACAGAACCGCTGGGGGTGCCGCCTCCGTGCGCTCCCAGCCCCAAAGGCCAAGATCACCAGCTCGCCGGACCAACCTTGACGCAGACTCCACCGCGTCATCGGACCCGCGAACTCGCCGTGATCAGCGCCACGTTCTCCAAGAACGGCAACACGAAGACGCTCGCACTCGCATCGAGCGCAGGAGAGAAGCGCGACGTCAATCTGACCAGCACGCCGGGCCCATTGCCGACGCGACGCACCGGAGAACCAGCGACTTGTCAGACGCGGCAGGTTGCCCTGCGTTCACCCGCGAGCCGCGGCAAGTCCAAAGGCCCAAAACTAAAACTTCAAGCCAGATGTGCCCGAGAAGTACGACGGCAGGATACACTGTCGGAGTTCCTCAAGATCTACACCATCGCGTGCAAAGGCTGCGGGCGCGACGAGAAGATCCTCGCCAACTACTTTCCGCGGTACTCAAGCCCAACGCCGATCTTGGCTCATGCACTTGCCGGACGGCTCCATCTCTTCATGGGCGGACTGTGTCATCAGTTTGTCGGCGCTTTCACGGGCGGCCACAAGCCTCATGGCCAGGAAAGTGACCTCCACTTGCTCGTCCGTATGAGGGGAGCCCTCCGCAAGTATATACAAAGATTCAGCCAGTGCAACGCAACATCCCGTGACGTCCACCCCGCCGCGGTTATCGGCGCGTTTCATCGAACGTCGCGAAACGCAGGATGAGGGAAGAGATGGCGATGATCAAGATCGAGAGATGTCGGCGAGCTCTACGCCTCGCCGACAAGTGTGCATGGGCCGAGGAGGGAGGAAAATCCCGGAGAGGTTGCCGAGCGTATGATCGGCACAAGAGGATGCCGCCCGCAAGGAGGAACCGGAGGCGGAACAATAGGAAGAGGAAAGCTAAGGATGTGCTAGCTGTTGAGCATTCCGCAACGGAGGCGGCTCGACAAGGCCAAGACCGACGACTCGGCGAGGTCAGAGCGGCCGCCGACAAGGTGATGGCTCGCAAGCGTTATTGTAAGATCCACCGCACCAAAGGCCATGACCTCCAAACCTGCAAAAAGTAGAGCAGATGGCGGAGCTGCAGAAGCTGAATACGAGCGCCAAGCGATAAGGAGAGAGCCTAGGGAGGTGGCGGAGGATCCGGCAAGAAGCTTCCCGCCCGGGGAGGGAACCGCGGCAAGGCCAAGACGCGGCAAGGAGACAGGCCTCCCCGTGGCCGCGACAAGGACGAGGATGAAGATGAAGATGATGAGATGGAGGAAGATGAGACTGAGGATCAAGAGTTCCAGAAGGCAACGGAAGTATTGTGCGTCGACGGTGGCGCCTCCCTGCACACCTCGCACCGCCAACTCAAACAGTGGGTGCGAGAAGTGAATGCAGCGGAGCCGTCCGTCGAGGCGCGCAGGCCTCTGAAGTGGTCGAGCACACCCATCATCTTCGACGTTGAGGATCACCATGATCGCATCACTGCGGTCGGGTGCTTGCCGCTGTTGGTCTCACCAACGATCCGCAACCTCAAGGTCACGAAGATGTTAGTTGACGGCGGGGTCGGCCTGAACTTGATTTCCTCCACAATGCTCAAGAAGCTCCAGATCCCCGACAGCGAGCTTGAAGAGACTGGCACCTTTCAAGGAATAAATCCGAGAAGGAGCCAGCCTAAGGGGAAGATCACATTGCCGGTGACGTTCGGCAGTGAGCTGAACTTCAGGACTGAGAGGGTCACATTCGACGTGGCTGATATCCCTTTACCCTACAATGGGATACTCGGCCGACCCGCACTCGCCGAGTTCATGGCAGCCTCTCACCATGCATACAATGTGCTCAAAATGCCTGGCCCGATGAGCGTCATTTCTGTTCAAGGCGACAAGAAGGATGCACTCATCTGCGCCGACAAGATCTACCGGGAGGCAGCTGCTGCGGCAGAACGCGAGCCACTTGCCACTGAAGCTCCCCGGGGGAAGAAGAAGACCAAGGCCGGCAAGGACAGCTCTGGTGCTCACTCCGGCGGGCGCATCTCCCCGGAGAGCCGCGCTGCCGTCGAGGACGCGCCATCGAGCCCCGCCGACCAGTCCACCGGCCAGTAGGGCAAAGAAAGTTGCCAAGCTTCAACTTTGAGTCAGACTTCAAAAATCCATACCTTGTATGAAGGACCTGGGCGCGGAAGGGTCGAATCGTGGTTAGGTTGCGCCTTCGATTCGTCTTGAGTCCGCTCGACGATAAAAGCACGCCACAACCAGCCCGACGAGTTCTTCCTGCCGGAGGCAACACCGCCAGTGAATCGCTGATGCCCTGCGCTCAGCAAGCGTGTTTGCGCCGGTGGGTTACCCGAAAGCGTAGGGACGAGAACATACAAGGGGAAAGGATCGGGGAAGAAGTACGGCCTCGACGGATCGTTGGAGACAAAAAAAGCTAAGTCATCCGAGTTTTTGTACAGAACACTCCTTAGTTCCATGCTTTTTTATGTTATGCCCCTCGCACGTTCGTCCTTTGTACGCAATACCTGTGCGCAGGAGGAGCCAACTCGTGGTTAAGTTAAGTCCTTGCTTTGTTTCCGAGTCCGCCAACAATACGAAGCGCCGCAACTAGCCCGAGAACGCTTCTTGCCGGAAACAACACCGCCAAAGAGGCTGCGACGCCCGTGCTCGAAGAAGTGTGTTAGCGCCGCAAGTTCCTGGAAGCGAGGGTAAAACGCACAAAGGATGTAACAAAGTAGAGGGCGAACATAGCAGACCTTGCCGAAGGCGCCTTCAGATGAGAAACTTGTGCGCGAAGGAACCAACTCACGGCTGAGCTGCGCCCTGATTTGCTTCCGAGTCCGCCAGCATTTCAAGTGCAATCGCAATCGCCCGAGAAGGTTTCTTGCCGGAGACAGCACCGCCAGCAGGCTGCTGATGTCCCGTCCTCAGCATGTGTGTTAGCGCCGGCAAGTTCCCTAGCAGCGTAGAGTATAAACATACGAAGGGCAAAGCATGGCATCGTTTTGCAAAAGTCGCAAATAAATATATAGAAATAACGACATCATTGCAGTGCTGTCTCAGCTCTTTTCATGGCTGTAATTACAGTGACAAGGAGAAACCAGAGGAGCGCACCGGCCCCGACAAGCCAACCTCGCTGGGGGCTGCAAGTACCAGAAACCCTTCGCAACGGGCCAGGGCCCCCGGCGGCCGCGGCATCGGCGACAAGAGCAAAAGAAGGCACACCGGCACCTGGATCTTGGCGGAGCCAGAGTTGCCGGACGCTGCGAAGGCCAAGATTTCCCCTCCCGACAAGCTAACGCCGCGGGGCTCTTGGAGTCGATAAGTTTTTTCATCCCTCGTCATGCATCCTCTCATGGACCGGGGAAGGCTTGGCCGCGTTCTTGAACGAGCATGTCTTGTAAAACCCGTGCGCGGAGGAGCCGAGTCGCGGCCAAGTTGCGCCCTTGGTTTGTTTCCGAGTCCGCTCAACAAACACAAGCGTGCCGCAACTGGCCCGGCAAGGTTGCTTGCCGGAAGTAACACCGCCAGTAGGCTGCTGATGTCCCGCACTCAGCAAGTGTGTTCGCTCCGACAAGTTACCTAAAAGCGTAGGGTGGGAACGTACAAGACACAAAATCAAGTAAAGGACTTAGTCCGGCAAGCGTTCCCCTCTTTTCATTAAAAAACATCCTAGTTTAGTACAAGTCCATGGAGGATGGAAAACATGATAGAGAGGATTACAGTTTTTAAATACAACTAAGGCCCAAGGGCTTACAAATTGGAAGATAAGATGCCCGTAATCCTCTCTCTGCTTCTCTGCTCAGGAGGTAGGTCATGAGGCCCCGCAAGAGAAGCTCGCGGGGGGGCAAAAGGGCGCCTAGGAAAGCTACGGCGCCAGAAGACACCAAGAGAACTTCCTGGGCCGCCAGAGCTTGGCGGAGACGGAGGCGCCGGAGGCGAGCTTGAAGACGGGTGGTGGAACGTCAAGACGCTGCCGAGGGCTCTCGCCTCGATTCGATTTGACGGCCTTGCCGCCACCCCTCTTCCTCTTCCGCAGCCTCCCTCACGCCAGCCGCCCAAGGAGACGGCCCCGGAGTTCGAGAAGGCGGCGACCGGATGATGGGGTCGCGGTGGCGCCATGAGGCAGCGATCGACGCCTAGTCGGACCCGCCATCCTCGCTGTCGCCGCTGTTGCTCCCCTCCTTGTCACTCTCGCCGAGGAGGACCTTCGCTATCGGAGGAGCTGTCCACACAACATCTCGCCCGGTCCCGAGTCCCGAAGACCTTGACGGCGAAGGTCGCCTCCATTAACTTGAAATGGAGGGTAAACCCCGCCGCCAAGCTGTGGATGCGGGCGAACGCCTTCCACCCTCGGTCGGGTACATCACGCCGGGCTGGGGACACGACACTCACTCGAAAGTGCCGCTGATCCCGCAGCCCTCATGCGCAACTCCATCACCTCGGGCGGATCTCGTTCCATCGCCGCGAACGGGCCGGCAGCCGAGGCGGCGACGGGCGCCGCACAGCTTGATGAAGAACTCCCGTGGATCGTCTCGGTGTGGACCGCCGAGAGAAAGGAGCCGCCCGGCGGAGACGGGAGGCGATCGCCCGGCCGCCTCTCCCGGCCGCCTCGACCACGCCTCGGCCCGCCCACGGCCTCGCCCCTCCCTCTCCCCCTCGTGGCGGCCCGCCACAGTGCACGGATAGGAGAGGGCGCTGCCTGGAGGCGACCCTTGCTGCCACCGTGGAAGGATCAGGATTCCCTCCTTCCATGGCAGATGAGAAGAGTAACGGAAGTTGAAGACAAAGGGGAGAGAGGAAGTGCGAGACTATTGTGCTCCCCTTTCGCCCCTTTTAAAGGACGAGGTGGGGACTCAACCGCCCCGCCCGGCCAATCGGAAAGCAAGGAGGGCAGGGGAGCGGGACCGACTCGCCTCTCCGCCCGTGACGGCTCGGTCTCCCACCTTCGCCGCCCACGACCCCCATGCATGAGGGCCGCGTGGCGAAAAAGCGGGGCCGGAGCGACGGGTTAAGTGACCTCGCCCTGCACCACGATCACGGGGGTGGATGCCCTAAAAACCACACGCGCCGCCCACGTCTCCCACGATGCCGCAATCGACGCGTGCCGTTGCGGGAGAGCGCGGTGGGCGCGGAGCCCGTTGCTGCGCGGACCAAGGCCACGCGTGCCCGTACACTGTTTTG
The DNA here is from genome assembly GCA_021437245.1 of Aegilops speltoides. Lineage (NCBI taxonomy): Eukaryota > Viridiplantae > Streptophyta > Magnoliopsida > Poales > Poaceae > Aegilops > Aegilops speltoides. Next base: position 453,489,551 of record CM038141.1, read on the forward strand.
GGCCTGGCCCAACAACGCTCGGCACCGTGTATGGCCCAGGCCCGGGGGCTCCTGTCGGTGTACTAAAGTAGGGGGGTACCTTAGTACCCCGAACTTGTGCACGGGCAACAGAGCACCAGCGGCGAGGCTTGCCGGGCGCCCGCAAGGCCCTCCACCACTCTTTTGCACTACCGTTCAAGGACAAAGTGCTAACCAGGAACACGAAGGCCCCGGCAAGAGGCGCTTGCCGGAAGGCTAACCAGACATCACGAAGACTTGCCGCGGCGCCCGCTTCCGGCAGGTCCAAAGGCCGCAAGCTTCCCAAGACAACAAAAGGACATGCAAGGCACTTGCCGCGCAAGGCTGCCACCCGCCCAACAGCGCTTTCGGTGACGCGTCATCACCGGCCGTCCCAAGGGCACGTGGCGAGACACTACGCAACCATGCAGAGCGAGGTGGCAAACGGAGCCGACAGAGGCGCCATCGTGGCAACCGGAGGCTCACCTAACAGATCCTCCTCCTGCCTCATATGCACCGGACGGGCATTTAATGCCCTTGTCCCCGCCGTCGAGTTAGGTAGGGACATCACAGCACCTTGCTGCACCAACCTGCGCTTTTACATTTCTACCCCTCTTCCTACGCCGCCACCGTGGGTACCCCCTTCAGACTATAAAAGGGAGGCCCATGCGCACGAGAAGGGGTTCGGTCCATTCGACATCCACAAAGACCACATTTCGCTCCAGACGCCGAGCTAGATCAAATAACAACACAGAGCAACAAGAGGGGTGTTATCTCTCGAGAGCCCCGGCTGGGTAAAGATTGCCTGCTCTCCAAGCCCCGGACCTCGATCGCTCTCAAGCCACGGTCCCGCTCCCCCGCCGAACTAGAAGGGGCCCCCGAGTGCCCCATAGGTGTTCGAGGCCACGGATACGCGTTCCAGCCCCGACACTGGAGCTAGCATACCTTTTAGCATCCTTAGGATCAACAAAACCTTTCTGATTGTATCACATACAACCTTTCCTTACAAAAAAACTGGTAAGGAAAGTCGTTTTGACATCCATCTGCCAGATTTCATAAATGCAGCTAATGCTAACATGATTCCGACGGACTTAAGCATCGCTACGGATGAGAAAATCTCATCGTAGTCAACTCCTTGAACTTGTGAAAAATTCTTTGCCACAAGTCAAGCTTCATAGACGGTGACATTACCGTCCACGTCCGTCTTCTTCTTAAAGATCCATTTATCTTAATGGCTTGCCGATCCTCGGGCAAGTCCACTAAAGTACATGCTTTGTTCTGATACATGGATCCTATCTCGGATTTCATGGCTTCTAACCATTTGTCGGAATATGGGCCCACCATCGCTTCTCCATAGCTCGTAGGTTCGTTGTTGTCTAGCAACATGACCTTCAAGACAGGATTACTGTACCACTCTGAAGTAGTACGCATCCTTGTCACCCTACGAGGTACGGTAGTCACTTGATCCGAAACTTCATGATCACTATCATAAGCTTCTACTTCAATTGGTGTGGGCGCCACAGGAACAACTTCCTGTGCTCTGCTACACACTAGTTGAAGTGACGGTTCAATAACCTCATCAAGTCTCCACCATCCTCCCACTCAACTTTCGAGACAATCTTTTCCTCGAGAAAGGACCCGATTCAAGAAACAATCCCTATTGCTTTTGGATCTGAATTAGGAGGTATACCCAGCTATTTTGGGTGTCCTATGAAGATACATTTTATCCGCTTTTGGTTCGAGCTTATCAACCTGAAACTTTTTCACATAAGCGTCGCAGCCCCAAGCTTTTAAGAAATGACAACTTAGGTTTCTCCAAACCATAGTTCAAACGATGTCGTTTCAACGGAATTACGTGGTACCCTATTAAAGTGAGTGCGGTTGTCTCTAATGCCTAACCCATGAACGATAGTGGTGATTCGATAAGAGACATCATGGTACACACCATATCCAATAGGGTGCAACTATGATGTTCGGACACACCATCACACTATGGTGTTCCAGGCAGTATTAATTGTGAAACAATTTCCACAATGTCTTAATTGCGTGCCAAAGCTCGTAACTCAGATACTCATCTCTATGATCATATCGTAGACATTTTATCCTCTTGTCACGATGATCTTCAACTTCACTTTGAAATTACTTGAACCATTCAATAATTCAGACTTGTGTTTCATCAAGTAAATATACTCAGTATCTACTCAAATCATCCGTGAATTAAGAACATAACGATATCCATCAGTGCCTCAAAGACTCATTGGACTGCACACATCAAAATGTATTACTTCCAACAAGTTGCTTTCTTGTTCCATTTTACTGAAAACGAGGCTTTCAGTCATCTTGCCCATGTGGTATGATTTGCATGTCTCAAGAGATTCAAAATCAAGTGAGTCCAAACGGTCCATTTGCATGGAGTTTCTTCATGCATATATACCAATAGACATGGTTCGCATGTCTCAAACTTTTCAAAAAACGAGTGAGTCCAAAGATCCATCAACATGGAGCTTCTTCATGCGTTTTATACCAATATGACTTACATGGCAGTGCCACAAGTAGGTGGTACTATCATTACTATCTTATATCTTTTGGCATGAACATGTGTATCACTACGATCGAGATTCAATAAACCATTCATTTTAGGTGCAAGACCATTGAAGGTATTATTCAAATAAACGGAGTAACCATTATTCTCCTTAAATGAATAACTGTGTTGCGATAGACATAATCCAATCATGTCTATGCTCAACGCAAACACCAAATAACAATTATTTAGGTTTAACACCAATCTCGATGGTAGAGGGAGCATGCGATGCTTGATCACATCAACCTTGGAAACACTTCCAACACATATCGTCAGCTCACCTTTAGCTAGTCTCCGCTTATTCCGTAGCTTTTATTTCGAGTTACTAACACTTAGCAACCGAACCGGTATCTAATACCCTGGTGCTACTAGGAGTACTAGTAAAGTACACATTAACATAATGTATATCCAATATACTTCTATCGACCTTGCCAGCCTTCTCATCTACCAAGTATCTAGGGTAATTCTGCTCTAGCGACTGTTCCCCTTATTACAGAAGCACTTAGTCTCGGGTTTGGGTTCAACCTTGGGTTTCTTCACTAGAGCAGTAGCTGATTTGCCGTTTCATGAAGTATCCCTTCTTGCCCTTGCCCTTCTTGAAACTAGTTGTTTCACCAACCATCAACAATTGATGCTCCTTCTTGATTTCTACTTTCGCGGTGTCAAACATCGCGAATATCTCAAGGATCATCATATCTATCCGTGATATGTTATAGTTCATCACGAAGCTCCAGCAGCTTGGTGGCAATGACTTTGGAGAAACATCACTATCTCATCTGGAAGATTTACTCCCACTTGATTCAAGTGATTGTTGTACTCAGACAATCTGAGCACAAGCTCAACGATTGAGCTTTTCTCCCTTAGTTTGCAGGCTAAGAAAATCGTCGGAGGTCTTATACCTCTTGACGTGGGCACGAGCCTGAAATCCCAATTTTAGCCCTCGAAACATCTCATATGTTCCGCGATGTTTTGAAATCGTCTTTGGTGCCTCAACTCTAAATCGTTTAACTGAACTATCATGTAGTTATCAAAACGTGTATGTCAGATGTTCGCAACATCCACAGACGACGTTCGAGGTTCAGCTGAGCGGTGCATTAAGGACATAAGCCTTCTATGAAGCAATGAGGACAATCCTCAGTATACGGACCTAGTCCGCATAATCGCTACTATCAACTTTCAACTAATTTTCTCTAGGAACATATCTAAATAGTAGAACTAAAGTGCGAGCTTATGACATAATTTGCAAAGATCTTTTGACTATGTTTAGGATAATTTAAGTTCATCTTATGAACTCCCACTCAGATAGACATCCCTCTAGTCATCTACGGGATTACATGATCCGAGTCAACTAGGCCATGTCCGATCATCACGTGAGACGGACTAGTCAACGTCGGTGAACATCTTCATGTTGATCGTATCTTCTATACGACTCATGCTCGACCTTTCGGTCTTCCGTGTTCCGAGGCCATGTCTGTACATGCTAGGCTCGTCAAGTCAACCTAAGTGTATTGCGTGTGTAAATCTGGCTTACACCCGTTGTATTCGCACGTTAGAATCTATCACACCCGATCATCACGTGGTGCTTCGAAACAACGAACCTTCGCAACGGTGCACAGTTAGGGGGAACACTTTTCTTGAAATTATTGCAAGGGATCATCTTATTTAAGCTACCGTCGTTCTAAGCAAATAAGATGTAAAACATGATAAACATCACATGCAATCAAATAGTGACATGATATGGCCAATATCATATGGCTCCTTTGATCTCCATCTTCGGGGCACCATCATCATCTTCGTCACCCGCATGACACCATGATCTCCATCATCATGATCTCCATCATCGTGTCTTCATGAAGTTGTCACGCCAACGACTACTTCTACTTCTATGGCTAACGCGTTTAGCAATAAAGTAAAGTAATTTACATGGCGTTCTTCAATGACATGCACGTCATACAATAAATTAAGATAACTCCTATGGCTCCTGCCGGTTGTTACTCATCGACATGCAAGTCGTGATTCCTATTGCAAGAACATGATCAATCTCATACATCACATATCATTCATCACATTATTTTTGGCCATATCACATCACATAGCATATCCTGCAAAAACAAGTTAGACGTCCTCTAATTGTTGTTTGCATGTTTTACGTGGCTGCTATGGGTTTCTAGCAAGAACGTTTCTTACCTATGCAAAACCCACAACGTGATATGCCAATTGCTATTTACCCTTCATAAGGACCCTTTTCATCGAATCCGATCCGACTAAAGTGGGAGAGACTGGCACCCGCTAGCCACCTTATGCAACAAGTGCATGTCAGTCGGTGGAACCTGTCTCACGTAAGTGTACGTGTAAGGTCGGTCCGCGCCGCTTCATCCCACAATACCGTCGAAACAAGATTGCACTAGTAACGGTAAGCATATTGAACAAAATCAACGCCCACAACAACTTGTGTTCTACTCGTGCATAGAAACTACGCATAGACCTAGCTCATGATGCCGCTGTTGGGGAACGTAGCAGAAATTCAAAATTCTCCTACGAGTCACCAAGATCTATCTATGGAGACACTAGCAACGAGGGTAAGGAGAGTGCATCTACATACCCTTGTAGATCGCTAAGTGGAAGCGTTCAAGAGAACGGGGTTGAAGGAGTCGTACTCGTCGTGATCCAAATCACCGGAGATCCTAGTGCCGAACGGACGGCACCTCCGCGTTCAACACACTTACAGCCCGGTGACGTCTCCCATGCCTTGATCCAGCAAGGAGAGAGGGAGAGGTTGAGGAAGACTTCGTCCAGCAGCAGCACAACGGCGTGGTGGTGGTGGTGGAGCGTGGCAATCCTGCAGGGCTTCGCCAAGCACCGCGAGATATGAGGAGAAAGAGAGGTAGGGCTGCGCCAACAGGAGAAGAACTTCATGTGTTGGGCTGCCCTTGCCTCCACTATATATAGGGGAGAGGGGCTGCGCCCCACCCAGGTTTCCACCCCTAGGGGGCGGCCAGCCCTAGATCCCATCTACGGGCGGCCAAGGGGGAGAGGGAACTTGCCCCCAAGTTAGGTGGGTGCACCCTCCCAAACCCTAGGCGCTTGGGCCCTTGTGGGGCACACCAGCCCACCCGGGCTGGTCCCTCCCACACTTGGCCCATGCTGCCCTCCGTGGATGGTGGCCCCACTTGGTGGACCCCGGACCTCCCTGGTCCCAGACGTCTGGAAATAAAACCCAAACTTTTCCATGACCAAAACAGACTTACCATTTATAAATTTTACCTCCGGACCATTCCGAACTCCTCGTGACATTCGGGTCTCATCCGGACTCAAACAACATTCGCAACCACATACAAACTTCCTTTATAACCCTAGCGCCATCGAACCTTATGTGTAGACCCTACGGGTTCGGGAACCATGCGAGACATGACCGAGACGTTCTCCGGTCAATAACCAACAGCGGGATCTGGATACCCATGTTGGCTCCCACATGTTCCATGATGATCTCATCGGATGAACCACGATGTCAAGGACTCAATCGATCTCGTATACAATTCCCTTTGTCTAGCGATATTGTACTTGCCCGAGATTCGATCGTCGGTATGCCGATACCTTGTTCAATCTCGTTACCGGCAAGTCTCTTTACTCGTTCCGTAACACATCATCCCGTGATCAACCCCTTGGTCACATTGTGCACATTATGATGATGTCCTACCGAGTGGGCCCAGAGATACCTCTCCATTACACGGAGTGACAAATCCCAGTCTCGATTCGTGCCAACCCAACAGACGCTTTCGGAGATACCCGTAGTGCACCTTTATAGCCACCCAGTTACGTTGTGACGTTTGGTACACCCAAAGCATTCCTACGGTATCCGGGAGTTGCACAATCTCATGGTCTAAGGAAATGATACTTGACATTAGAAAAGCTATAGCATACGAACTACACGATCTTTGTGCTAGGCTTAGGATTGGGTCTTGTCCATCACATCATTCTCCTAATGATATGATCCCATTATCAACGACATCCAATGTCCGTGGTCAGGAAACCATAACCATCTATTGATCAACGAGCTAGTCAACTAGAGGCTTACTAGGGACATAGTGTTGTCTATGTAACCACACATATATCTGAGTTTCCTATCAATACAATTATAGCATGGATAATAAACGATTATCATGAACAAGGAAATGTAGTAATAATAACTAATTTATTATTGCCTCTAGGGCATATTTTCAACAATAGCCTCTGCATCCGGTGCTAGGAAAGTATGACGAACTATTTCATCCTTCCACCTCCAATTAGTATCATCAATTAAGTCATGCACAAACTGTATTGGAGAGTTGGCCGGTCTGAACATAGGGGACTTGCGTATAGTACCTGGGATCCACTTGTCATTCCAAATAGAGATGGAGCTACCATCACCAACATGCATAATTAAGCCAATTCGAAGAGCTTCCCGCCCAGCCACAATAGCTCTCCATATGGCAGAAGCAGATTGCGGCACTATTGCTTGCATGAACTCAGTATTTGGGAAATACCTACTTGGGAAATACCTACTCTTCATTACACGGGCACATAAAGAGTATGGACTAGACATAAACCTCCAACCATGTTTACCTAGTAGAGCAATGTTGAAGAGTTTCATATCATGAAAGCCCATTCCGCCATTAATTTTGGGAGATGCGAGCGACTTCCAGGAGATCCAGTGCAACGAACGTTTATCCAGTGAGCTGCTCCACCAATATTTCGCCATATTTGACGTATACTTCTTGCATACTTTCTTTGTAAGATGGAAGCAAGACATGCTAAAGGTAGGTATTGCTTGCATTATAGATTTTAGAAGGATCTCGCGACCCGCACAAGCAAAATTCCTCTCCGACCATCTTTGCATACTAGTCCGAGCCCGATCACCAATATGATCGAAGGTCTCGCTAGTGATCCTTCCCACGGGTATAGGAAGACCAAGATAATGCTCACTGAAAACCTCGACTAAAATGCCCAGCCTTTGCTTCACTCTATGGCGTCTCCCTGTCGGAGTGTTCATAGTGAAGAAAACTCAGCTTTTAGCTTTGTTTACACTCTGACCCGAGCAGTCTGCATAAATTTGCAGAAACTGATTCGGTCTATCCACACTCTCCTCTATTGCACTGATGAAGATGAGGCTGTCATTGGCGAAGAGTAAATGGTTGATCCAAGGTGACCTGCTAGACACCCGAATACCTCTGTCCACATAGTGTCCACCAAAATGTTTTAACAAAGAAGTTAGTCCTTCCGCACATAAAAGAAACAGGAAGGGGGACACAGGACAACCTTGTCTCAGTCCTCTGGATGGAGTAAAGAAAGGCAGCAATTCACCATTCATCCGAACTGAGAATCTAACGGAAGTGACACACCTCATAATCAGACGAACAAAGTTTGCATTGAAGCCCAGTCTGAGAAGCATGGCTTCTAAGTAATGCCACTCCACTCGATCGTATGCCTTCATCATATCCAACTTGACAGCACATGAAAATTATTTCCCCTTCTTCCTCCTTTTTCATCGAATGAATAATCTCAAAAGTAACAAGAACATTATCAGTAATGAGACATCCTGGAATGAACGCACTCTGCTCCTCACCCACAATCGTGTCCATCCATGGTTTCAGACAGTTGGTTATGGCTTTGGCCGCAATTTTATACGGCACCGGACAAAGCGGTATAAGTCGGTACTGTGTAATAGAGTGGGGATGTCTCACCTTTCGAATTAACGTGATTGAAGTATCATTGCTTCCCACTGGCAGCTCTCCCCCATTTGCCAACACCCGACATAGTTGTCAGCACACAAAAATTGCGGTAGTTCAAACATGTCATACATCTCTGTCGTGGTCATGCCGGAATACAAAAAAGATGGCGCTCTTGACCATAGGTTAACCATCTAGCTTGAGCATCTCTTTTTAGCCTCTTCTCGAACCAACACCTTCTTCTCAGGGACACCTTGCTCAGGTCCACCATCATGATCTCCATCTCCTTCGCCGAGCAAGCGAGCGCCACCTCTTTTGCTTTTGTCTTTGCATTGGTGGCCTCTATCTCGAGCTTCTTCGCTTGAATGACCGCCTCCATCTCTAGCTTTTTGCTTGTATGTCGCCCTCCATCTCGAGCTTTTTCTTTTGTATCTCGATGTAGGCCTTCATTTGCTCATGTTTGTCTTGTCTATGATTCTCCTCCCTTGCCTCCTTTTGGGTCATCGTGCCTTGCAAAGTTTCCTGCAAGGCAAATGTGGCCGCCTCATGCTTCTCCTCCTTATTGGAGTTGGTGTTTCCCCTTGGCCGCTTCTCTCCCTCGCCACGGTTTGCAACGGCCTCCGACCCTTCATTCTTCTTGAGGGTGGCATATTGCTCCTTGAACTTCTGGTCATTACGAATGATCGTCCAACAATAGATGAGGGTGAATGGCTTGTTTCCATGTTGGGCCTTGAATGCTTCCGATGTTTGGACTGCCTACAAACCAAATGAAGACGTGAATGTACATTCTTACGCAATGGACATGCAAGCACCATGCAATGGAAAACGGGAGTGGAGATGAAGAAATTGTATGCCATGTCTTTGATATCGAGGCCACTCACGGGACGGCCTTCTCTGCTATCAAGGGCGGCACAAAACTTCTTGCACTCTTGTTGGATGAGCCCCCGCCTCTTGGAGATGGACATCCAACTGCCCCTGCTCTCACACTTGTGCGGTGAGAATTTCTTGCGTTCATGGAATTAGGCATGAACTCTCAACCAAAAGGTTGATTCTTTTTGCTCAGTGTTGATCTTGGGATCTTGTCCAATATATCTCTAACATTCGCAAGTGAGCTTGTCCTCATCCTTTGTGTATGCCTTCGTTTGAATGCTTTGCTGCTCCTTCTTTTGCGCATTGGCTTGGTGAGTGAGCTCGTCGGCAAACAAAGGTTCCCCCTCGATGTCCACTTCTTCTTGCTCCTCGTCTTGGTTGTAGTCGTCCGGGAATTCTTGGTCTGGCATGAAGGTGCCGTCCATGCCCTCGTGGCCTTGCGTGAAGGTGTCGACCATGCCCTCCTAGCCTGGTGTGAAGGTGTCAGCCATGCCCTCTTGGTCTTGCATGAAGTGGCCACGAACGTCTTGGCTTTGGATCTCGTTGGGATCGAAGCCCGCGCCACACACCACCCTCAAAAATGATGTTCTCCATGATGAAAAGATTGGTCGGGTCATCATTCGTCGATGCCGACATTGTGTCGAATAGTTGGCGTGCATCGAGATGGTTGCCAGCAGGGGTTTCGCGTAGCCGCTTCCTTTGCCCCTCGGTGGATGACCCACCGGCCACAGGTGTGGCGTTTAGGTCGATGGGCATGGGTGCGGGTGTCTGCGACATGATCACACCACCTTCCGGTGAGCAGTCCGCGGGGGAGGTCGAGAAGCAGGTGGTTTTGCGATTAGTGATAGAAGTTGGGCATGTGCGGCGACTCTGCCATGGCGGACAGACTGCCGATGAGCCCGTGCTGGCTGCGACCATGGTGACAGTGGCTAGAATGGACGTCTGGTTGTGGCCACGGTTGAAAGAGCCTGTTGTGTGGCCTTGGCAACGAGGTTCTAATTTCAGCGATGGCGGCCTCCTGTGCACCGGCATCTGCTCCTTCTTAGGCTTGGTCGCCTTTTTGCGTTGTTTGGTCGCCTTTTTGCGGACAACGCAGGGCTTGTTGGCGGTGGAGGCGAGGTTTGGCGCGTCAGCCATGGCGAGCGGGTGGGAGGTTCTGGGGGGAAGGGGGGATGTGATGGATCTGCCGGGCTACGGGGAGGACAAGGGCGAGCGTCGGGAAACAGGCCTGGCAAAAGAAGTATGATCTCGCTTTCCTTTGCCACTCAAGTGTACGGCATCTGCCGTGCTTAGGCCCCTTCCGTGTCGACACAAACCGACCCAAGTTTGAGCCTAAAGTGGATCACGGGGCGGACAAAAAGCGGACACTAGAACAGCACTTGGTCCGGCGAGACCTCCACAGCAGCATGCCGTCGACTCCACCCTGAAACAGCACTGTCTCCCCTTTGGCTGCATGGCCGGGAGGAAGAAACATGGTCGCCTTTCGACCAGAATGCAAGGCTGTTCGTCGGAGAAAGCCGGCAGCCTATATGCGCCCGTTGCCCTTCCAGATCCCCTGCCGGTAAAGCTCAGGATCCCCTTATCGGATCAGGGAGGAGTAACTCCAAGCTTTGTGCGAACCAGGATCCAACGAGGCGAGGCAACGGCAACGCATGCAGCCGCTGGTTCTTCCTCCACGCTCCTCATCGCCACCTCGGCGAGCAGGAACACAACTCGCTGATTAGTAACGAGCTGAATTTCGAGAGAGATGCGGCTAAGGGTTACACAGACAAGCAACATCTAACCGGACGAACTAACTTTATTATTCTGGAAACGAAGACGACTCACTCTACCCAGCAGCAGCTCACGAGTTCAAGCAGCTAGTCGCACACATACATTACAGTCCATTCATGTCCATCCATCAAAAACCAACTCTCGTGCCAGGCCCCGACCGGCCCAGCGCAGCTTACTTAACTTAGGTGCAAGGGGCGAGGAGCCTAGGAGGACTGCCGGAGCTCAGGGCGCACGAAGTCGGCGTCGGCCGTCACCGAGATGTCCACGGTGGGCCTCAGCTCCGCGCAGACCTCAATGGCGCCGTGGACAGGGTCCGACATGAAGTTGCTGATGAGGTCCTGGTTGATGGGCTCGTCCTTGTCCACCGTCACAAACGCCTGCTGGGTCAGGATGTAGTCGAACCGGGGCGCCCACTTCCTCGACCCCAGCCGCGCCGTCGTCGAGCAGTTGTCCACCATGAAGGCCACCCCGCGCGCGTGCATGAAGGGGTTCAGCGAGTCCACCGACTCGATCACGCTCTCGTTGATGATCTCAGAGTAGGAGTGCCCCTTCTTCCTCAGCACCTCGATCTGCAGTTTACGAAGGGAAACGGAACAGGTGAGTAATTGCTTTCGGTTCATGTGGAGTAATCAATCATTCAGGAAGTGTAATCTACAGCTTACCCATCGCAGTCGACTCGAATAAGATGTCAAGCCATTGTATTGTAGTGTACTGGTATTAATATGTAACAACAAGTGGAGAGGAGCCTGACCTGGGCCATCATAAGTGCAACATAAACTCCAGCCGTGAAGGGGTGGAGAGGGCCAAGGTCACCATCTGGCCGGGTCGAGCGCACCTTTTCGCCGACCTTCCACATGCGAGTTTGGTCGATTTTGCCCATAGGGAAAGCAGGAAGGCCTTCCTTGTCCTGTGCAAGCATAAAGACAATGAGATGGTGTGAATCAATAATAATCCTGTCTTATTAGGTGTCCACACCCCAAACCTAATCATGGAAAGAATTGGAATGACAGGTTGCAGTTTTAACAGCAGGAGAACTTACATAGAACCTCCGACCAGCCAACACAACACTCCGAATTTCACTTCCAGAGGCAACATCTTCGTAGCATTCGTAGAGTATGTCCATGCAAGGGTAGAATGATGCACTGTATGCCTTGTTGAACTCCTTTTTGCCTTCCTCACTCAAAGAGTTGTACACCTCAAGCATCCCCTGGTAAAAAGGGGGGAATTGGACTGATAAGTAAAGATTAAAGGTGGTTACAAAAAGATTAATCAAGGCATACCTTCTTTGAGATGGTCTTAGAGATAATTCCTGTGATGCCCTCCACAGTGCTTTTGTATGCCAGCTCCTCGTCCATTCCTTGCTCTGTGTATCTCCTAAACAGAGCCTCCACGATGCCATGGACAGCGCCCAGCAAAATTCCTGGACAAAAACTGGTTAGCAACAGCAGTCATAACAGGCAACATAGAGTCAGAAAGAAGAAAAAGAGATTCACCTCGCTCCCCAAAGATATCACTCTTGTACTCCTGTTCTAGAGTGGTAGCAAAGGTGAACGGGGATCCTAGTGCAACCGACCACCCAAGAGCAACATCAGTGGCCCTTCCATCAACATCCTATACATCAAAAAGAGCACACACACACACACAACAGTTGGTCAGTGCATAGCTGCATGTCTTCAGACCAAATCGATGGTTGAGTACCATACCTGGTGGACAGCAAAGCTAGCGTTGATGCCAGCACCATTTACTTCCTTGCCCTGAACATACAGTCTCCGAACCGAAGGGCCCATTCCCTTGGGGCATACAGCAACCACGCTGATGTTCTTAGGGAAATCAAGGCCATGTGATTGCAGATGTCCAAGGAGAAACCCATGAGATAAACCAAGAATGCTGTTTGGTTTCATGTGAGAGAAGATCTTCTCATAGTTGTCTGCCTGCAGAAAGTAAATGAGAACTTTAATTACAAGGAGAGAATAAAGTGATGGTGGGACTCGTCAAATGTATCATGCTGCGAATGATAGATAGTAGTATGCTCCAGATCGAACATGCAGGTTACATATAATAATTAATTAAACCAAGAGGATGCAAAGAAACATCATCCTGAAGCTGAGCCTGATCTAAACAAACAATTAACAAAGGAAAGCTTAAAATCTTGCAGAAAGCTGGTGAGCATAAATGAAGCACACCTGGGCAGAATCTGAGATCAACAGCAGCACAAGATCACTGCCAGAGACCGTCTCCCATATGTCTCCCAAGGTTCCGTTCTCCTCAGTGAATCCAGCACCACGTGCTTCCTCAAAAGACTTGGAACCTTTCCTGAGGCCAATCTGAAAGCAAAAAAGACAGCTTATTGAACAACTGACATGGTAGTGCCAAAGTACATAACAAATGGGACAGAATATAAACTGTCACACAATTTGCATATTCCAATTTGTATAACATCAAAGCTCACTTTAAGCAAGAACGAGTGATAAATTGCTAGAAAGTTAAAGAAAACAATAAGCATCAGCTGTGGGTTTACTTTCCACTCAGGGCTGCAAGCCAAATCTTCAGAGCTTTTCACTTAAAGACATAGTGAGAACTCAATCCCATGTGTAAAGCTGGATACTAGTACATGAGAACAGCTAACCTTGACGACGATGTCAGACTTGGCTTCCACCAAGGAATCCCTCAGGTTCTGGGCCTGCGCCGGACCCTGCAAAAGCACCATGAAAAAGCTCTTGTTAGAGCCAGCGCACAGACCTGCAAACTCTGAACCTACCAAGTGGCGGAACAGAACAGAGCAAATCTGCGTGAAATCGGCCACTCCGTTCCATCCAAGCAGTGTCTCGAGTAGATGGGCATGTAAATCTCGAGAGCGAGGAAAGAAACTGTGCAGGGAGGGGAGGAAAGGGGAAGCTGGGAGTGGACCTGGGAGCCCCATCCGATGACACCGATCTGCTTGACGCCCTTGAACGCCTCCGGGAGCAGCGGGAAGAGGTTCCGCCCGCCCCTCACGATGTACTGCAGCCGCACAGAACAAATCGTAAAAATCGAGAGCAGAAGCCAGGACTGGAGGTGGGAGGGGGGATAACGAGAGAGATGGGGTGGGAGCTGGGGCGCGTACGTACCTCCTCGTGGCCGGCGAGGGAGACCTTCTCCTTGTTGAAGACGGCGGTGTCGAAGTCGAGCGACGGCATGGCCGCGCCGACCTTGGCCGGGGCCGCCACCATGGCGGCGACCGCGCGGCGGCGGGTGGAGGCTGAGAGCGCGCATGCGGGGTGGGATGCGGCCGGTGAGAAGGAGATGGACGAGGATGAGCCTCCGGCGGCGGCGGCGGCTAGGGTTTTGGGGTGGGCGAAGGGGGCGAGGGTGGATGCCGCGGAGGAGGTGGGCGCCGCCATCGTGTCTCTGGCCTCTGGGGGGGACGAAGGGCTCTGTTCTGCAGGCGGTAGGTGGGAGAGGGGTTTGGGGTCGGGGTGACCTGGATGGATTTATACGCCTCGCCCGGCCGTCCGATGGCCTGGACGGCCGCGATGCGGCCCACCGGGAAGCACTCACGTGAACGGCCGCGCCGGTACAATATTATTCTGGGTGGCTCGCACGTTGCGCCGCATGGAGATGCGCGCGCGCGCGCTCGCCGTCGTCGTCCTCTTTGTCTTTGGCCTACGCACGCCTCAACGGCGCTCTCGGCCGGCCGCGGCTGCCCACAGTGGACAACTGGATGCCATAACGCCGGCGGTGGGTCTGTGGGCGCACGGCGGGCGTCGGCGTCAGCCAGTCACCGTCCGGCGGCATCTCGGGACGTATCCTGTGGGGCACACGGATCCGCTCTGAAAACCACACCCGGGGAAAGGCTCGCTCATGGATCATTAATTCTATTCTTTCTCCGATGAAGTGCTTGTGTGGCCTAAACTAGATCCTGCCTTTTCTTTTTACTAAATCAGTGATCATTAATACGGATCGAAGGGAGTACTCCATTTCTTTTGAGCAAATCATATTCATGCTTTTCTGCGTCTCACTTCGTGCGGGAACATGGACACGGCCGCATCGGTTTTCCCATGAGGCCTCCTTTCGCTTACAACAAATTTATAGCAATTTCAAAGGACAAAAACTTTTGTAAATAGGTCCGCGCTCGTGCGTTGCCGCCGGAGCCGAAAAAATTTCAATGCAATAGGAGTACATGTTATTCTAACATCACCAGACACCACATTCTACTTGATCTTACAAACATGTCATTTCGGCAACATTGCGATACATCGGCATCGAATGTACATAACAGTGTTAAAGACAGCATAAACAAAGTACACTAAACACGTGATTATTCAAATACGTGATCCGATTTAAAAGAAGACGTCATGATTGCCAAGTTGACCACAACCCTCGCTCAAATTGTTTTTCCGGTGGTGTGGCGAAGATATTGTCCTACGCTTGCAAGAATTGCAAGAATCATAAATTGGCCTGAATTCCCATCAATGACGAAAGGTTCCTCCATTGTGTACACCTAAAATTAAAATTGTACTGGCAGCGGCGGCGTCTGCGGATGTCGTTTCTTTCTTGAAGACGCTGTCAAGGCCCTCAGTTGTGCCCCTCCACAAGCTCAGGGGAAACCCTAGGTCTGGTTCCTCCGGACCGGATGGCGACGGCGTCTCGACGACGATTTCCTTCTTGAAGGCGCTATCTTGATTGCTCGCGGTGTCCCCGGGTTTTGGCTTAGATGATGTTGGAATTCTTGCTGGTTCGGCATGGCCGCTCTAGGTTTGGGCTTGGTTGGTTTAGCTGTGATGTATCCTCTATTCGGGCCGAGCATCCCTTGTCTCTCTGCTCCGGGCACCATATTCACGCCTGCGTGCGTTCGTGTCATGTGTTGTACCATTCTTTGTACTTATTCTATTCCTCCTATCAATGCAATGATACGCAAGCTTTGCGTATTCGCGAAAAAAAAATTTAAAATTGTACTTGTTGTCCTCTTTAACCTATCCTTTTGTCCCACGTAAGCATGTAAGATGAAGAAAATAGTAATGTATTACACTCACATGGCTTATTAACAATTTTGGTAGTTTACATTTCCTTTGCAACAAACACAAGCTAGTAAAATGAAGAAAAAATAGTGCATGATCATTTTCACATATGCCTATATATCTTGTACATTGCGAAAATAGTACTTGATTCCTGAACAAAACAACAATGGATTAAAGAGGAAAACAATATAGCCAATTCATTGCTCACAATATCTATGCTCTAGGGACTAGAATATACCATCAATTATCATGCTCGAGGATTGCAACTATACAAACCCAAAACCAAGCGGTGAGATATTTATCTCTCATCACTCACATCAAAATGTCGGTGTCAATGATGCAAAGAATTTAAGCCACTCAGATTAGGAAGCAGACCATAATTTGCACCTTTTGAAAGGAAACCATGTCCTAGATGAATAGCCTACACATAGCACACACAATTAAATGTGTCATACATATCTATACATGTTCTGTCACAGCAAACATAGTTGTAGCTCATACCCTATATGTATGAATGCCACCGGCTCCTTGCTCATCAGCTTGATGTCCATCTCACCGCGTATCATGGTCTTACTTCTTGCATCTAAACAGTATGAGACATTGGTTATAACTTTCGAACGCAAAACCAAATTATATCAAATGGTCAGGAAGGAGAAATCGGAGGGCGAGGCGGCGAAGGGGTACCCATGTCAATCTCCTTAGCACCCAACAAGATTGATGGCGACGATGTCATTGCTATCCTTGCCATCACGGTTGCAGCCGCCCCATTCTTCCTCCTTGTCCGTAAGGAAGAATACCTAACACGTGATCAATGTGAATCGGCTATGGCATATAGGCATGCGAGTGAAATCGATCATGGCATGATCTTTTGTGAGTAGAAGAGTGCCCTTATGAATCTTGTGCACGTAGCTTGTTGTGCAGATCGCTATATATGCTATGAAGCCACTATTGCTGATTAGATAAGGCAAGGCGTGGAGGTCGAAGTGGACGATGACGGCACCGAGGACGACGCCGCTTCGTGGCTTTTCGACCATGGTCCATTCATCTAATAAAAAGGTGCATGGGGCGACGCTGGCCACATTTCATGAGGTGAAGCATGTGAAGGAAATATGCCCTAGAGGCAATAATAAAGTTATTATTTATTTCCTTATTTCATGATAAATGTTTATCATTCATGCTATAATTGTATTAACCGGAAACATGATACATGTGTGAATGCATAGACAAAACAATATGTCACTAGTATGCCTCTACTAGACTAGCTTGTTAATCAAAGATGGTTATGTTTCCTACCATGAACAAAGAGTTGTTATTTGATTAACGAGGTCACATCATTAGTAGAATGATCGATTGACATGACCCATTCCATTAGCTTAGCACACGATCGCTTAGTATGTTGCTACCGCTTTTATCCATGACATATACATGTTCCTGTAACTATGAGATTATGCAACTCCGCTTACGGAGGAACACTTTGGTGCTACCAAACGTCACAACGTAATCGGGTGATTATAAAGGAGTACTACAGTGTCTCCAAAGGCGTATGTTGGGTTGGCGTATTTGAGATTAGGTTTTGTCACTCCGATTGCTCTGGAGAGGTATCTCTGGCCCTCTCGGTAATACACATCATTTGAAGCCTTGCAAGCACTACAACTAATGAGTTAGTTGTGAGATGATGTATTACGGAACGAGTAAAGAGACTTGCCGTAACGAGATTGAACTAGGTATTAGATACCGACGATCGAATCTCGCAAGTAACATACCGATGACAAAGGAACAACGATGTTGTTATGCGGTCCGACCGATAAAGATCTTCGTAGAATATGTAGGAACCAATATGGGCATCCAGGTCCCGCTATTGGTTATTGACCGAGACGTGTCTCGGTCATGTCTACATTGTTCTCGAACCGTAGGGTCCGCACGCTTAAGGTTTCGATGATGCTTATTATGAGTTTATGTATTTTGATGTACCAAGGAGTTCGAGTCCGGATGTGATCACGGACATGAGAGGAGTCTCGAATGGTCGAGACATAAAGATTGATATATTGGATGGCTATATTCGGACACCGGAAAGGTTCCGGAAGTTTCCGAGAAAACCGGAGTGCCGAGGTTACTGAACCCCGGGAAGTTATGGGCCTTAGTGGGCCAAGAGGGAGAGAGAGGGCCGCAGGAGGTGGCGCGCTTCCTGGGGAGTCCGAATAGGACAGGAGGGGGCGCCCCTTCCTCTCCTCTCCTCTCCTTCCTTCCCTCTCCCTTCCTAGTTGGACTAGGAAAGGGAGTCCTACTCCAACCAGGAGGAGGACTCCCCTCCTGGCGCGCCTATAGGGGCCGGCCGCCCCCCTCCCTCCTTTATATACGGGGCAGGGGGGGGCACCCTAGGACACACAAGTTTGATCTACGGATCGTTCCTTAGCCGTGCGGTGCCCCCTCCACCATATTCCACCTCGGTCATACCGTCATGAAGCTTAGGCGAAGCCTGCGCCGGTGTAACATCAAGATCGCCACCACGCCGTCGGCTTGTGGAACTCTCCTTCGACACTCGGCCGGATCGAGTACGAGGGACGCCATCGAGCTGACGTGTGTCAAGAACTCGGGGCGCCGAGTAACGGCGTCGGGATCGGTCGGATCGCGAGGAGAACATACGACTACTTCCTCTACGCTGTGATCGCTTCGCTTTGGGTCTACGAGGGTACGAGACAACACTCTCCCTCTCGCTGTTATGCATCACCATGATCTTGCGTGCGCGTAGGAATTTTTTGAAATTACTACGCTCCCCAACAATGGTATCCGAGCCAGGTTTTTATGGTTTGATGTTTTGCACGAGTAGAACACAAGTGAGTTGTGGGCGATACAAGTCATACTACCTACCATGTCATACTTTGGTTCAGCGGTATTGTGAGATGAAGCGCCTGACCGACATTACGCCAGACGCTTACGCGAGATCGGTTTCACCGCCACGAGCACTCGTTGCTTAAAGGTGACCGTGGGTGCTGCTCTCTCACTTTAGTTGAACCGAGTGTGGCTACGCCGGTCCTTGAGAAGGTTAAACGAGTCTATTTGACGAAGTATCGCTGTGGTTTTGATGCGTGGGTGAGACTGGTTCTTGCTTAAGCCCGTAGCAGCCACGTAAAATTTGCAACAACAAAGTAGAGGACGCCTAACTTGTTTTTGCAGGCATGTTGTGATGTGATATGGTCAAGACGTGATGCTATATTTTATTGTATGAGATGATCATGTTTTGTAACCGGTTATCGGCAATCGGCTGGAGCCATATGGTTGTCGCTTATTGTATGCAATGCAATCGCCCTGTAATGCTTTACTTTATCACTAAGCGGTAGAGATAGTCGTAGAAGCATAAGATTGGCGAGACAACAACGATGCTACGATGGAGATCAAGGTCTCGCGCCGGTGATGATGGTGATCATGGTGGTGCTGCGAAGATGAAGATCACGAAGCACAAGATGATGATGACCATATCATATCACTTATATTGATTTGCATGTGATGTTTATCCTTTATGCATCTTATCTTGCTTTGATTGACGGTAGCATTATAAGATGATCTCTCACTAAATTATCAAGAAGTGTTCTCCCGAGTATGCACCGCTGCCAAAGTTCGTCGTGCCCGCACACCACGTGATGATCGGGTGTGATAAGCTCTCGTCCATCTACAACGGGTGCAAGCCAGTTTTGCACACGCAGAATACTCGGGTTATACTTGACGAGCCTAGCATATGCAGATATGGCCTCGGAACACGGAGACCGAAAGGTTGAGCGTGAATCATATAGTAGATATGATCAACATAAGATGTTCACCATTGAAAACTACTCCATTTCACGTGATGATCGGTTATGGTTTAGTTGATTTGGATCACGTGATCACTTAGATGACTAGAGATGTTTTTCTAAGTGGGAGTTCTTAAGTAATATGATTAATTGAACTTAAATTTATCATGAACTTAGTACCGATAGTATCTTGCTTGTTTATGTTTGATTGTAGATAGATGGCTCGTCTTTGTTGTTCCGTTGAATTTTAATGCGTTCCTTGAGAAAGCAAAGTTGAAAGATGATGGTAGCAATTACACGGATTTGGGTCCGAATCTGAGGATTATCCTCATTGTGCACGTAAGAGTTACGCCCCGATGCACCGCTGGGTGCGAACTCGCTCGCTTGATGCAACCGACGACGTTAAGAACGTCTGGCGAGCAAAGCCGATGACTACTCTATAGTTCAAGATGTGCCATGCTTTACGGCTTAGAACGGGACTTCAACGACGCTTTGACGCCATAGAGCATATGAGATGTTCCAGAGTTGAAGTTGATATTCCAAAGTAATGCCCGGATTGAGAGATATGAAGTCTCCAATAAGTTCTATAGCTGCAAGATGGAGGAGAATAGTTCATTAGTGAGCACATACTCGTAATGTCCGGGTACTACAATCACTTGACACAATTGGGAGTTAATCTTCCGGATGATTGTGTCATTGATGTAATTCTTCAATCACTACCACCAAGCTACAAAGGCTTCGTGATGAACTATAATATGCAAGGGTTAGTAAAGACTTTACTCGAGCTCTTCGCAATGCTAAAGGCTGCGGAGGTAGAAATCAAGAAGGAGCATCAAGTGTTCATGGTCAATAAGACCACTAGTTTCAAGAAGAAATGCAAAGGGAAGAAGAAGGAACTTCAAGAAGAACAGCAAGCAAGTTGTCTTTCTCAGAGAAGAAACCCAAGTCCGGACCTAAGCCTGGCGAGTGCTTCTCTTAAGCAAGCGATCGTCACCGAAGCGGAACTGCCCCAAGTATTTGGCGGATAAGAAGGATGGCAAGGTGAACAAAGGTATATGTGATATACATGTTATTGATGTGTACCTTACTAGAGCTCGCAGAGCACTGGTATTTGATATCGGTTCTTGCTAATATTTGCAACTCAAAGCAGGGACTACGGATTGCTTAACACCGGCAAAGGACGAGGTGACGATCTGCGCGTGGAAATGGTTCCAAAGTCGATGTGATCGCGGTCGGCACGCTACCTCTACATCTACCTTCGGGATTAGTTTTAGACCTAAATAATTGTTATTTGGTCCTGCGTTGAGCATGAACATTATATCTGGATCTTGTTTGATGCGAGACGGTTATTCATTTAAATCGAGAATAATGGTTGTTCTATTTATATGAGTAATATCTTTTATGGTCATGCACCCTTGAGGAGTGGTCTATTTTGATGAATCTCGATAGTAGTGATACACATATTCATAATGTTGAAACCAAAAGATGCAGAGTTGATAATGATAGTGCAACTTATTTGTGGCACTTGCCGCTTAGGTCATATCGATGTAAAGCGCATGAAGAAACTCCATACTTGATGGACTTTTGGAGTCACTTGATTATGAATCACTTGGCACTTATGAACCGTGCCTTATGGGCAAGATGACGGAACCCGCTTCTCCGGTACTATGGAGAGAGCAACAGATTTGTTGGAAATCATACATACAGATGTATGTGGTCCGATGAATGTAGAGGCTCGTGGCGGATATCGTTATTTTCTCACCTTCACAGATGACTTAAGCGGATATGGGTATATCTACTTAATGAAACATAAGTCTGAAACATTTGAAAAGTTCAAAGAATTTCAGAGTGAAGTTGAAAATCATCGTAACAAGAAAATTAAATTTCTACGATCCGATCGTGGAGGTGAATATTTGAGTTACGAGTTTGGACTACATTTGAAACAATGCGAATAGTTTAGCAACTCACGCCACCGAACACCACAACAGAATGGTGTGTCCGAACGTCGAATCGTACTTTACTAGATATGGTGCGATCTATGATGTCTCTTCAGATTTACCGCTATCGTTTTGGGGTTATGCTCTAGAGACGGCCGCATTCACACCGAATAGAACACCGTCGAAATCCTTGAGACGACACCTTATGAACTATGGTTTGGCAAGAAACCAAAGTTGTCGTTTCTTAAAGTTTGGGGATGCGATGCTTATGTGAAAAACTTCAACCCGATAAGCTCGAACCCAAATCGAGAAATGTGTCTTCATAGGATACCCAAAGGAGACAGTTGGGTACACCTTCTATCACAGATCCAAGGCAAGACATTCGTTGCTAAGAATGGATCCTTTCTAGAGAAGGAGTTTCTCTCGAAAGAAGTGAGTGGGAGGAAAGTGGAACTTGATGAGGTAATAGTACCTTCTCCCTTACTTGAAAGTAGTTCGTCGCGAAACGGTTTACGAGACATCTACACCAAGTAGTGAGGAAGTTGATGATGTTGATCATGAAACTTCAGATCAAGTTACCGCAGAACCTCGAGATCAACCAGAGTAAGATCCGCACTGAGTGGTACGGTAATCCTGCTCGAAGTCATGCTACTAGATCATGATGAACCTACGAACTATGAAGAAGCGATGGTGAGCCCAGATTCCATAAAATGGCTTGAGGCCATGAAATCGAGATGGGATCCATGTATGAAAACAAAGTATGGACTTTGGTTGACTTGCCCGAGGGTAGGCAAGCAATAGAAAACAAGTGGATCTTCAAGAAGAAGACCGACGCCGACGGTAATGTTATCGTTTATAAAGCTCGACTTGTCGCAAAGGTTTTCAACAAGTTCAAGGGATTGACTACGATGAGACCTTCTCACCCGTAGCGATGCTTAAGTCCGTCCGAATCATGTTAGCAATTGCGCATTTTATGATTATGAAATTTGGCAAATGGATGTAAAGACTGCATTCTGAATGGATTTACGGAAGAAGAGTTGTATATGATGCAACCGAAGGTTTTATCGATCCAAAGGAGCTAACAAAGTGTGCAAGCTCCAATGATCCATTTATGGACTGGTGCAAGCATCTCGGAGTTGGAATAAACGCTTTGATAGTGTGATCAAAGCATTTGGGTTCATACAGACTTTTGGAGAAGCTTTGTATTTACAAGAAAGTGAGTGGGAGCTCAGAGCATTTCTGATATTATATGTAGATGACATATTACTGATCGGAAATGATATAGAATTTCTGGATAGCATAAAGGGATACTTGAATAAGAATTTTTCAATGAAAGACCTCGGTGAAGCTGCATACATATTGGGCATCAAAATCTATAGAGATAGATCAAGACGCTTAATTGGACTTTCACAAAGCACATACCTTGACAAGATTTTGAAAAAGTTCAAAATGGATCAAGCAAAGAAAGGGTTCTTGCCTGTGTTGCAAGGTGTGAAGTTGAGTAAGACTCAATGCCCGACCACTGCAGAAGATAGAGAGAAAATGAAATATGTTCCCTATGCTTCAGCCATAGGCTCTATCATGTATGCAATGTCAGTACTGCACGATGTGTGCCTTGCTATAAGTTTAGCAGGAGGTACCAAAGTAATCCAGAGTGGATCATCGACAGCGGTCAAGAACATCCTCAAGTACCGAAAAGGACTAAGGATATGTTTCTCGATATGGAGGTGACAAAGAGCTCATCGTAAACGGTTACGTTGATGCAAGCTTTGACACCGATCCGGACGATTCTAAATCGCAGACCGGATACGTATTTACACTAAACGGAGGAGCTGTCGGTTGGTGCGCTTCTAAACAAAGCGTCGTGGCGGGATCTACATGTGAAGCGGAGTACATAGCAGCTTCGAAGCAGCTAATGAAGGAGTCTCGATGAAGGAGTTCATATCCGATCTAGGTGTCATACCTAGTGCATCGGGTCCAATGAAAATCTTCGTGACAATCTCGAGCAATTGCCTTAGCGAAGGAATCCAGATTTCACAAGAGGACCAAGCACATCAAGAGACGCTTCAATTCCATCCGGGACTTAGTCCGTGGGAGACATAGAGATTTGCAAGATACATACGGATCTGAATGTTGCGCACCGTTGACTAAGCCTCTTCCACGAGCAAAACATGATCAGCACCAAGACTCCATGGGTGTTAGAATCATTACTATGTAATCTAGATTATTGACTCTAGTGCAAGTGGGAGATCAAGGAAATATGCCCTAGAGGCAATAATAAAGTTATTATTTATTTCCTTATTTCATGATAAATGTTTATCATTCATGCTATAATTGTATTAACCGGAAACATGATACATGTGTGAATGCATAGACAAAACAATATGTCACTAGTATGCCTCTACTAGACTAGCTTGTTAATCAAAGATGGTTATGTTTCCCACCATGAACAAAGAGTTGTTATTTGATTAACGAGGTCACATCATTAGTAGAATGATCGATTGACATGACCCATTCCATTAGCTTTGCACACGATCGCTTAGTATGTTGCTACCGCTTTTATCCATGACATATACATGTTCCCGTAACAATGAGATTATGCAACTCCGTTTATCGAGGAACACTTTGGTGCTACCAAACGTCACAACGTGGCGGGTGATTATAAAGGAGTACTACAGGTGTCTCCAAAGGCGGATGTTGGGTTGGCGATTTGAGATTAGGTTTTGTCACTCCGATTGTCGGAGAGGTATCTCTGGCCCTCTCGGTAATACACATCATGAAGCCTTGCAAGCACTACAACTAATGAGTTAGTTGTGAGATGATGTATTACTGAACGAGTAAAGAGACTTGCCGTAACGAGATTGAACTAGGTATTAGATACCGACGATCGAATCTCGGGCAAGTAACATACCGATGACAAAGGGAACAACGATGTTGTTATGCGGTCCGACCGATAAAGATCTTCGTAGAATATGTAGGAACCAATATGGGCATCCAGGTCCGCTATTGGTTATTGACGGAGACGTGTCTCGGTCATGTCTACATTGTTCTCGAACCGTAGGGTCCGCACGCTTAAGGTTTCGATGATGCTTATTATGAGTTTATGTATTTTGATGTACCAAGGAGTTCGAGTCCGGATGTGATCACGGACATGATGAGGAGTCTCGGAATGGTCGAGACATAAAGATTGATATATTGGATGGCTATATTCGGACACCGGAAAGGTTCCTAAGTTTCGGAGAAACCGGAGTGCCGAGGGTTACTGGAACCCGGGAAGTTATGGGCCTTAGTGGGCCAAGAGGGAGAGAGAGGGCCGCACCAGAGGTGGCGCCCCTGGGGAGTCCGAATAGGACAAGGAGGGGCGCCCCCCTTCCCTCTCCCTCTCCCTCTTTCCTTCCCCTTCTCCTTCCTAGTTGGACTAGGAAAGGGAGTCCTACTCCAACTAGGAGGAGGACTCCCTCCTTGGCGCGCCTATAGGGGCGGCCGGCCTCCCCCTCCTCCTTTATATACGGGGCAGGGGGCACCCTAGGACACACAAGTTTGATCTACGGATCGTTCCTTAGCCGTGTCGGTGCCCCTCCACCATATTCCACCTCGGTCATACCGTCGCAAGCTTAGGCGAAGCCCTGCGCGGTGTAACATCAAGATCGTCACCACGCCGTCGGCTTGACGGAACTCTCCTTCGACACTCGGCTGGATCGGAGTACGAGGGACGCCATCGAGCTGTCGTGTGTCAAGAACTTCAGGCGCCGAAGTAACGTCGGGATCGGTCGGATCGCGAGGAGAACGTCGACTACTTCCTCTACGCCAGATCGCTTCGCTTGGGTCTCGAGGGTACGTAGACAACACTCTCCCCTCTCGTTGCTATGCATCACCATGATCTTGCGTGTGCGTAGGATTTTTTTTTTGAAATTACTACGTTCCCCAACAGCATGGATGGGCCCCGCAGCCCCGTCATGCAGTCGACGAGCTCGACTTCTTCGGCCTGTTGTCCCATGCCGCTTCATGGCTTTTCGACCACGGTCCATTCATCTAATAAAAGGGTGCATGGGGCGACGTTGGCCACATTTCATGAGGCAAAAGCATGGACGGGCCCCGCAGCCCCGTCATGCAGTCGACGAGCTCGACTTCTTCGGCCTGTTGTCCCATGGTGCTCTTCACTACTAGGTTCCTGCCATCAGTATGATCCATGTTTGAACGGGTCCAAGGTATTCCCTGGGAGGAGATTGCACTGTTCTGGTTGCATCTCTCTTGGGTCATCATCAAGAATGTTAGATGGATGACAAGCATGTGTGTGACCCTCCAGCCAAAAGCTTGCTGGAAGGGGAGGCGGTGGACATGAAGGGTTGAGACATGGTTGTGCATCGCGGGAGAAGATAGGAAGATGACACGTATGAGGTGTAGCGAGGCGGCGTTTCATCATGCATCGAGGATGTAGCGGCCCATGGAGAATGAAAGCCATGAGGGGAGATTGACAAGTTTTTTTAGGATTTATCAGGGGGGCGTTGGGGCTTTTACCAACAATTTAGGAAAGAATTAGCAGGAGGGAGAAAATGAGGAGTTATTAGAACGGATCAATACTGGATGGGAATATCGGTGCGGCAGAAACCAACGTTGGAAGGGGAGGAGGACGGGCGAAGGATAGAGCGAAATGCAATCTCACAGGAAACGAAAACTTACACAGTTTTTAGATATGATAGGAGGAGGGAGGAATAAAATCATGTTCATGTACAGGATAGAAAACAATAGTGTATTTCGTAGGGGGGAAACTGTTGGGGAACGTTGCAGAAAATTAAAAAATTTCCTACGGTTTCACCAAGATCAATCTATGAGTTCATCTAAGCAACGAGTGATAGGAGTGCATCTACATACCCTTGTAGATATTGAGCGGAAGCGTTCAAGAGAACGGGGATGATGGAGTCGTACTCGCAGTGATCCAAATCACCGATGACCAAGTGTTGAACGAACAACACCTCCGTGTTCAACACACGTACGGAGCGGATGACGTCTCCTCCTTATTGATCCAGCAAGGGGGAAGGAGAGGTTGAGGAAGAAGGCTCCAGCAGCAAAGACGACGGACAGGCGTGGTGGTGGTGGAGATGCAGATTCTCGGCAGGGCTTTGCCAAGCAATCTGGGAAGAGGAAGAGGTGTAGCAGGGGAGGAGGCACCAAGACTCGTGGTGCGGATGCCCTCCTCCCCTCCTTATATAGGCCCCTGTGGGGCCAGCCACGAGATGGGAATCTCCCAAGGGGCGGCCGGGGGTGGAGTGCCCCCAAGGCAAGTGGTGCGCCCCACCCTAGGGTTTCCAACCCTAGGCGCGGGCCAGGCGCACCAGCCCACTAGGGGCTGGTTCCTCCCACTTCAGCCCACGGGCCCTCCGGATAGGTGGCCCCACCGGTGGACCCAGGACCCTTCCGGTGGTCCCAGACAATACCGATGACCGAAACTTTCCCGATGGCGAAACATCACTTCCTATATATAAATCTTCACCTCCGGACTATTCCGGAACTCCTCGTGATGTCCGGGATCTCATCCGGGACTTCGAACAACATTCGGTAATCACATATAAGTCTTCCTATTAACCCTAGCGTCACCGAACCTTAAGTGTGTAGACCCTACGGGTTCGGGAATCATCATGCACATGACCGAGACAGCTCTCGGCCAATAACCAACAAATGGATATGGATACCCATGTTGGCTCCCATGTTCCACAATGATTTCATCGGATGAACCACGATGTCGAGGATTCAATCAACCCGTATACAATTCCCTTTGTCAATCGATGCGTTACTTGCCCGAGACTCGATCGTCGGTATCCCAATACCTCGCTCGATCTCGTTCGCAAGTCACTTTACTCGCATCAGAATGCATGATCCGTGACCAAACACTTGGTCACTCTGAGCTCATTATGATGATGCATTACCGAGTGGGCCCAGAGATACCTCTCCGTCATACGGAGTGACAAATCCTGCTCGATCCGTGTCAACCCAATGACACTTTCGGAGATACCGTAGTGCACCTTTATAGTCACCCGCCACGTGTGACGTTTGGTACACCCAAAGCACTCCTACGGTATCCGGGAGTTACACGATCTCATGGTCTAAGGAAAAGATACTTGACATTGGAAAAGCTCTAGCAAACGAACTACACGATCTTGTGCTATGCTTAGGATTGGGTCTTGTCCATCACATCATTCTCCTAATGATGTGATCCCGTTATCAACGACATCTAATGTCCATAGTCAGGAAACCATGACTATTTGTTGATCGACGAGCTAGTCAACTAGAGGCTTACTAGGGACATGTTATGGTCTATGTATTTCACACGTGTATTACGATTTCCGGATAATACAGTTATAGCATGAATAAAGACAATTATCATGAACAAGGAAATATAATAATAACCTTTTATTATTGCCTCTAGGGCATATTTCCAACAGTCTCCCACTTGCATTAGAGTCAATAATCTAGTTACATTGTGATGAATCGAACACCCATAGAGTTCTGGTGTTGATCATGCTTTGCTCGCGAAAGAGGTTTAGTCAACGGATCTGCGACATTCAGATCCGTATGTACTTTGTAAATATCTATGTCTCCATCTTGAACATTTTCACGGATGGAGTTGAAACGACGCTTGATGTACCTAGTCTTCTTGTGAAACCTGGGCTCCTTGGCAAGGGCAATAGCTCCAGTGTTGTCACAGAAGAGTTTGATCGGCCCCGACGCATTGGGTATGACTCCTAGGTAGGTGATGAACTCCTTCACCCAAATTGCTTCATGCGCTGCCTCCGAGGCTGCCATGTACTCCGCTTCACATGTAGATCCCGCCACGACGCTCGCTTGCAAACCGCACTACCATCGCTCCACCATTCAACATATACACGATCCGGTTTGAGACTTAGAGTCATCGGATCGATTGTCGGGCTAAGCGCCGACGTAACCCTTTACGACGAGCTCTTCGTCACTTCCATAAATGAGAAACATGTCCTTTGTCCTTTTCGGTGCTTCAGATATTCTTGACCATCGTCCGGTGTTCCTTGCGGGATTACTTTGGTACCTTGCTACCAAACTTACGGCAAGGTTTACATCGTGTCCGTACACAAGATGACATACATAATAGATCCTATGGTGAAGCATAGGGATGACACTCATCTCTTCTTTTCTTTTGCCGTGGTCGGGCATTGAGCCGAGCTCAATCTCACACCTTGCAATACAGGCAAGAACCCTTTCTTGGACTGATCCATTTTGAACTTCTTCAAAATCTTATCAAGGTATGTGCTTTGTGAAAGACCTATGAGGCGTCTCGATCTATCCCTATAGATCTTGATGCCTAATATGTAAGCAGCTTCTCCAAGGTCCTTCATTGAAAAACACTTGTTCAAGTAGGCCTTAATGATGTCCAATAGTTCTATATCATTTCCCATCAAGAGTATGTCATCTACATATAATACGAGAAATGCTACAGAGCTCCCACTCACTTTCTTGTAAACGCGGGCTTCTCCATAAGTCTGCAGAAACCCAAACGCTTTGATCATCTCATCAAAGCGAATGTTCCAACTCCGAGATGCTTGCACCAGCCCATAAATGGATCGCTGGAGCTTGCATACTTTGTTAGCATTCTTAGGATCGACAAAATCTTCCGGCTGCATCATATACACTTCTTCCTTAAGATGTCCGTTAAGGAATGCCGTTTTGACGTCCATCGCCATATCTCATAATCATAGTATGCGGCAATTGCTAACATGATTCGGATGGACTTCACTTCGCTCTGAGGAGAGAATGTCTCATCGTAGTCAACCCTTGAACTTGCCGATAACCCTTAGCGACAAGTCGAGCTTTATAGATGGTAACATTACCGTCGCGTCCGCCTTTTTTCTTAAAGATCCATTTGTTTTCTATCGCCGCCGATCATCGGCAAGTCACAAAGTCCATACTTTGTTTTCATACATGGATTCTATCTCGGATCGCATGGCTTCAAGCCATTTGTTGGAATCTGGGCCCGCCATCGCTTCTTCATAGTTCGAAGGTTCACCGTT
The DNA here is from genome assembly GCA_021437245.1 of Aegilops speltoides. Taxonomy (NCBI): domain Eukaryota; kingdom Viridiplantae; phylum Streptophyta; class Magnoliopsida; order Poales; family Poaceae; genus Aegilops; species Aegilops speltoides. Next base: position 453,519,232 of record CM038141.1, read on the forward strand.
GTCTAACAACATGATTTCCAAGACAGGGTTGCTGTACCACTCTGGTGCGGAACGTGTCCTTGTGGACCTACAAAGTTCAATAGCAACTTGATCCGAAGTACCTTGATCATCATCATTATTTTCCTCTCCAGTTGGTGTAGGCATCACAGGAACATTTTCCTGAGCTGCACTACTTTCCTGTTCAAGAGGTAGTACTTCATCGAGTTCTACTTTCCTCCCACTTACTTCTTTCGAGAGAAACTCTTTTCCAAAAAGGATCCGTTCTTGGCAACAAAGATCTTGAAGGAAATATGCCCTAGAGGCAATAATAAAGTTATTATTTATTTCCTTATTTCATGATAAATGTCTTTCATTCATGCTAGAATTGTATTAACCGGAAACATGATACATGTGTGAATGCATAGACAAAACAACATGTCACTAGTATGCCTCTACTAGACTAGCTTGTTAATCAAAGATGGTTATGTTTCCTAACCATGAACAAGGAGTTGTTATTTGATTAACAAGGTCACATCATTAGTAGAATGATCGATTGACATGACCCATTCCTTAGCTTAGCACACGATCGCTTAGTATGTTGCTACCGCTTTTATCCATGACTTATACATGTTCACGTAACTATGAGATTATGCAACTCCCATTTACCGGAGGAACACTTTGGTGCTACCAAACGTCACAACGAATCGGGTGATTATAAAGGAGTACTACAGGTGTCTCCAAAGGCGATGTTGGGTTGGCGTATTTGAGATTAGGTTTTGTCACTCCGATTGCTCTGGAGAGGTATCTCTGGGCCCTCTCGGTAATACACATCATTTGAAGCCTTGCAAGCACTACAACTAATGAGTTAGTTGTGAGATGATGTATTACGGAACGAGTAAAGAGACTTGCCGTAACGAGATTGAACTAGGTATTGATACCGACGATCGAATCTCGGGCAAGTAACATACCGATGACAAAGGAACAACGTATGTTGTTATGCGGTCCGACCGATAAAGATCTTCAGAGAATATGTAGGAACCAATATGGGCATCCAGGTCCCGCTATTGGTTATTGACCGAGAATAGTTCTAGGTCATGTCTACATTGTTCTCGAACCGTAGGGTCCGCACGCTTAAGGTTTCGATGATGCTTATTATGAGTTTATGTATTTTGATGTACCAAGAAGTTCGGTCTCGGATGTGATCACGGACATGACGAGGAGTCTCAAATGGTCGAGACATAAAGAATGATATATTGACGGCTATATTCGGACACCGGAAAGGTTCCTAAGTTTCCGGAGAAAACTCGAGTGCCGGAGGGGTTACTGAAACCCCGGGGAATATGGGCCTTAGTGGGCCAAGAGGGAGAGAGAGGGCCGCACCAGAGGTGGCGCCCCAGTGGGAGTCCGAATAGGACAAGGAGGGGCGCCCCCCTTTCCTCTCCCTCTCCCTCTCTTCCTTCCCCTTCTCTCTTCCTAGTTGGACTAGGAAAGGGAGTCCTACTCAACTAGGAGGAGGACTCCCCCCCTTGGCGCCGCCTAGGGCCGGCCGGCCTCCCCTCCCTCCTTTATATACGAGGCGGGGGATCCCTAGAACACACAAGTTTTGATCTACGGATCGTTCCTTAGCCGTGTGCGGTGCCCCCTCCACCATATTCCACCTCGGTCATACTGTCGCAAGCTTAGGCGAAGCCCTGCTACCGTGAAACATCAAGGTCGTCACCACGCCGTCGTCTTGTGGAACTCTCCTCGACACTCGGCTGGATCGGAGTACGAGGGACGCCATCGAGCTGTCGTGTGTCAAGAACTCGGGCGCCGGAGTGACGGCGCCGGGATCGGTCGGATCGCGAGGAGAACGTCGACTACTTCCTCTACGCCAGATCGCTTCGCTCGGGTCTACGAGGGTACGACAACACTCTCCCTCTCGTTGCTATGCATCACCATGATCTTGCGTGTGCGTAGGAAATTTTTTGAAATTACTACGTTCCCCAACAGATCTTGCCCTCGGATCTTAAGTAGAAGGTATACCCAATGGTTTCCTTAGGGTATCCTATGAAGACGCATTTTTCCGACTTGGGTTCGAGCTTTTCAGGTTGAAGTTTCTTGACATAAGCATCGCATCCCCAAACTTTTAGAAACAACAGCTTAGGTTTCTTCCCAAACCATAATTCATACGGTGTCGTCTCAACGGATTTAGACGGTGCCCTATTTAAAGTGAATGTAGTTGTCTCTAGAGCGTATCCCCAGAATGATAGCGGTAAATCGGTAAGAGACATCATAGACCGCACCATATCCAATAGAGTGCGATTACGACGTTCGGACACACCATTACGCTAAGGTGTTCCAGGCAGCGTGAGTTGTGAAACGATTCCACATTTCCTTAAGTGCGTACCAAATTCGTGACTTGAATATTCTCCTCCACGATCTGATCGTAGGAACTTTATCTTTCAGTCACGTTGATTCTCTACCTCATTCTAAAATTCCTTGAACTTTTCAAAGGTCTCAGACTTGTGTTTCATTAAGTAGACATACCCATATCTACTCAAGTCATCAGTGAGAGTGAGAACATAACGATATCCTCCGTGAGCCTCAACGCTCATTGGACCGCACACATCGGTATGTATGATTTCCAATAAGTTGGTTGCTCACTCCATTGTTCCGGAGAACGGAGTCTTGGTCATTTTGCCCATGAGGCATGGTTCGCATGTGTCAAATGATTCATAATCGAGAGACTCTAAAAGTCTATCAACATGGAGCTTCTTCTTGCGCTTGACACCAATGTGACCAAGGCGGCGATTACCACAAGTATGTGGGACTATCGTTATCAACTTTACATCTTTTGGTATTCACACTATGAATATGTGTAACATTACGTTCGAGATTCATCAAGAATAAACCATTGACCATCGGGGCATGACCATAAACATATCTCTCATATAAATAGAACAACCATTATTCTCGGATTTAAATGAGTAGCCATCTCGTATCAAACGAGATCCATATACAATGTTCATGCTCAAACTTGGCACTAAATAACAATTATTAAGGTTTAAAACTAATCCCGTAGGTAAATGTAGAGGTAGCGTGCCGACGGCGATCACATCGACCTTGGAACCATTCCCAACGCGCATCGTCACCTCGTCCTTCGCCAGTCTCCACTTATTCCGCAGCTCCTGCTGTGAGTTACAAATATGAGCAACGGCACTGGTATCAAATACCCAGGAGTTACTACGAGTACTGGTAAGGTACACATCAATTACATGTATATCAAATATACCTTTAGTGTTGCCGGCCTTTTTGTCCGCTAAGTATTTGGGGCAGTTCCGCTTCCAGTGGCTACAAAAGCACTCAGTCTCAGGCTTGGGTCCATTCTTTGACTTCTTCCCGGCAACCGGCTTACCGGGCGCGGCAACATCCTTGCCGTCCTTCTTGAAGCTCTTCTTACCCTTACCCTTCTTGAACTTGGTGGTTTTATTGACCATCAACACTTGATGTTCTTTCTTGATTTCTACCTCTGCCGACTTCAGCATTGAAAATACTTCAGAAATAGTTTTCACCATCCCCGCATATTGTAGTTCATCACAAAGCTCTTGTAGCTTAGTGGGAGCGATCAAGGATTCTGTCAATGACCGCCTCGTCCGGAGGTTAATGTCCAGTGGGACAAAGCGGTTGTGCAACCTGACATTTTGAGTATGTGCTCACCGATGTAACTATTCTCCTCCATCTTACAACTATAGAACTTGTCGGAGACTTCATATCTCTCGACCTGGGCATGAGCTTGGAAAACCATTTTCAGCTCCTCGAACATCTCATATGCTCCGTGTTGCTCAAAACGCTTTTGGAGCCCCGGTTCTAGGTCAGTAAAGCATGCCGCACCGAATGAGGGAGTAATCATCGAGACGCGATCGCCAAGCGCTCATAACGGCTTGGTTCTCTGGGATGGGTGCTTCACCTAGCGGTCCATCTAGGACATATGCTTTCTTGGCAGCTATGAGGATGATCCTCAGGTTCCGAACCCAGTCCGTATAGTTGCTGTCATCATCTTTCAGCTTGGTTTTCTCTAGGAACGTGTTGAAGTTCATGTTGACATGAGCGTCGGCCATTTGATCTACAGGACATATTTGCAAAGGTTTTAGACTAAGTTCATGATAATTAAGTTCATCTAATCAAATTATTTTAATGAACTCCCACTCAGATTAGACATCCCTCTAGTCATCTAAGTGTTACATGATCCGAGTCGACTAGGCCGTGTCTGATCATCACGTGAGACGGACTAGTCATCATCGGTGAACATCTCCATGTTGATCGTATCTTCCATACGACTCATGTTCGACCTTTCGGTCTCCGTGTTCCGAGGCCATGTATGTACATGCTAGGTGAAGGAAATATGCCCTAGAGGCAATAATAAAGTTATTATTTATTTCCTTATTTCATGATAAATGTTTATCATTCATGCTAGAATTGTATTAACCGGAAACATAATGCATGTGTGAATGTATAAACAAACAGAGTGTCACTAGTATGCCTCTACTAGACTAGCTTGTTAATCAAAGATGGTTATGTTTCCTAACCATGAACAAAGGTTTGTTATTTGATTAACAAGGTCACATCATTAGTTGAATGATCTGATTGACATGACCCATTCCATTAGCTTAGCACACGATCGCTTAGTATGTTGCTACCGCTTTTATCCATGACTTATACATGTTCCTATAACTATGAGATTATGCAACTCCGTTTACGGAGGAACACTTTGGTGCTACCAAACGTCACAACGAATCGGGTGATTATAAAGGAGTACTACAGGTGTCTCCAAAGGCGGATGTTGGGTTGGCGATTTCGAGATTAGGTTTTGTCACTCCGATTGTCGGAGAGGTATCTCTGGGCCCTCTCGAATACACATCACTTAAGCCTTGCAAGCATTACAACTAATGAGTTAGCTGTGAGATGATGTATTACGGAACGAGTAAAGAGACTTGCCGGTAACGAGATTGAACTAGGTATTGGATACCGACGATCGAATCTCGGCAAGTAACATACCGATGACAAAGGAACAACGATGTTGTTATGCGGTCGACCAATAAAGATCTTCGTAGAATATGTAGGAGCCAATATGGGCATCCAGGTCCCGCTATTGGTTATTGACCGGAGACGTGTCTCGGTCATGTCTACATTGTTCTCGAACCGTAGGGTCCGCACGCTTAAGGTTTTGATGACGGTTAAATTATGAGTTTATGTATTTTGATGTACCGAAGGAGTTCGGAGTCCCGGATGTGATCACAGACATGACGAGGAGTCTCGGAATGGTCGAGACATAAAGATTGATATATTGGATGGCTATATTCGGACACGGAAAGGTTCCGGAAGTTTCGGAGAAAACCGGAGTCTTGGGAGGGTTACTGAACCCCGGGAAGTTATGGGCCTTAGTGGGCCAAGAGGGGAGAGAGAGGGCCGCACCAGAGGTGGCGCCCCTCTGTGGGAGTCCGAATAGGACAGGGGGGCGCGCCCCCTTCCTCTCTCCTCTCCCTCTCTTTCCTTCCCCTTCTCCTTCCTAGTTGGACTAGGAAAGGGGAGTCCTACTCCACTAGGAGGAGGACTCCCCCCTTGGCGCGCCTCCTAGGCCGGCCGGCCCTCCCCTTGCTCCTTTATATACAGGGCAGGGGCACCCTAGAACACACAAGTTGATCCTTGAGATCGCTCCTTAGCCGTGTGCGTGCCCCCTCCACCATAATCCACCTCGGTCATATCGTGGCGGTGCTTAGGCGAAGCCCGCCTCGGTAGAACATCAAGATCGCCACCACGCCGTCGTCTTGACGGAACTCTCCTCCCGAGCTCTCTTGGATTGGAGCCCGAGGAGCGCCACCGAGTTGTACGTGTGTCAAGAACTCGAGGCGCCGAGTAACGGCGCTGGGATCGGTTTGGATCGCGAGGAGAACGTCGACTACTTCCTCTACGCCAGATCGCTTCGCTTGGTCTCACGAGGGTGCGTGGACAACACTCTCCCTCTCGTTGCTATGCATCACCATGATCTTGCGTGTGCGTAGGAATTTTTTTGAAATTACTACGTTCCCCAACAGTGGCATCCAAGCCTAAGTTTTTATGGTTTGATGTTTTGCACGAGTAGAACACAAGTGAGTTGTGGGCGATACAAGTCATACTACCTACCAAAGATGTCATATTTTGGTTCAGCGGTATTGTGAGATGAAGCGGCCGGACCGACATTACGTGCGCTTACGTGAGACTGGTTTCACCATTACGAGCACTCGTGCTTAAAGGTGACCGGCGGGTGTCTGCTCTCTCACTTTAGTTGAACCGAGTATGGCTACGCCCGGTCCTTGAGAAGGTTAAACGGAGTCTATTTGACGAAGTATCGTTGTGGTTTTGATGCGTGGGTGAGATTGGTTCTTGCTTAAGCCCGTAGCAGCCACGTAAAATTGGCAACAACAAAGTAGAGGACGTCTAACTTGTTTTTGCAGGCATGTTGTGATGTGATATGGTCAAGACGTGATGCTATATTTTATTGTATGAGATGATCATGTTTTGTAACCGGTTATCGGCAATCGGCTGGAGCCATATGGTTGTCGCTTATTGTATGAAATGCAACGCATACGTAATTGCTTTACTTTATCACTAAGCGGTAGCGATAGTCGAGAAGCAATAGATGGCGTAACGACAACGATGCTACGATAGAGATCAAGGTGTCGCGCCGGTGATTTATGGTGATCACGACGGTGCTTCAAGATGGAGATCACAAGCACAAGATGATGATGGCCATATCATATCGCTTATATTGATTGCATGTGATGTTTATCCTTTATGCATCTTATCTTGCTTTGATTGACGGTAGCATTTTAAGATGATCTCTCACTAAAATTATCAAGTAGTGTTCTCCCGAGTATGCACCGCTGCCAAAGTTCGTCGTGCCGAGACACCACGTGATGATCGGGTGTGATAAGCTCTCGTCCATCTACAACGGGTGCAAGCCAGTTTTGCACACGCAGAATACTCGAGTTATACTTGACGAGCCTAGCATATGCAGATATGGCCTCGGAACACGGAGACCGAAAGGTCGAGCGTGAATCATATAGTAGATATGATCAACATAAGATGTTCACCATTGAAAACTACTCCATCTCACGTGATGATCGGTTATGGTTTAGTTGATTTGGATCACGTGATCACTTAGATGACTAGAGATGTCTGTCTAAGTGGGAGTTCTTAAGTAATATGATTAATTGAACTTAAATTTATCATGAACTTAGTACCTGATAGTATCTTGCTTGTCTATGTTTATTTGTAGATAGATGGCTCGTGCTGTTGTTCCGTTGAATTTTAATGCGTTCCTTGAGAAAGCAAAGTTGAAAGATGATGGTAGCAATTACACGGATCGGGTCCGTAACTCGAGGATTATCCTCATTGCTGCACGTAAGAGTTACGCCTGGATGCACCGCTAGGTGCCAGAACTCTTCTTGCCGATGCAACCGACGGCGTTAAGAATGTCCGCGAGCAAAGCCGATGACTACTCTATAGTTCGATGTGCCATGCTTTACGGCTTAGAACCGGACTTCAACGATGTTTTGAACGTCATGGAGCATATGAGATGTTCCAGAGTTGAAGTTGATATTCCAACGAATGCCCGGATTGAGAGATATGAAGTCTCTAATAAGTTCTATAGCTGCAAGATGGAGGAGAATAGTTCGTCGGTGAGCACATACTCGTAATGTGCGGGTATTACAATCACTTGACTCAACCGGGAGTTAATCTTCCGGATGATTGTGTCATTGATGAAATTCTTCAATCACCGCCACCAAGCTACAAAGGCTTCGTGATGAACTATAATATGCAAGGGTTAGTAAAGACTATACCGAGCTCTTCGCAATGCTAAAGGCTGCGGAGGTAGAAATCAAGAAGGAGCATCAAGTGTTGATGGTCAATAAGACCACTAGTTTCAAGAAGAAAGGCAAAGGGAAGAAGAAGGGAACTTCAAGAAGAACATCAAGCAAGTTGCTGCTCACGAGAAGAAACCCAAGTCTGGACCTAAACCTGAAATCGAAAGTGCTTCTACCGCAAGCGAGTCACCGAAGCGGAACTGCCCCAAGTATTTGGCGGATAAGAAGGATGGCAAGGTGAACAAAGGTATATGTGATATACATGTTATTGATGTGTACCTTACTAGAGCTCGCAGAGCACTGGTATTTGATACTGGTTACATTGCTAATATTTGCAACTCAAAGCAGGACTACGGATTGCTTAACACCGCAAAGGACGAGGTGACGATGCGCTGGAAATGGTTCCAAAGTCGATGTGATCGCGGTCGGCATGCTACCTCTACATCTACCTTCGGGATTAGTTTTAGACCTAAATAATTGTTATTTGGTGCTGCGTTGAGCATGAACATTATATCTGGATCTTGTTTGATGCGAGACGGTTATTCATTTAAATCGAGAATAATGGTTGTTCTATTTATATGAGTAATATATTTTATGGTCATGCACCCTTGAAGAGTGGTCTATTTTGATGAATCTCGATAGTAGTGATACACATATTCATAATGTTGAAACCAAAAGATGCAGAGTTGATAATGATAGTGCAACTTATTTGTGGCACTGCCGTTTAGGTCATATCGGTATAAAGCGCATGAAGAAACTCCATACTGATGGACTTTTGGAGTCACTTGATTATGAATCACTTGGCACTTGTGAACCGTGCCTCATGGGCAAGATGACTAAAACCCCGTTCTCCGGTACTATGGAGAGAGCAACAGATTTGTTGGAAATCATACATACGATGTATGTGGTCCAATGAATGTTGAGGCTCGTGGCGGATATCGTTATTTTCTCACCTTCACAGATGATTTAAGCGGATATGGGTATATCTACTTAATGAAACATAAGTCTGAAACATTTGAAAAGTTCAAAGAATTTCAGAGTGAAGTTGAAAATCATCATAATAAGAAAATTAAATTTCTACGATCCGATCGTGGAGGTGAATATTTGAGTTACAAGTTTGGTCTACATTTGAAACAATGCGAATAGTTTCGCAACTCACGCCACCCGAACACCACAACGTAATGGTGTGTCCGAACGTCAGAATCGCACTTTACTAGATATGGTGCGATCTATGATGTCTCTTCTGATTTACCGCTATCGCTTTTGGGGTTATGCTCTTGAGACGGCCGATTCACACTGAATAGAACACCGTCAAAATCGGTTGAGACGACACCTTATGAACTATGGTTTAGCAAGAAACCAAAGTTGTCGTTTCTTAAAGTTTGGGGATGCGATGCTTATGTGAAAAACTTCAACCCGATAAGCTCGAACCCAAATCGAGAAATGTGTCTTCATAGGATACCCAAAAGAAACAGTTGGGTACACCTTCTATCACAGATCCGAAGGCAAGACATTTGTTGTTAAGAATGGATCCTTTCTAGAGAAGGAGTTTCTCTCGAAAGAAGTGAGTGGGAGGAAAGTGGAACTTGATGAGGTAATTGTACCTTCTCCCTTATTTGAAAGTAGTTTGTCGCAGAAACCGGTTTCGAGACATCTACACCAAATAGTGAGGAAGTTGATGATGTTGATCATGAAACTTCGATCAAGTTACCACGTAACCTCGTAGATCAACCAGAGTAAGATCCGCACTGAGTGGTACGGTAATCCTGTTCGAAGTCATGCTACTAGATCATGATGAACCTATGAACTATGAAGAAGCGATGGTGAGCCCAGATTCGCAAAATGGCTTGAGGCCATGAAATCGAGATGGGATCCATGTATGAAAACAAAGTATGGACTTTGGTTGACTTGCCCGTGGGTCGGCAAGCAATAGAAAACAAGTGGATCTTCAAGAAGAAGACCGACGCCGACGGTAATGTTATCGTCTACAAAGCTCGACTTGTCGCAAAGGGTTTTCGACAAGTTCAAGGGATTGACTACGATGAGACCTTCTCACCCGAAGCGATGCTTAAGTCTGTCCGAATCATGTTAGCAATTGCGCATTTTATGATTATGAAATTTGGCAAATGGATGTAAAGACTGCATTCTGAATGGATTTACGGAAGAAGAGTTGTATATGATGCAACCGAAGGTTTTATCGATCCAAAGGAGCTAACAAAGTGTGCAAGCTCCAATGATCCATTTATGGACTGGTGCAAGCATCTCGGAGTTGGAATAAACGCTTTGATAGTGTGATCAAAGCATTTGGGTTCATATGAGACTTTTGGAGAAGCTCAGTATTTACAAGAAAGTGAGTGGGAGCTCAGAGCATTTCGATATTATATGTAGATGACATATTACTGATCGGAAATGATATAGAATTTCTGGATAGCATAAAGGGATACTTGAATAAGAATTTTTCAATGAAAGACCTCGGTGAAGCTGCATACATATTGGGCATCAAAATCTATAGAGATAGATCAAGACGCTTAATTGGACTTTCACAAAGCACATACCTTGACAAGATTTTGAAAAAGTTCAAAATGGATCAAGCAAAGAAAGGGTTCTTGCCTGTGTTGCAAGGTGTGAAGTTGAGTAAGACTCAATGCCCGACCACTGCAGAAGATAGAGAGAAAATGAAAGATGTTCCTATGCTTCACCATAGGCTCTATCATGTATGCAATGTTGTGTACCGGACACTGATGTGTGCCTTGCTATAAGCTTAGCAGGAGGTACCAAAGTAATCCAAGAGTGGATCATCGACAGCGTCAAGAACATCCCAAATACGAAAAGGACTAAGGATATGTTTCTCGATATGGAGGTGACAAAGAGCTCATCGTAAACAGTTACGTTGATGCAAGCTTTGACACCGATCCGGATGATTCTAAATCGCAGACCGGATACGTATTTACACTAAACGGAGGAGCTGTCGGTTGGTGCAGTTCTAAACAAAGCGTCGAAGGGATCTACATGTGAAGCGGAGTACATAGCAGCTTCGAAGCAGCTAATGAAGGAGTCTGGATGAAGGAGTTCATATCGATCTAGGTGTCATACCTAGTGCATCGGGTCCAATGAAAATCTTCGTGACAATCTCGAGCAATTGCCTTAGCAAAGGAATCCAGATTTCACAAGAGGACCAAGCACATCAAGAGACGCTTCAATTCCATCCGGATTTAGTCCGTGGGAGACATAGAGATTTGCAAGATACATACGGATCTGAATGTAGCAGACCGTTGACTAAGCCTCTTCCACGAGCAAAACATGATCAACACCAAGACTCCATGGGTGTTAGAATCATTACTATGTAATCTAGATTATTGACTCTAGTGCAAGTGGGAGATCAAGGAAATATGCCCTAGAGGCAATAATAAAGTTATTATTTATTTCCTTATTTCATGATAAATGTTTATCATTCATGCTAGAATTGTATTAACCGAAACATAATACATGTGTGAATGTATAAACAAACAGAGTGTCACTAGTATGCCTCTACTAGACTAGCTTGTTAATCAAGATGGTTATGTTTCCTAACCATGAACAAAGGTTTGTTATTTGATTAACAAGGTCACATCATTAGTTGAATGATCGATTGACATGACCCATTCCATTAGCTTAGCACACGATCGCTTAGTATGTTGCTACTGCTTTTATCCATGACTTATACATGTTCCTATAACTATGAGATTATGCAACTCCGCTTACGGAGGAACACTTTGGTGCTACCAAACGTCACAACGTAATCGGGTGATTATAAAGGAGTACTACAGTGTCTCCAAAGGCGGATGTTGGGTTGATGTATTTCGAGATTAGGTTTTGTCACTCCGATTGTCGGAGAGGTATCTCTCGGCCTCTCGGTAATACACATCACTTAAGCCTTGCAAGCATTACAACTAATGAGTTAGCTGTGAGATGATGTATTACGGAACGAGTAAAGAGACTTGCCGTGCGAGATTGAACTAGGTATTGATACCGATGATCGAATCTCGGGCAAGTAACATACCGATGACAAAGGGAACAACGTATGTTGTTATGCGGTCTGACCGATAAAGATCTTCATAGAATATGTAGGAGCCAATATGGGCATCCAGGTCCCGCTATTGGTTATTGACCGGAGACGTGTCTCGGTCATGTCTACATTGTTCTCGAACCGTAGGGTCCGCACGCTTAAGGTTTCGATGACGGTTATATTTTGAGTTCATGTATTTTGATGTACCGAAGGAGTTCGGAGTCCCGGATGTGATCACGGACATGACGAGGAGTCTCGAAATGGTCGAGACATAAAGATTGATATATTGGACGGCTATATTCGGACACCGGAAAGGTTCCGGAAGTCTCCGGAGAAAACCGGAGTGCCGGAGGGGTTACCGGAACCCCCCGGGGAAGTTATGGGCCTTAGTGGGCCAAGAGGGGAGAGAGAGGGCCGCACCAGGTGGTGGCGCGCCCCCCAGGGAGTCCGAATAGGACAAGGAGGGGGCGCCCCCCTTTCCCTCTCCCTCTCCCTCTCCTTCCTTCCCCCTTCCTCCTTCCTAGTTGGACTAGGAAAGGGAGTCCTACTCCCACTAGGAGGAGGACTCCCCCCCTTGGCGCCCTCCTAGGCCGGCCGGCCCTCCCCTTGCTCCTTTATATCTGGGGCAGGGGGCACCCTAGAACACACAAGTTGATCCTTGAGATCGTTCCTTAGCCGTGTGCGGTGCCCCCTCCACCATAATCCACCTCGGTCATATCGTGGCGGTGCTTAGGCGAAGCCCCGCGTCGATAGAACATCAAGATCGCCACCACGCCGTCGTCTTGACGAAACTCTCCTCCCCAAGCTCTCTTGGATTGGAGCCCGAGGAGCGCCACCGAGCTGTACGTGTGTCAAGAACTCGAGGCGCCGAGTAACGGCGCTGGATCGGCTGGATTGCGAGGAGAACGTCGACTACTTCCTCTACGTTGTGATCGCTTCCGCTTCGGTCTACGAGGGTACGTAGACAACACTCTCCCCTCTCGTTGCTATGCATCACCATGATCTTGCGTGTGCGTAGGAAATTTTTTGAAATTACTACGTTCCCCAACACTAGGCTCGTCAAGTTAACCCTAAGTGTTTTGCATGTGTAAAATTGTCTTACACCCGTTGTATGTGAACGTAAGAATCTATCACACCTGATCATCACGTGGTGCTTCGAAACGACGAACTTTAGCAACGGCGCACAGTTAGTGGAGAACACTTTCTAGAAATTATTATAAGGGATCATCTTATTTACTACCGTCGTTCTAAGTAAACAAGATGCATAAACATAATAAACATCACATGCAATTATATAGTAGTGACATGATATGGCCAATATCATATAGCTCCTTTGATCTCCATCTTGGGGGCTCCATGATCATCTTCGTCACCGGCATGACACCATGATGTCCATCATCGTGTCTTCATGAAGTTGTCACGCCAATAACTACTTCTACTTTTATGGCTAACGCGTTTAGCAATAAAGTAAAGTAATTTACATGGCGTTCTTCAATGACACGCAGGTCATACAAAAAATAGAGACAACTCCTATGGCTCCTTCCAGTTGTCATACTCATCGACATGCAAGTCATGATTCCTATTACAAGAACATGATCTCATACATCACAATATATCATTCATCATTCATCACAACTTTTGGCCATATCATATCACAAGGCAATAGCTGCAAAAACAAGTTAGACGTCCTCTAATTGTTGTTGCATCTTTTACGTGGCTACAATAGGGTTCTAGCAAGAACGTTTTCTAACCTACGAAAAAGCCACAACGTGATTTGTCAACTTCTATTTACCCTTCATAAGGACCCTTTTCGTCGAATCCGCTCCAACTAAAGTGGGAGAGACAGACACCCGCTAGCCACCTTATGCAACTAGTGCATGTCAGTCGGTGGAACCTGTCTCACGTAAGCGTACGTGTAAGGTCAGTCCGGGCCGCTTCATCCCACAATACCGCTGAAGCAAAATAAGACTAGTAGCGTCAAGAAAGTTGACAACATCTACGCCCACAACAAAATTGTGTTCTACTCGTGCAAAAGAGAACTACGCATAGACCTGGCTCATGATGCCACTGTTGGGGAACGTTGCAGAAAATTAAAAAATTTCCTACGGTTTCACCAAGATCAATCTATGAGTTCATCTAAGCAACGAGTGATAGGAGTGCATATACATACCCTTGTAGATCGCAAGCGGAAGCGTTCAAGAGAACGGGGATGATGGAGTCGTACTCGCCGTGATCCAAATCACCGATGACCAAGTCTTTGAACGGACAGCACCTCCACGCTCAACACACGTGCGGAGCGGATGACGTCTCCTCCTTCTTGATCCAGCAAGGGGGAAGGAGAGGTTGAGGAAGAAGGCTCCAGCAGTAGCACGACGGCGTGGTGGTGGTGGAGATCAAGATACTCAGGCGCCGCCAAGCAATCATGGGAGGAGGAAGAGGTGTAGCAGGGGGAGAGAGGCGCCAAGACTCAAGGTGCGGCTGCCCTCCTTCCCCCTCCTTTATATAGGCCCCAAGGGGGGCGCCGGCCCTGGAGATGGGAATCTCCCAAGGGGGCGGCGGCAAGGGGGGTGGAGTGCCCCGCAAGGCAAGTGGTGCGCCCCCCCCCCACCCTAGGGTTTCCAACCCTAGGCGCAGGGGGGCCAAGGGGGGCGCACCAGCCCACTAGGGGCTGGTTCCCCTCCCACGAGGCCCACGAGGCCCTCCGGGATAGGTGACCCCACCCGGTGGACCCCCCGGGACCCTTCCGGTGGTCTCGGTACAATACCGGATGACCCCGAAACTTTCCCGATGGCCGAAACAGCACTTCCTATATATAAATCTTCACCTCCGGACTATTCCGGAACTCCTCGTGACGTCCGGGATCTCATCCGGGACTCCGAACAACATTCGGTAATCACATACAAGTCTTCCTATTAACCCTAGCGTCACCGAACCTTAAGTGTAGACCCTACGGGTTCGGGAATCATCTTGAACATGACCGGGACAGCTCTCCGGCCAATAACCAACAGTGGGATCTGGATACCCATGTTGGCTCCCACATGTTCCACGATGATTTCATCGGATGAACCACGATGTCGAGGATTCAATCAACCCCGTATACAATTCCCTTTGTCAATCGGTACGTTACTTGCCCGAGACTCGATCGTCGGTATCCCAATACCTCGTTCGGTCTCAAGTTCACGGCAAGTCACTTTACTCGTACCGCAATGCATGATCCTGTGACCAAACACTTGGTCACTTTGAGCTCATTATGATGATGCATTACCGAGTGGGCGAGATACCTCTCCGTCATGCGGAGTGACAAATCGATCTCGATCCGTGTCAACCCAAGACACTTTCGGAGATACCAGTAGTGCACCTTTATAGTCACCCGCCACTTTGTGACGTTTGGTACACCCAAAGCACTCCTACGGTATCCGGGAGTTACACGATCTCATGGTCTAAGGAAAAGATACTTGACATTGGAAAAGCTCTAGCAAACGAACTACACGATCTTGTGCTATGCTTAGGATTGGGTCTTGTCCATCACATCATTCTCCTAATGATGTGATCCCGTTATCAACGACATCTAATGTCCATAGTCAGGAAACCATGACTATCTGTTGATCGACGAGCTAGTCAACTAGAGGCTTGCTAGGGACATGTTATGGTCTATGTATTCACACGTGTATTACGATTTCCTGATAGTACAGTTATAGCATGAATAAAGACAATTATCATGAACAAGGAAATATAATAATAACCTTTTATTATTGCCTCTAGGGCATATTTCCAACAGAAACATTAGCCTAGACTCAACAAGAGAGCAAAAAAGCATATCCTATGAATCAAAGGACATCTCTTTCCCAATAGAATTTGAGATACATATCATCTCACTTACTCTGGTGTTCCTATTCCTATGATAATTATATCCTATGAAACAAAGGAGGCCTTCCACAAAATCTTTCGGCCTAGGCCATATTCCTCCCGACTTCGATTGAAATTCCGCATCTCGCCCTTATAGCCAAGGGAGCTATAAATCGGGGTGTACACTTGCACTCTTAGGGTTCACGATGTTGATGGAACGAGGGTTTCAGATGAAGGTGGCTCGGCTGCAGCAGGGAGTGGGAGATCGATACGTCAGGGAAGGTGCCCAATTTTAGTTCTATTGAAAAGGTCGGTACTTCGGGGGGTGAAGAAGAGAACATGGTATTAGAGGAATATCCAGATGAATTGGAGACATATGCTAGTTGACTGGAACCTACGCGGGTCTTCACGTCGAGAAACTTTAGCCATGCACAATGTATGGTGACATGCGAGCAACATGGAATCTGGCAAAGGAAGTGGATTACAGGCGGTGGGTGGTAATCTCTTTACGATATAGTTCAGCTACCCTCACAAATTGGAAGCAGGTAATGATTGGTGATCCATGGATCTTTAGGGCTGCCCTATTTTTGACGACAAAGTATGATGATTGGCGGATCTAGATTCCCTGGAGCTATAAACATCCAGCGTGCATGCATGTAGTGGATCTGAAAGAACATATATGTATGAGGAACATTGTGAAAAAGTTGGCAATGAAGGCGGGATAGGTGATTGCTCTTGTAATTTTCATCAAAGGAGTGGACGATGGTGTTAGGGTTTGCCTACACATTGATGTGCAGAAACCTCTAACTTGTGTGGCAACTATTACTCTAGAAGGTGTAATTGTGTTTGTGTGTGAGACGATGTCAAACTACTATGGAGTTTGGTTTTGTGGTTCATGTCTCAAAAGAATATGGGATTTAGTGTGGTCCGCAGATAAAACCGTTTGACTACCGGACCTGGTCATTCTGTAATGCAGGCATAATGAACCATGTTTGCAAGGTGGACCGGGAAGAGGTGTTCGAGGATGCTTCGGGGGAAGGGGCAATGGTCGGGGAGATGGCCGAGGTGTGCTATGTTGATAAGAAAGGAAGAGTTGTTGTGAGATTTCTTGGTCTTGGGCATGTTGAAGACACTTCCTCTTTGACACTTCAAGATGCCATTGAGAACATGCTTATGATGTACAATTTGAGCTTTTCAATGGTACGTGTGCAAGGATATGGTGGAGCTAGTATTATGAAAGATAATGCTAATGTCCCGAAGAAACTAATTATGGATGAGTTGGTACCCATCAGTTACAACTAGTTGGTGTTGATGTTTGCTAAGGACAATGGTGATTATACTTGATTCTATTCAACATTTTACATGTTTGTTAAATGTTCTTGTCTACTCTTGTAAAAGATGGCAATGCTTCAAATAACTCATGCCGAGGAAGTAGAACCCGGCAAGGGTTTGAATCAAGAAATGATTCTCGGAAGGCTATGTGATACTTGTTGGGGCTCTCACTAGAAGTGAACCATGTTATCTTATGTACATCCCATAATAAGGCGTGTTCTCACCAAGAACGAAGCGGAGGCTGTAACAACAATGACTATATTGTGACATCATTTAGGAGAATTGGATTCATTTTCATGGCACACTTGATGCCAGAAATTTTTGAATAAACTAATGGCTTGAGTAGAGCTTTGTAAAAGAAAGATTGAGATATTGTTAATGTTATGGGGACTCTTGATCTCATAAAGTACCACTTGCAATGCTTGTAAGAAGATGAAGGATGGAATTGTTTTGTTCGGAAGGTCACTTTTGCTTGTATAAAGGGCAATACCAAAGTTGTTAACATGGAGGGTCCTTACTATCATGTTGGGAGCCCTAAAAGACAGTTCTTTAATGGCACAATGAATTACCATCACTTCCATGTTGATATGTATACGGGTGTCATTGATAAGCAACTTCGAGAAATGAATGCCAGATTTTATGAGTTAATACTGAACTACTTACTTGGATGGCAACATTTAGTCCTCTTGATTTTTTTTGCTACTTATGATAAAGAGAACTTGGTTACACTTGGTAGAAAGTTTTATGCCAATGATTTCACAAGTTGATATTGTCACTTTCAAGACTTGCATGGCAATTAAGCATGCACATTTCTCGTGTATGCATATGTAAAAGGTTCCAAATTTGAAGAATCTATGTGAGCTTTCTGTTGTGATGGTTGAGGCAAGAAAACAAGAACACCGTTGTATTCTCTACTACTCCCTCCGTCCCATAATATAAGAGCATGTTAAACACTAGTGTAGTGCCCAAAACGCTCTTATATTATTGGACGAAGGGAGTGACTTCTTAAATTGTTGCTTATTCTTCCGGTAGCCACTGCTAAAGGGAATATCACTCAATGAAATATGTGAAAAATGAACTAAGGAACACAATGGGTGGTGAATATTCAAATACTACCTCCATTCCTTTATGTAAAGTGCATTATTTTTGGCACGGTGACCAAGGCACATAATTATAGGCATGTTAGGACGAAATTACCCTTAGCAAATTTGTTGATGGCAAGTAAATTAGTGAGTCCAGAAAAGTAAGAGATACATGCAATCGAGAGAGAGATTTTTCCTTCTTTTGCTACAAGGAGAGATGCAGACAATCAGGAAAGAGATACTTTCCTTTTTATGGAGGGCTAAAAACAAAATTATGAGGAATTAGAAAGAATGCACCTTACATTGTGGAATTTTATCAAAAAATAAATACACCTTATATAAAGGAATGGAGGGAGTAATTGATTGGTTGCATTCATTGAGAGAGAATTCTTCAATAAATGAAAGATGGCATGTCATCAATCTCTTCCAAAAAGGGGATCCTAGAGTTATATTGCTATTTCCTTTGTTGCTTTGTAATCTTTGTTAAGTGTTAAGAGATATTGCCACAATGATATTTTGCTACTATTATGGATAGAGGAAATTTTCTAGTGACACAGAGCCTTAGATGCTCCGATGAAACGAGCTTTTAGGGACCATTGGACCATTGGATCTCATGATTGAAGACTGTGCTCCCGCAAATTTGCACAAAGTCCCTAAAAAAATCTAAGAATTGCGGACAGATACAACATCTTGTCAGCTAAACATTGGATATCTGATTCAGGCCTAGTTCTTTTGAGGTGATTCTCAACAATCAAGCCTGGGGAATCAATAAGCTGAAAAGAACTCGATTTGCTTCTCCAAAATCATTTGAGAATCGCAACAATCAGTAGTGCAATCCAAAAGCACCTCCAAGCCACACTTTTAGCAATTCTGCGAGCTCCCGCAAATGAAAACGCTTCGTTATAAGCCAATGCCCCTACTCCAACCGGTAATTACAGGGAGAATGCCACCAAGCAATACGAACAAACCCTCTGGTCTCGACATGTTCCTCTCGTTCTCTCCCTCCGCTCGCTAGCGTTCCAATCCCGCCACCGCGCCACTAGACGTTGGCCCACCATCCGCGGGATCAAGTCCACCAATCCAAGCCCCCGCCTCCCCGGAGCTCGTCCTCCACTTGCCGGAGGACATCCGGTCATGCCCTTGTCGGAGCTAGCCCTCCCCTCGCTCAAGCTCGGCCAAGCACGTCCGGCCTTGCCCTGGCCCGATCTCGCCGAGCTACTCCGACCCCGCCTCGCCGGAGCTCGCTCTGCCATCGCACAAGCTCGCCGGAGGCCGCCTTGTCCATCCCCTCTCTCTAGTGAACCCCTCTTCCTCTCATCTCCCTGCTCTGAAGTCCTTTGTGTTAAATTGATGGTTGTATGTCAATTGCCTGATTGATAACTGGATGAATGGTGCTACTGTGAATGTTGATGTCAATGATTTCAGTTCAGGGACATTAAAGACATTTCAGCACACAACATCCCACAATCTCATATTACAATCTCAAAAAGAACTCGATGGCTGATTCTGTGGGAAGTTAATTTTGTGGGAAGTTTTCCAGAATCGGATTTTGGAGAATCAAAAGCTGAAAAGAACTGGGCCTCAACGGTTCCTGCAAGCTTGTATCATGGAAGCATCTAAGGGCATCTAGAACCCTAGGCGCTAGGATCAAATTCCTGCTCAATGGTGCAGTTGGGCCATCAAATCCTGGCGCCAGCTACGGCATTGACGCAAGGAAAGGCCAAGCGCTTGCGCTGTTCCCTCGTACGATATGGAATTCTCCATGAAGCGGTCAGTTTCCTTAGAGCATGTTCAATGCAGGACGCTTCAAGAGGCGCTTAGGAAGGGAAAAAAATAAATATCAGAAAACAGAAAAGACCTAAGTGCCCTACCCTCCCAATACTAAGCGCTAACTTCCAACGCTAATTACAACCACGGACGCCTTGCGGAGCGAAGAAAAGAGGCCTAGCGTCCGGTGCAAAACTTTACACCGATGCCACACTTGAAGCTAGGATTTGATGGGCTAACTACTCATCGGCCGGGAAATCGACGGGAAATCTATCCCGGCGCCCGTCTAAGCGTCCAGCATTGTAGATGCCCCGCTGATTAGCGTCCAGTGTTGAAACGGTAAGCGCCTCGATGGATTTTTTATTTTACGTGAGTTTTTTTATTTCCATAAGTGCCTATCTAGGCGTCTTGCATTGAAGATGCCTTAAGAGCATCTCCAACAGGCGCGCACATGCGGTAAAATTGTGTTTTAGCGCGCTGCCCAGTTTCGCGCGCTCCAGCGGTGGCGGGAAACTACTGCACGCGGGAGAAAGCGGCAGCCGGCGCGGTAGATTTGGTGCGCCGCTTCACGCGCGCCTATAAAATCCCGCGCTCGCCACGCGCTCTGCACACTGCCACGCGCCCTCCTCCTCGCCACCTCGCCGCTTTTTCTCGCCGCTTCGCCGCTTTCCCCGCCAGCACCGCGCCATCATGCCGCCGCGCGCCGGGTTCTTCGAGACTCTTGTGGCGTCATGGCCTAACGGTAGGTACTCGCCGAGATCCGGTCGGCGACGTCCAGCTCGGCCTCGCTTCGTTCAAGCGTGCAGGCGGCCAGCGTCTGATCGCGGCGTGGCGCGCTGAACAGCCCCGGTCGCAGATGAACTTCCACGACGTCTTCACGCGCGAGCAGGCGCAGCGCGTCGCCCCTCCGCCGCGTCTCATCACCGACCAGAACCGTGCGGACCACGTGCGGCAGCAGCGCCGCCTCCTCATCGCCGAGGAGGACGAGCGAGCCATGGCGGAGTGGCGCCGCGCCACTCGGAGGAAAAGTCGCCGAGAACGAGTTCTGGGCAGAGAGGGTGGCAAGGCGCCGCGCGGAGCGTGCCGACAGGCGTCGGCGCAAGGCACTGGCGATATCGCAGTGCGATATCGTCGAGAACGGCGGGCAGTCGATCTTCTCCCCCAACGATCTGCATTGGGAGGACATATGGCTCGATACCTCGGACAACACCACCGAGGATGATGATGGTGATGATGATGGCGGCTAGGAGTCACCGTAGTTTGTCTCGTTGCACCGTACGTAGTTTCTATCTAGTTGCACCGTAGTTCTATCTGTCTATGCTTTCGAACAATGTAAAATACCTTTGTATCTTTTTTATCTATGCTATGAAATATGTATCGTATTTTATCTATGCTAGAACTATGTATCGTTTTTTTATCTATGCAAAGTTTTCATAAAAAAATGTTGTAGCATGAGCGTCTGCTGCATTTTAGTCTTGTTCTTTGGAGCTGTGTGCTGCATTTTAGCTGTGCCATTGGGAGCCATTATTGCGCGCGTCGCGCCAAACTAGACGATGGGCGCGCGGCGCGTTCGGCGGCCGTTCAAGATGCTCTAAGGCTCGGTATCACCAGAGGGAGTAGAATGTAGATGTACCACAGTTTACTAATCATTGGGATCTTTCAAAACAACAACGTGAAATACTAGTCCAGATCATAGACCCTGAACGTGAACGAATTATTTGTGCATGCATGCATGACACGAACGTGAGATGGACTGATGGAGACGTCGGCTTCACTTGCTCACCGGCGGCACGACGGCGTCCTCCCTGTCGTCCTCGTCCTCGCAGTCCACCAGCCTCCAGCGCCCGTCGTCCCCCTTCACCATGCCCCTGTTCCACGGCACCCACCACGCCGCCGGCACCCCGTGCTCCTCCTTCAGCGCGTCGTACCACTTGTTCACCAGCGCCAAGTCCCGCTCCACCACATGCTCGAACCCCTCGCCGGAGGCCGTCGCCGCGCCCGCCACCCCGTGCAGGTAGCACTCCAGGTTGTGCCACACGTGCTCGTCGCCGGGCGCCTTCAGGTACGGCGACGCGCTGGTGTCGATGGCCAGCTCGGCGCCCACGTCGTGGTACGGCAGCCCCGGGTACCTGGGCACGATGTCCCGGGCGTTGCAAACGCGCAGGACACGGAGGCCAGCGGCCGTCGCGGTGTTGAACCGCCTCTTGAAGCCGGCGCCGCCCACGCGCGGGCTGGCGAACGCGAACGCCGTGACCGGGAACGCCGCCGCGGGCGTGCAGTTGTAGCCGTTCTCGGCGATGTCGAACGCGCTCAGCGTGGCCAGCGCCGCCCCGAGGCTGTGCCCCGTCACCGTGATGCTCACCTCCTCGTCCTTGTACGTGTCCACCAGCTTCCTCACCTCAGCCAACACCTGCACGGACAGAGAGAAGAGCCAGCTGAACAGTGTGCACGTTCTCCATGTACGTTTGTAGCACTTGACGAGACAGTGCCGCGCAATTTTAGTTACCTGCTTTCTGGCGCTGTCGTTGTTGTGGGTGGAGGCCGGGTCGGTGGAGGTGTAGATGGAGAACCAGCCACGGTGCACCATGGCGTCGGCGCCGGTGGCGTCGCCGAGGATGCCCTTGGGATGCACCATGGCGAACTCGAGGTCGTTGATCCACTCCAGCGCCTGGATGGTGCCGCGCCACGCGACGACCACGTCCCGGCGCCCGAGCGCGGCCATCCCCGCGTCCGTGGCCACCGCGACGTACCCGATCCAGTTGGACTCCTTGCACCGGCGCCGCGGGTGGCGGCTCCTCACGAACGCGGCGGCCGGCGCGGCGGGGGCGGAGGACGTGGCGTACAGGAACCTGGTGATCCGGTACGCGGCGGCGTGGCCCGGCAGCATGACGCGCTCGAAGAAGCGCTTCCTGCCGAAGCGCGAGAGGCCGGCGTGCGGCGACTGCTTCTCGTAGTTGAACGCGTCGTACGTGGCCTGCGCCATCTCGCCGTACCAGATCACCGTGCGCCGGAGGTCCAGGTCCAGCGGCCGCAGCAGCCCGTCCCACGACCGCTCGCCGTGGAGCTCCTTCCACCTCGCCGCCGCCGTGGCCGTGATCGGTCCAACGAGGCGCCATGGCTCGGACATGGCCGGCGTCCACACTACTTGCACTATGAGAATTATGAACTGCTACGTGCAGCGGCTGGCTTGATCATGCTCGATGTTTATAGTACACGCGGCGGCAATGGCGGCTCCTGCTTTCCTGACCTTGCTTGTGCGCGTGGCTCGATGACGAAGGTGAGGTGAAAATGGCGTGACACTGCGATATGGGGGCACGATGACACAAACGCGTATTAATTCGTGGGCAACTGCATGCTCCAACCAGTGGGGTGGCAGTGGCACTCGCAGGCCATGCCAATGGCATGCATGGGCTTGCTGCTTGGGTTCATCGGGTATTCCGTTACGGACATCTCGTGATGTTCTCACAGAATCATGTCTTCCAGCCTCACAGTCTCAGACGTACTCCCTCCGTTTCAAAATAGTAGTACAAAGTTGAGTCATCTATTTTGGAATGGAGGGAGTAGGAGATGTAGATTACGGGAGGAAAGCTCGGCTGCTTTCTCATGTATAATCTCTTTTTTTTTGAATATTTTGGGATGAGAACTAAAAAATGATGAAATCAAGCTTTAAAAGTTTAGCCGACATAATGAAATCGAGCTCTGCAAGGAAAAAAAATACAAGGTCACCTACAATGGTGAGACTGCTCCAACATATATTTTTTTCCAAGTAATTTAAAACTTAAATACAAGGTCACCCTTTTCTTATGTACTGTTTTGAGAGTGGACATCGGTTGACTATGTGCATCTTAATTATGCAGAGACCGGATGTAATGCTTAATCCCTTTAAGTAATATATAGCGCTCTTATCAAAAAATTTAAAACTTACGAATGAGGAAATCAATATAAGAAATTCAAGAAAAATGGAAGCTAAAAACCAAACAATTTAATTCAAAAGTTTAAACTAAATAATATGTCTGAAAAACAAAAAACAAAACCTTTAGAATTCAAAATTTTGAGAAGGGTAAAATTCAATACAATAATCGAAGGGTGTGGCTAAGTCTTAGTCGACTGATACTTAACCAAGTCTCAATCAAGTGGTATACTCCCTCCGTCCCATAATGTAAGACGCTTTTTGACACTAGTGTAGTGTCAAAAAGCGTCTTACATTATGGGACGGAGGGAGTAGTATATAAGAAGAAAAAAAGAAAAGCTGAAAAGAATTCTTTTTTGTACGAATCTCCATATAAGATCAAAGGAATATAGCACTGACTGACACATAACGAAATCTTAGTCAACTCAGACTTAGCAAAACTGATAATCAAATGGTCAAGGTGCTTAGAAGAAGGCACGTCCACCTTGACAAATGGTGGTCGTGCCTTTTTTTTTACCCCGCAAAAGAAAAAGGCATGGCCACCGATTGGTGCTAATACTTTTACAACATTTCGCTCAATCTGTTAAACAAAAGAATAATTGAAATAAAATGAAATCCAAGAGCCTAGTGGGTTGTGCCATGGGCAACCCATGTAAGTAATCTTTAGAAGACGACATTCCACGTCAAATTGTGGGGATCCTATTTATCGCGCGGGTCAAAAAGTCGCAAGCAAACGCGCAACCCCCTCCTCCTGTTCGCTCGCATATAGCATGAGCCATATTCAGATTTTTCTCTTTCTCCCAACGTTTTCTCCTTGTCTATGTGTTTTCTTTTTTTTCTTTTTTTCCTGTTATTGCTGTTTTATTTTCTTTCTGCCTTTTCATTTCAAATTTTGGATTTTTTTTTAAACAATATAGATGCATGCACTCATATTACATACATTCATTCATATGAACTCATGCACGCACACTCTATCCCTATGAACACCTCCACAAGATTGAGCGGACAACATCGCCTTGAGATTGACGAAATCACCACAGACGACTTGAAGTCGACGGAATGCCCCCCCCCCCACATCCCCGGTGAATGAATATCGCCGGAAATCCTTAAATCAATTCAGGAAAATGAGAGCACCAGTGTCATGACTAGAACTTGAACTCTCGTGGCCTGGTCCCACCATAATAAACTTAACCAGCTCAGCTACGCTCAGTTCACATTTTTTTTCGAATTCCAGAATAATTTTTGAAATTTGAGAACAGTTTTGGATTTCTAGAATAATTGTTGATTTTTCAAATTTGAATCAGCAAACATCTTTTGAATCAATGGATATGTTCCTTTTAATTTTGGGGAGAAACTGGAATTAGTGAACATTTTTCAAATATATGATTTTTTATCAATGAACATTTTTAGTTAATTCGGGAAAAATTAAAATCCTTTAACACTTTTTGAATCGAACGACATTTTTTGAAAAAATACACAACGGACAATCAATTAATCTTGTGGTTGCTTCAAGTAGCGAGCATGTGGAAACTTTCAAAATACACACCAGATTATCGATTAATCTTGTGGTTGATTGCCGGTTTTTTTAATTTGAGAACAATTTTGAATTTCCAGAACAAATTATGATTTATTAATTTGAATCAGCAAATATCTTTTGAATCAATGAATATGTTTTTTATTTTTGGGCGAAACTGAAATTCATGAACATTTTTCGAATTCTCGATTTTTTTATGAATTAACATTTTTAGTAAGTTCGGGAAAATTAAAATTCTTCAACATCTTTTGGATCGACAGACATTTTTTGGCATTTGGGAAAAAGTTTCAAAATTCTCGAGCTTTTTTTGAACACTTCAACATTTTTTGAACAATGAATATTTTTAAAATTTTGGGATTTTTGTTGAAATGCATGAATATATTTTTAATCAACAAACATGTTGTAAATGTAGGAAGACTTTTTTAAAATTCGTGAATAATTTATGACTTGACGAACACGTTTGGAACTCATGAACATTTTTTGTAAATTCGTGAGCATTTTAAAATTTACAACATTTTTATTTTTTATGTTCTTTAATTTGTGTGCATTTTTTAAATTGCTAAAGCAGTGGTTTGTGGTAAAACAGACTCCTAACTAGTCTAATTTTTTGGTTGAATAAAAAAATCCAATCTATTAACCTTATTTCATGGCAGACGAAAAAACAACAAATCAGGTAAATGACGCGCCCCATTAGCGTGTACCAGCTTGCACGTTTGCTCAATACCCGTCGTGCTACGCAATGTCCCAACAAATTGAAGAGCAACTAACAGTGGGTGCCCTCCCTAACGGGCAACTCATGCGCGCGGATGTGCACCCAGCACACTATATGACGCGTGCGCACCCCACAGGAGCATTGTTTTTCTCGCTTTCTGCCCTTGTTTTTAGAATTTTTTAATGTTTTTTTCTTTTGGCTAGCATCCCCTAGGTTTTGGTGGGTTTTAAAATATTTTTTTGTGCAGCACAAACTATGCTTTTCCGGAAAAAGAAAAAAACATTATCTGTGCTTCCCCAAACAAAGTGAAAACTGCAATAGTGCATCCGTTCTTTGGTTTTTCGTCTTGTTTTTTTTGTTTTTTTGGTTCCTTTTTCCTTTTTTTCCCCGGTTTCTTGTGACAAAATATTCATTGAAACCTTTTTTTATATAAATATCGTCCCTCTTTATTCAATCGACACAAGGGTTGTGTCGTTTACAATCAAAGGTATCACCTCAAGGTGTCCTTGGATGAGTCAAGAGTTGAGGATGTTCCCCAACTTGAGACGGAAGAGAATGAGATTTTGACTGCTCTTTTTACGGAGAAGGAGGTGTTTGAGGCCATTGCACAAATGAAAAACAATAAAGCGTCAGGACCAGATGGGTTTCCGGCGGAGTTCTACAAAAAGTGCTGGCATTTTATTAAGGGTGACCTGTTGCCGATGTTTCATGAGTTGTTCACTGGTCAGCTTCATTTGTTCAAGCTCAATTTTGGAACGATAACTCTTCTTCCTAAGAAGACAGAGGCTATTCGCATTGAGCAGTTCAGACCCATCTGTTTGCTTAATGTCAGTTTCAAAATTTTCACCAAGGTTGGGACGAACCGACTCACACAGATTGCGCATTCAGTTGTGCAACCGTCCCAGACCGCTTTCATGCCGGATAGAAATATCCTTTAAGGGGTGGTCGTCTTGCATGAAACGCTCCATGAAATCCAGTCAAAAAAACTTGATGGTGTCGTTTTTAAAGTGGATTTTGAAAAAAGCATACGATAAAGTTAAATGGCCTTTCCTTCAACAGGCGTTGCGTATGAAAGGATTTGACAAGGCCTGGCGAGACCAGATTGAGTCCTTTACGCAAAAAGGGAGTGTGGGATTAAAGTGAATGATGATATAGGTCACTATTTTCAGACACACAAAGGACTAAGGCAAGGTGATCCCATGTCACCGATTCTATTCAACATAGTGGTTGATACGTTATCTATTTTAAAGGTCGGGCTAAGGATGCGGGGCAGGTTTCGGGCTTGGTTCCGCACCTACTTGATGGTGATATATCCATTTTGCAGTATGCTGATGATACTATCATCTTTATGGAGCATGATTTGGCGAAAGCAAGGAACATGAAGCTTGTGTTGTGCTTATTTGAACAATTGTCTGGACTCAAGATTAACTTCCATAAGAGCGAACTGTTTTGGTTTGGAAGAGCTAGTGAGGACCAGGAGGCGTATAAGCAATTGTTTGGATGTGGGTTGGGTTCGCTACCGTTTACATACTTAGGTATACCCATTCATCATCGTAAGCTGACGAACAAGGAGTGGAAGTGCATCGAAGATCGTTTTGAAAAGAAACTAAGCTGTTGGAAAGGGAAGCTCATGTCATATGGAGGTCGATTAATTCTGATTAATTCGGTCCTCACCATTATGCCCATGTATCTTTTATCCTTTTTTGAGGTCCCGGTGGGAGTCAGGAAGAGGTTAGACTTTTATCGATCCTGATTCTTTTGGCAGAATGATGAGTTGAAACGAAAGTATAGGCTTGCCAAATGGGATATCATCTGTAGGCCGAAGGACCAAGGCGATCTAGGCATTGAAAATCTAGAGATCAAGAATACATGTCTCCTTAGCAAGTGGCTTTTTAAACTTTCGTCCGAGACAGAGGCTACTTGGGCTCGGATTCTGCGTAATAAGTATCTTCAGTCAAAAACTTTGGCTCAGGTGACTGTGCGCCCGACTGATTCACCGTTTTGGAAAGGGTTGATGAGAGTCAAGCCCCTCTTCTTTAACAGGGCAAAAATCTTCTTTAACATGATCTACATGGGTTGTCTTCGTCTCGTCGAAACGATCGATTTTGATATAAGAATCGTTCCAATCCGAGTTCGTATGCAAAAGTTAGAGCCATCCGACTACAGCACTACCACGAGCCAAAAGTGGCGCGCCCCACCAGACACCCTGTCTGATGGGTAGCGCGAATAACAGCCTGTGTTGTACGAGTGATTTGACCCTCAAGATGAACTCTAATCAAAAAACATTCAACATAAAAGTTGTTCGTCTCGTCGAAACGGTCAAGATTGCTTTTGGGCTCGTTTCCATCCGAGGTCGTTTACCACCTCAAAAGTTACCCGCAAGGTGCAGCCAGTTTAAACCGAACAGTTTTGGAAAGTTCGGACAAAACCAATCCGAATTTGACTAGGGTTTTGGACGTGAATCCAAGCCTTTTCGTTGCACGGGGAGTCCAGCCGCCTCTTATATACCTGAGGGGTGATGGCCGATTGAACAACAAACAATCGATCAATCAATCTACTATTTTTTCGTGTTCATCTACTTTTATCTCTCCCCCTGTATCTTTTTTCTCGTTTTTCGTCGTTCTTCAAGATTGGAGGCTGCGAATCCACGAGGCTCTAGGGGCGGTAAGACCGACCTCGAGCAGCCAATCGTCGCCATGAGCCTCGACGGGTCCTTCCGGCGAAGCGAGGCGTCTGATCCCAAAAGCGCCGGCTTCTTGCCTTGCGTGTCGCTACCGAAGTCGGCCTCCGCGTGTGAGTTGCGGAGCATCTCCCTCGGCGCCGCGGGTACACATCGACGTGTTCGTGTGACGCGTTCCAGCGTCAACAAGTACCATTTGCCTTTTCTCAGTTTGGTGTTGGAGCTATGGCATTCTCCTGGCAACTGGAGCAATTCCTCAATGACGACCACTTTTTAACTGGTTTTTTTTTGATAAAAGAGAGCTACCTCTCCGATTTCCATTAACAGAAATCATCATGTCTTGCTACAAAAAAAGAAAACAAAGGACAGCACCACACCCCAAACTAGATAACCACCCTATTCCAGCTAATCCACCAGGGGATCCTGGAAAGAGTGTTCCAAAGTCTAGATCTAAGGATCTAGCCTCGGATAAGCTTTTCCCCTGTTGAAAGAACAGAGGCTACAAAGAGCGAAATGACTAGAAAGTATACAAGTTCATTATTACAGGAAACATCCACTAAGTCCAGAGCAACATCAAAAAGACTGAGGCGAAGCCAACTTTGAGATTGAAGAAGCTAAATCCATCGCAGCAGAGAGGGGTATCATCCTTCAATCCTCCCGGTCTTCAGGCGCCACCCGTACGCTGCTTTGAATATCTCCTCCGCCACCTCACTAATCAGCTTCACTCCAGCCTCCATCAGCCTACTTCTTACGGGATTTGTCTGCAAAATATTCCAGTCATTTAATCTCTACTACTATAATGTGTCAGTTTAAAATTTGGATTTACCACGTCTGTCTTGGCTTTCCCGCCAAAACAGCACTTGAGTGATTGCAGCCATTGATTTGCCAAGATGGACTAACAGCGACCGTTCATCCATCATCAAAGCTAAGAATCCAACGGCTAGCGTGTGCTGGATTCGCCAGTCCTGTCACACACATCTGCCACCGCAACATGTTGTGTGCCTGGGAGCTACGCGACATTTCCAGAAGCCCTGTCCGTTTGAGGACTTGTCACTTGTGGGCCGAGTGGATTTTTTGCCTGGCCCAGCCGGAGTGGATGTATCACTGCAACCAATATTACGTAGCAATATACCCCTAAAAATGATTACGTAGCAATCCAAACCCCAAGCAACGTAGAACAAAACTAAATCTGAAGCTTCAAATTCTATTGCACACCATCTTTGCATTTTATATGATGAACGTTTCTTTAGTCCACTAAAGCATTTATTTTTTAACTGGTGTTTACAAGTAAAACAAACTAACTAATAGGAAAGTGCAATAACAAAAAACGTCAATAGTTGAGAGGTTAATTTGTTAAACTGTACCATGATACCATCAATGAATATTTCCATTCTTAAAGAAAACTGTACCATTCCATCAATGAATATCTTAGTTCTTAAACACATGTTGAGACATCAAAAAGAAAACGACTTGTGTCTGTATCAAACTCATTTAGCTTGACCTAGAACATGTTTTCCAGAAAAATCAATAGAGTAGATTCTGTTATCACAATTTCTGATTTCTTATGTACATATAATTTTATTGGTATTGGACATTTGGCAATTGGAATAGTCTGGAACTATTCAAGCTGTTTTTATTTGCATTTTCCAAAATTTATACAACAGTCATATTAATACCAAAATTTCACAAGAATATGCCAAATGTAAAGTTTATAAAAAAAACTTATGCTTGATTTGAAAAATAACATTACTTCAGAATAAGTTGTTTGCTTGAGCGTCTTATCTGTATATCTTACTATATAAGCATATTGAATTTCTGATAACAATTGTATTACACGCTCCCTTCTGGTTTAAAAGGTCCAATTCAAAAAACTCTCGAACAAAGGTAGATGGTGGGTGATGTAATAAACTTCATATTTTGTGAAAGTACTCAATTAGCGTACTCATTTTCCCCAAGAATGGATTTCATCGACACATGAATTTGAATTAACTGCAATGCATGCATGTGTGAGCACTAAATGCCCAAAGACATTAACTGCAATGCATACATTTCTGAGTTTTCTTTTAATTCTTGCATGCAATGATTTAACGTGACTCGAAATCCAAAAGGGTGACCGAAAACAATAAAAAAAGACTTACAAAGCAAAAAAGGAAAAAGAATGATATAGACTTTTGAAACCGAATGAATGGAGTATGATTTTTATATGCCTCTCAACGTGCAGAGCACGGGCTACTTTTTTTTTTGAAACTTACTAGTAAATTTTTAATAAGCAAGGACACAGGGACACAGGGGTCATTCACCCTTTTGTCCTCAAAAATAACACTATTTCTAATTTTCCAGATAGTCCAGCAAATTGCTGAAACTCCTATCATCACCAGATTTTTTTCATCTTTGCAAAATGTGTTAACCCATGTTTTCATGACCTCATCTAATGTGTCTGGTATGTCCTTAAGATTAAAGGCACATTTCAGGATGTTCCAAAGCAATGGATTAATGGCAATGGGCGCGTTATCCTCATGAAGAGCCTTCTGTTCCCAATCCAAAGTGGTTCAGTTTGTTGTTTCTGGGAAACATCTGGTCAAGTGCTCGTCCGTGTCCCTATTACCAGTTTGCGTCAGGAGAAGC
Source organism: Aegilops speltoides (assembly GCA_021437245.1). Taxonomy (NCBI): domain Eukaryota; kingdom Viridiplantae; phylum Streptophyta; class Magnoliopsida; order Poales; family Poaceae; genus Aegilops; species Aegilops speltoides. Next base: position 453,550,630 of record CM038141.1, read on the forward strand.
TAGGGAATCCTAGAGGTTTGTACTCATGTGGCTCGATGGACTTTTTTAACAGCAAATGCATAATAGGATTACATTCAGAGGTGTATTTGTTCACACTCCAGGATATGTACAGATCGTGTAATCTTGGGAGGTCACATGAAGGTAATGGTTGTTCTGCTATCAGACTCGCATTGCATACAACTAGCTACTCCACTGAAATGCATCCTCAAGTTTTTGCTGGGAAGAGGAGTTTGTGTTATGAGATGTTTGGAATTGGAATACTTGGGCCATATCAGCAGATAAATTGTAGCGGTCAACTGCTATCATCACAAGAGGACCTCTCTACACTCAACGTTTTGTTGCCGTGTGGCTTCCTTTCTTGCTCAAGCTTGAATGGTGATCAGTTTCGCAGTGTTCCGGTTGTGTTGGTGCTCAGACTTAGAAACATGGTTCAATTGATTTCCTGTTTCGCTATTGCTATATGTGTTCCAGAGAACATAGCTCTAATCTACAGTGCTGCAGATGTTAATGGCCAAGAAAAGGGAGCCTGTTATGCTGTATGCAACAGTATATTGCTTCTTATGATAGCTACAAAATTGATGCAATGGAAGGATTGTTTGCTGCTCATTTTCTTCGCGTCTGGGATACCTTTTGCATTGGATTATGGTGAATTTCAAGCAGCCTGGCTGGCTAATTGCATTGTTGTCAGATCGTTCGGTGTTGCTACAGTCAACGAGTCCATACATGTTCCTGCAGAGAAACTGTATCAGTGCATCGTCCAAATGTTACAACTGCAATGTGACCCAGGTGATTGTTGTGTTTCAGTTTGGCGACATGAAAGTCTTGCAAACACACATGATGCCTGCCCGGGGCTTGGTAGTGCTACCCTTAAGGTGACATGGGATCCGGGAGGTTTGACACAATATCAGTTTGTGTACCAGGCTGAAGACTGGGTTCTAGATGTTTTGCGAGTTCCATGGGATCCCGATGGCACTTTACAACATCGACTTGAGGGCAAGTCGAATCTTATGGGGGAGGGATTGTCAGCGACCTGGGCCTCGCTGGGCCTCGGGCACTACCCAGCCCATGAAGGAGACGCACTACATATACAGGGGAAGGCCTCCACGAGCAACTTGGCTTGGACCGGAACGGACCGGCGGCTTCGGCCGAGACTCTCTCTCTCGCTAGGATAGTTCCTGTTCATCGTCTCCTTCCTCTGATCCCCTTCTTCCTGATAATCCTCTGTAATTCATGGTTGTAATTGATGAATCAGTGGTGAATCGAGAGGGGTAGTAGTTTGATCCTCACACCACTCGCCAAGAAAAAAAGAGAGTTGGAATGAAGACAAAATACAGACCGGACAACGAATTAATCTCGTGGTTGCTTCAAGTAGCGAGCACGCTAGACGCCATGCCACGGCATGCGGCGTGACTGATTGGTCTCACCAACCTGTGGGGCTCCGTCCGTCCGGCCGGCCGATGGAAACAACCTCGTAGGCAGTAGCACCACCCAGCGTACGTAGCTCCTGCACCGTGACAACAACGCCGGCCCGACGCGGCCAATGATTTTGTTGTGTCTGCGGCGATACCACGTACCAGTACTGTAGTAGTACCATGCACGGCCGGCATGGTCCATGGCTCGGCATGTCGTCGGGTGAGATCCTTCCACTTCCTTTGCGTCGATGCCACTGCTTTGAGCTTTCCCCCAACGGTTAACGCCCCGCTCGCACCAACCAACCTCCGGTAAACATCCATCCATCGATCGATGCCATGGCATGAACGTGTGTCTCGTGTGGGGACGTGCGTGGCGCACCGAGCTGCACCGGTCCCGGCCGGCGGCCGTGGGGTGGTGCAGCCGTGGAGGCGTGGAGCCAGGGTGCCACTACTCAGAACTTGAAACGCACTACTCTGAAATCTGTACCCGGCCGCCGGCGATGTCCACCGGTAATCATCGCTCGCAACGGCTACCACCAACCGCCGTGGAGCCGGGATGATAGCCAGTCCGGCCCTTACTGCCACGTACCGTACGTATCATGGTATCAGGTAGAGTATGCACGCATGTCCTGCTACGGTACGTAGAGTACATATCTTCTTCTGATACCAACGCGCACGTACGTACGTAGGTACGTATACGTAGTTATTATTCCTACTACTAGAGTGGTACTCCCTCCGTCCGAAAATACTTGTCATCAAAATGGACACAATAGGATGTATCTAGAACTAAAATACATCTAGATACATCCCATTTTATTCATTTTGGTGACAAGTATTTCAGGACGGAGGGAGTACTAAGGAACGGTGGAAGGGATTCGAAATTACAAGCCGGAGACGACGCCAGGCGAACCCCGGGCGCGGCCGGTTGGCCGGATCACGTGAGGCTGAAAGAAATCGATCGGAGCGGGGAGAGGAGGTGGAGAGCGTCGCCCCTCCGCCGCTCCAGAAACGGAAACGCTCGAGGGCCGGTGACGGGAGCAACGGCCGGTAGCAGCTACCGGCATTTATGTCGTCGACGGCCTCGCCCCGCTGCCATTACTCCGACGACCCGTGCTCGATCCGCTCCGCTGCCTTTTTGTTTTAAAACGGCCACGCCAAGGGCCCAAGGCCCAACTCCGTCACTCACTCGCACGCTCCGAACCGCAAGCTCTCCATGCTCCAGAGTGCAAGACGTCAACGGGCGCGTGGTCCACGGCGGTGCGGTGGCACGCCGAGCCCACCGACGCTGACACGCGGGACCCCACGGTTAAGAGAGGCACTGTTTGTTGTCCTGTTGCGGTAGTACTACCACCAGCAAGGCAGAGGGAGGCAGGGAGGGAGGTTTTTGCCGTGGCACGCAGGAGATGCCAAAAAGGCAGGCATGCAAGAGTCGCTGTCGTCCGGATCTCGCCGGATCGCGGCAGTGGTGAATCGCCATGATACGTACCGCGCACCAGCAGCCACTGCGCCGCGCACGCACGAACGAACGCATGCGGCGCATCATTGTCATTTTGTACACATGTTAATGCACCCAATGCATGGGCCAGATACTGCACCACTCGCCAACCATCGCTTCCGTCCGTTCCAGGGATTTACAACTGTATATGTCCTGCGTTGCGCAAAGATTTCTCAAGATTCAACCGTTTAGAGCAACTCCAACGCACCGATCCACTGGGCGTGCGTTTTGTCCGATTTTCGTTTGTTTGGGTCGGCTGTCCGCTTAGCGCCTGCTCTGTTTTCTTGGGTCGACCGTGCGTCCAACGCGCGCGACCTATTTCATGCCCGCACATAAATTTAAAAGGTTCACGGTCATGGATCGTGCCATCAGCCATGACGTCGCTCAAAGTTCATGCCGGCACCATTCCCGTGGTCGGCATACAATGCCAGCCTCCAAAAAACCCATCGCACAGTTCATGCCGACGCACTTGCCCGCGGCCGACACACATGCCAGCACACAAAAAAGGGTGAGAACTCGACCACGCCATGTCGGTCGTGGTCATGCCAACACACTTGCCGACATAAAAAAAAAGGGGTGGTGCTCGCCGCCATAGATCACTCGTCGTCGAACTTGAGCATGTCGGTCTGCATCTTCTCGAACCATGGCCTCTTCCTCAACGACACGGTGTTGAGGCCCACCTTCATGATCTCCATCCCCGTCATCATGCTAGCGAACGCTACTTCTTTCGACTTGGTCTTGGCATTGGCGGTCTCGCTGTCGAGCATCTTGCCTTGCTTCTCTGCTTCCATCTAAGCAGGGTCGGCCCACAGATATACAGGGCCCAGGGGCAAGGCAACAAGAAGGGGCCCTTATTTACTCAAAAGCTCAACATATTTTCTATTCCAAAAGCAAAGTAAATATCCAGTATATAGCATAACATGATGATCTTAATCTGGACTCTAAAACTGACAGCACAATTTATTTATCAATCAAGTGAACTACAATATTTATTACAGGACCCTTTTCAACTAAAATATCCCTGGCCTTATCATCCAGATTGTCCCGGTGTCGTGGATAAAAAATATCAACAATGAATTATTGTTGTTCATTGACACTCGGTGATTTGGAATTTGGTGAAGGAGCTACGTTTTCATGCTCACTCGAATTATTATCACCCTCGTTCATATCATTGCCAGCAACATCTGTATTCTCAGTTGGTTGCTCCTCAACACTTACTATGACCAATTCCCAATTTCAGGGGATCTCGAGAAGAACTACTAATTCTGAAAAATTGTCAATTGATCCTTTTAGGGATCTGTTTTTTTTCTCTTCCTTCTATTACTACTGGATAAATAATTTCTTAAAAGACATGTGATTAAACAAGAACAAGCAGCATAAAATGATTAGTACAGGGAGCAAAAGCACCTGGATATGTATTGATGTCGATGTAAGTGGCCAGATCAGCAGACCCGAAGGTTGCAGTCAGCACGAATGAGAACACAACACCATGAACTAAATAATCCTCCCTTCTCCTGTCTCCAGTTCTCCAAGTCTCTTATGTTGGGTAACGTAGCAGAAATTCAAAATTTTCCTACGTGTCACCAAGATCTATCTATGGAGAAACCAGCAACGAGGGGAAGGAGAGTGCATCTACATACCCTTGTAGATCGCTAAGCGGAAGCGTTCAAGAGAACGGGGTTGAAGGAGTTGTACTCGTCATGACCCAAATCACCGGAGATTCTAGTGCCGAACGGACGGCACCTCCGCGTTCAACACACGTACAGCCCAGTGACTTCTCCCATGCCTTGATCCAGCAAGGAGAGAGGGAGAGGTTGAGGAAGACTCCATCCAGCAGCAGCACGACGGCGTGGTGGTGGTGGAGGAGCGTGGCAATCCTGCAGGGCTTCGCCAAGCACCGCGTGAGAGGAGGAGGACTTGGGAGAAGGGGAGGGCTGCGCCAAAACTTTTCGTGTGAAGCTCCCATGCGCCTCCCCACTTTATATAGGGGTGGAGGGGCTGGTTTCTTGCCCTCCAAGTCCATTGGGGCGTTGGCCAAGGTGGGAGGAAAGAAATCCCATCATTTCCTTCCCCATCGATTGTTATCCCCCTTTTAGGGATCTTGATCTTATCCCCGGGATATGATCTTATTCCTTCTAAGGGGGATCTTGGTCTTGCTGACCAGGGTGTGGGGCCTTTCCCCACTACCCACGTTCATGTGGGTCCCCCATGCAGGTGGGCCCCACTCCGGAACCTTCTAGAACCTTCCGGTACAATACCGAAAAATCCGAACATTTTCCGGTGGCGAAATAGGACTTCCATATATAAATCTTTACCTCCGGACCATTCCGAACTCCTCGTGACGTTCGGGATCTCATCCGGGACTCCAAACAACATTCGGTAACCACATACAAACTTCCTTTATAACCCTAGCGTCATCGAACCTTAAGTGTGTAGACCCTACGGGTTCGGGAGACATGTAGACATGACCGAGACGTTCTCCGGTCAATAACCAACAGCGGGATCTGGATACCCATGTTGGCTCCCATATGTTCCACGATGATCTCATCGGATGAACCACGATGTCAAGGACTCAATTAATCCCGTATACAATTCCCTTTGTCTAACGGTATTGTACTTGCTCGAGATTCGATCGTCGGTATACCGATACCTTGTTCAATCTCGTTACCGGCAAGTCTCTTTACTCGTTCCGTAACACATCATCCCGTGATCAACCCCTTGGTCACATTGTGCACATTATGATGATGTCCTACCGAGTGGGCCCAGAGATACCTCTCCATTTACACGGAGTGACAAATCCCAGTCTCGATTCGTGCCAACACCCAATAGACACTTTCGGAGATACCGTAGTGCACCTTTATAGCTACCCGATTCGTTGTGGCGTTTGGTACACCCAAAGCATTCCTACGGTATCCGGAGTTGCACAATCTCATGGTCTAAGGAAAAGATACTTGACATTAGAAAAGCTTTAGCATATGAACTACACGATCTACGTGCTAGGCTTAGGATTGGGTCTTGTCCATCACATCATTCTCCTAATGATGTGATCCGTTATCAACGACATCTAATGTCCATGGTCGAAAACCGTAACCATCTATTGATCAACGAGCTAGTCAACTAGAGGCTTACTAGGGACATGGTGTTGTCTATGTATCCACACATGTATCTGAGTTTCCTATCAATACAATTATAGCATGGATAATAAACGATTATCATGAACAAGGAAATATAATAATAACCAATTTATTATTGCCTCTAGGGCATATTTCCAACAGTCTCCCACTTGCACTAGAGTCAATAATCTAGTTCACATCGCCATGTGATTAACACTCACGGGTCACATCGCCATGTGACCAACATCCAAAGAGTTTACTAGTGTCATTAAACTAGTTCACATCATCATGTGATTAAGACTCAATGAGTTCTGGGGTTTGATCATGTTTTGCTTGCAAGAGAGGTTTTAGTCAACGGGTCTGCAACATTCAGTTCCGTATGTACTTCGCAAATCTCTAGGTCATATTGTAAATGTTGCTTCCATGCTCCACTTGGAGCTATTGCAAATGGTTGCTCCACTATACGTATCCGGTTTGCTACTCAGAGTCACTCGGATAGGTGTTAAAGCTTGCATCGTCGTAACCCTTTACGCCGAACTCTTTATCACCTCCATAATCGAGAAACATGTCCTTATTTACTCCAAGGACAATTTTGATCATTGTCCAATGATCCATTCTGGATCATTCTTGTACCCTAGATGACTCATGGCAAGGCACACTTCCAGTGCGGTACACAGCATAGCGTACTATAGAGCCTACGTCTGAAGCATAGGGGACGACCTTCGTCCTTTTTCTCTATTCTGCCGTGGTCGAGCTTTAAGTCTCAACTTCATACCTTACATCTCAGGCAAGAACTCCTTCTTTGACTGATCCATCTTGAACACCTTCAAGATCATGTCAAGGTATATGCTCATTTGAAAGTACCATTAAGTGTTCTGATCTATCCTTATAGATCTTGATGCTCAATGTTCAAGCAGCTTAATCCAGGTTTTCTATTGAAAAACACTTTCCAATAACCCTATATGCTTTCCAGAAATTCTACATCATTTCTGATCAATAATATGTCAATAACATATACTCATCAGAAATTCTATAGTGCTCCCACTCACTTCTTTGGAAATACAAGTTTCTCATAAACTTTGTATAAATCCAAAATCTTTGATCATCTCATCAAGGCGTACATTCCAACTCCGAGATGCTTGCTCCAGTCCTTAGAAGGATCATTGGAGCTAGCATACCATTTAGCATCCTTAGGATCGACAAAACCTTTCTCGATTGTATCACATACAACCTTTCCTTCACGGTCGGTAAGGAAACTCGTTTTGACATCCATCTCGCTAGATTTCATAAATGCAGCTAATGCTAACATGATTCCGACGGACTTAAGCATCGCTATGGATGAGAAAATCTCATCGTAGTCAACTCCTTGAACTTGTGAAAAACTCTTCGCCACAAGTCGAGCTTCATAGACGGTGACATTATCGTCCACGTCCGTCTTCTTCTTAAAGATCCATTTATCTCAATGGCTTGCCGATCATCGGGCAAGTCCACCAAAGTCCATGCTTTGTTCTGATAAATGGATCCTATCTCGGATTTCATGGCTTCTAACCATTTGTCAGAATTTGGGCCCACCATCGCTTCTCCATAGCTCGTAGGTTCATTGTTGTCTAACAACATGACCTTCAAGACAGGATTACTGTACCACTCTAAAGTAGTATGCATCCTTGTCACCCTACGAAGTACGGTAGTGACTTGATCCAAAAACTTCATGATCACTATCATAAGCTTCTACTTCAATTGGTGTAGGCGCCACAGAACAACTTCACGTGCCTGCTACATACTTGTTGAAGTGACGGTTCAATAACCTCATCAAGTCTCCACCATCCTCCCACTCAATTTTCGAGACAAACTTTTCCTCGAGAAAGGACCCGATTCAAGAAACAATCCCTATTGCTTTCGGATCTGAATTAGGAGGTATACCCAACTGTTTTGGGTGTCCTATGAAGATGCATTTTATCCGCTTTGGGTTCGATCTTATCAACCTAAAACTTTTTCACATAAGCGTCGCAGCCCCAAACTTTTAAGAAACGACAACTTAGGTTTCTCCAAACCACAGTTCAAACGGTGTCGTCTCAACGTAATTACGTGGTGCCCCATTAAAGTGAGTGCGGTTGTCTCTAATGCCTAACCCATGAACGATAGTAGTAATTCGATAAGAGACATCATGGTACGCACCATATCCAATAGGGTGCAACTATGATGTTCGGACACACCATCACACTATGGTGTTCCAGGCGGTATTAATTGTGAAACAATTTCCACAATGTCTTAATTGCGTGCCAAAGCTCGTAACTCAGATATTCATCTCTATGATCATATCATAGACATTTTATCCTCTTGTCACAATGATCTTCAACTTCACTCTGAAATTACTTGAACCATTCAATAATTCAGACTTTTGTTTCATCAAGTAAATATACTCAACATCTACTTGAATCATCTGTGAAGTAAGAACATAACGATATTCACTGCATGCCTCAACACTCATTGGACTGCACACATCAAAATGTGTTACTTCCAACAAGTTGCTATCTTGTTCCATCTTCTTTGAAACCGAGGCTTTTCACCATCTTGCCCATGTGGTATGATTTGCATATCTCAAGTGATTCAAAATCAAGTAAGTCCAAACAATCCATCTGCATGGAGTTTCTTCATGCGTATACACCAATAGACATGGTTCGCATGTCTCAAACTTTTCAAAAAAACAAGTGAGTCCAAAGATCCATCAATATGGAGCTTCTTCATGCGTTTTATACCAATATGACTTACATGGCAGCGCCACAAGTAGGTGGTACTATCATTACTATCTTATATCTTTTGGCATGAAAATGTGTATCACTACGATTGAGATTCAATAAACCATTCGTTTCAAGTGCAAGACCATTGAAGGTATTATTCAAAAAAACAGAGTAACCATTATTCTCCTTAAATGAATAACCGTATTGCGACAGACATAATCCAATCATGTCTATGCTCAACACAAACACCAAATGACAATTATTCAGGTTTAACACTAATCTTGAGGGTAGAGGGAGCGTGTGATGTTTGATCATATCAAACTTGGAAACACTTCCAACACATATCGTCAGCTCACCTTTAGCTAGTCTCCGTTTATTCCGTAGCTCTTTTATTTCGAGTTACTAACACTTAGCAACCGAACCGGTATCTAATACCCTGGTGCTACTAGGAGTACTAGTAAAGTACACATTAACATAATGTATATCCAATATACTTCTATCGACCTTGCCGCCTTCTCATCTACCAAGTATCTAGGGTAATTCGCTCTAGTGACTATTCCCTTATCACGAAGCACTTAGTCTCGGGTTTGGGTTCAACCTTGGGTTTCTTCACTGGAGCAGCGGCTGATTTGCCGTTTCATGAAGTATCCTTCTTGCCCTTGCCCTTCTTGAAACTAGTGGTTTCACCAACCATCAACAATTGATGCTTCTTCTTGATTTCTACTTTCGCGTGTCAAACATCGTGAATACCTCAAGGATCATCATATCTATCCCTGATATGTTATAGTTCATCACGAAGCTCTAGCAGCTTGGTGGCAATGACTTTGGAGAAACATCACTATCTCATCTGGAAGATCAACTCCCACTCGATTCAAGTGATTGTTGCACTCAGACAATCTGAGCACAAGCTCAACGATGAGCTTTTCTCCCTTAGTTTGCAGGGCTAAGAAAATTGTCGGAGGTCTCATACCTCTTGACGTGGGCACGAGCCTGAAATCCCAATTTCAGCCCTCGAAACATTTCATATGTTCCGCAATGTTTCGAAAACATCTTTGGTGCCTCAACTCTAAACCGTTTAACTGAACTATCACGTAGTTATCAAAACGTGTATGTCCGATGTTCGCAACATCCACAAACGACGTTTGGGGTTCAGCACACTGAGCGGTGCATTAAGGACATAAGCTTTCTACTGTCCGCATAATCGCTACTGTCAACTTACAACTATATTTTCTCTAGGAACATATCTAAACAGTGGAACTAAACCGCGAGCTTACGACATAATTTGCAAAGATCTTTTGACTATGTTCAGGATAATTAAGTTCATCTTATGAACTCCCACTCAGATAGACATCCCTCTAGTCATCTAAGTGATTACATGATCCGAGTCAACTAGGTCGTGTCCGATCATCACGTGAGACGGACTAGTCATCATCGGTGAACATCTTCATGTTGATCGTATCTACTATACGACTCATGCTCGACCTTTCGGTCTCTGTGTTCGGAGGCCATGTCTGTACATGCTAGGCTCGTCAAGTTAACCCTAAGTGTTTCGCGTGTGTAAATCTGTCTTACACCCGTTGTATGTGAACGTAAGAATCCATCACACCCGATCATCACGTGGTGCTTAGAAGCGACGAACTTTAGCAGCGGTGCACGCTTAGGGAGAACACTTCTTGAAATTTTGTAAGGGGTCATCTTATTTACTACCGTCGTTCTAAGTAAACAAGATGCATAAACATGATAAACATCACATGCAATCAAATAGTGACATGATATGGCCAATATCATTTTGCTCCTTTGATCTCCATCTTGAGGCTCCATGATCATCATCGTCACACCGCATGACACCATGATCTCCATCATCATGATCTCCATCATCGTGTCTCCATGAAGTTGTCTCGCCAACTTATTACTTCTACTACTATGGCTACGGTTAGCAATAAAGTAAAGTAATTACATGGCGTTGTTTAATGACACGCAGGTTATACAATAAATAAAGACAACTCCTATGGCTCCTGCCGGTTGTCATACTCATCGACATGCAAGTCGTGATTCCTATTACAAGAACATGATCAATCTCATACATCACATATCATTCATCACATTCTTCTTGGCCATATCACATCACATAGCATACCCTGCAAAAACAAGTTAGACGTCCTCTAATTGTTGTTTTGCATGTTTTACGTGGTTGCTATGGGTTTCTAGCAAGAACGTTTCTTACCTACGCAAAACCACAACGTGATATGTCAATTGCTATTTACCCTTCACAAGGACCCTTTTCATCAAATCCGTTCCGACTAAAGTGGAGAGGCGGCACCCGCTAGCCACCTTATGCACCAAGTGCATGTCAATCGGTGGAACTTGTCTCACGTGAAATGCGTGTAAGGTCGGTCCGGCCGCTTCATCCCACAATACCGTCGAAACAAGATTGGACTAGTAACGGTAAGCATATTGAACAAAATCATCGCCCACAACTACTTTGTGTTCTACTCGTGCAAAGAATCTACGCAATAGACCTAGCTCATGATGCCCTTTGTTGGGTAACGTGGCGAAATTCAAAATTTTCCTCGTGTCACCAAGATCTATCTATGGAGAAACTAGCAACGAGGGAAGGAGAGTGCATCTACATACCCTTGTAGATCGCTAAGCGGGAGCGTTCAAGAGAACGGGGTTGAAGGAGTTGTACTCGTCGTGATCCAAATCACCGGAGATTCTAGTGCCGAGCAGACGGCACCTCCGCGTTCAACACACGTACAACCCAAAGGGCGTCTCCCATGCCTTGATCCAGCAAGGAGAGAGGAGAGGTTGAGGAAGACTCCATCCAGCAGCAGCACGACGGCGTGGTGGTGGTGGAGGAGCGTGGCAATCCTGCAGGGCTTCGCCAAGCACCGCGTGAGAGGAGGAGGACTTGGGAGAAGGGGAGGGCTGCGCCAGAACTTTTCGTGTGAAGCTCCCATGCGCCTCCCCACTTTATATAGGGGTGGAGGGGCTGGTTTCTTGCCCTCCAAGTCCATTGGGGCGTTGGCCAAGGTGGGAGGAAAGAAATCCCATCATTTCCTTCCCCACCGATTGTTATCCCCCCTTTTTAGGGATCTTGATCTTATCCCTTCGGGATATGATCTTATTCCTTCTAAGGGGGGATATTGGTGCGCCTTGACCAGGGATGTGGGGCCTTTCCCCCACTACCCACGTTCATGTGGGTCCCCCATGCAGGTGGGTCCCACTCTGAACCTTCTAGAACCTTCCGGTACAATACCGAAAAATCCGAACATTTTCCGGTGGCAAAAATAGGACTTCCCATATATAAATCTTTACCTCCGGACCATTCCGGAACTCCTCGTGACGTCCGGGATCTCATCCGGACTCCAAACAACATTCGGTAACCACATACAAACTTCCTTTATAACCCTAGCGTCATCGAACCTTAAGTGTGTAGACCCTACGGGTTCGGAGACATGTAGACATGACCGAGACGTTCTCCGGTCAATAACCAACAGCGGGATCTGGATACCCATGTTGGCTCCCACATGTTCCACGATAATCTCATCGGATGAACCACGATGTCAAGGACTCAATTAATCCGTATACAATTCCCTTTGTCTAACGGTATTGTACTTGCCCGAGATTCGATCGTCGGTATACCGATACCTTGTTCAATCTCGTTACGGCAAGTCTCTTTACTCGTTCCGTAACACATCATCCGTGATCAACCCCTTGGTCACATTGTGCACATTATGATGATGTCCTACCGAGTGGGCCCAGAGATACCTCTCCGTTTACGGAGTGACAAATCCGATCTCGATTCGTACCAACCCAATGAGACACTTTCGGAGATACCGTAGTGCACCTTTATAGCCACCCGATTCGTTGTGACGTTTGGTACACCCAAAGCATTCCTACGGTATCCGGAGTTGCACAATCTCATGGTCTAAGGAAAAGATACTTGACATTAGAAAAGCTTTAGCATATGAACTACACGATCTCTGTGCTAGGCTTAGGATTGGGTCTTGTCCATCACATCATTCTCCTAATGATGTGATCCCGTTATCAACAACATCTAATGTCCATGGTCAGGAAACCGCAACCATCTATTGATCAACGAGCTAGTCAACTAGAGGCTTACTAGGGACATGGTGTTGTCTATGTATCCACACATGTATCTGAGTTTCCTATCAATACAATTATAGCATGGATAATAAATGATTATCATGAACAAGGAAATATAATAATAACCAATTTATTATTGCCTCTAGGGCATATTTCCAACATCTTAATCACCAGGACTGTCTCACACTTAGATCCATTGAAGTTTAAAGAGCAGAAGAAGACCTATGCAGGCAGATGTGGAGTCGTCGGATGGGCAGAGCTATTTAATAGAGGAACAAGATTATAGGAAGTATGAAAAGGAGAACACATACCGTTTGCATGTCTCCAAAGTCTAGTTGATGGGGAACGAGCAGAGCGTTCAGAAAGGGAGGAGAGCCCATTGGGGAGTTGATTTGCGCCTTTAGTCTCCATTAATGGCTGGCGTCGACCTTGGAATTAGAGACGGGAACGGCGGCGCTGTTGTGTGGGTATGGGATTTGGGGAAGAGGAAGCAGTCGAGGAGCACGGGAATGATCGACGCTGGGGCCTCTTTACTCTCTGTGTATTTCTGGGCTTCCTACGAACTAGTACCTGGCTGAGCCCCCTGCCTTCCAGGGGCCCAGGGCGGGTGCCCAGTTTGCCCGGCCTATGGGTCGGGCCTGCATCTAAGTATCGTGGCTTGCTTCTCCACCTCCATATCAAGTCTCCTCCTTTGGATCTCCATGAAGGCGTTCATTTGCTCTTCCTTGTCTTGTCGGCGCTTCTCCTCCCTTGAGTCCTTTTTGCGCATCATGCCCTCCACGGTTGCAAGCAAGGCGATATCCCGCTTGTCTTCCTTCTTGGAGTTGGTCTTCTTCGACGGCCGTGGCTTTTCGCCCTCCCCGACCTCCTCCAAGCCCCTCCCCCATGCGCCATGAGGGCGGCATATTGCGCCTTGAACTTCTCCTCCCCGTTGATGACCATCCAACAATGGAAGAGGTTGAAGGACTTGCCATCATGTTGGACCTTGGATGCCTCCAAAGCTTGGAATGCCTACAAATGAATAGCATGCAATCATATAGGCAAATGGATATGCAGATAGACATGCAAGCATAACGGGAATGGAAACGAAGAGGGGCGCATGTATACCATACCTTGCATGTCGATGCCGCTCACGGGGCGTGCCTTGATGCTCCCAGGGGTGACACAAAACTTGTTGCACTCTTGTTGTATCACCCTCGATCGCTTCAAAATGGACACCCACCCACGCGTGATATACTTTTGATACGGCGGGAACTTCTTGGGTTCATGGAACTCACGATGGACACGAATCCAAAAGGTTGATGCCTTTTGTTCGGCGCTGACCTTGGGGTCTTGCCCAATGTCCCTCCAACACTCACAAAGGAGGTTGTCCTTGGATGGCATGTATGCCTTCGTTCGCTTGCTCTTGCACTTTGGTTTCGTCCTGGCGGCTTGGTCGGCGAGCTCTTTCTCGAACAAAGGCTCCCCGTCAATGTCCATTTTATCATCTTCCTCGAGGCCGTAGTCCTCCGGGAACTCGTGGTCGAGCGGGAAGCCGTCCAGGCCGACCTGATCTTCCATGAAGGCATCATGCAATCATAGGTCACCGGGATTCTGTCGAACAGGTTGTGGGCGCCGGGGAGCACATCGGTTAGCATTGTTGGAAATATGCCCTAGAGGCAATAATAAATTGGTCATTATCATATTTCCTTATTCATGATAAAGGTTTATTATTCATGCTAGAATTGTATTCACCGGAAACTTAAAAACATGTGTGAATACATAAACAAATACTATGTCCCTAGTGAGCCTCTACTAGACTAGCTCGTTGATCAAAGATGGTTAAGGTTTCCTAACCATAGACATGAGTCGTCATTTGATAACAGGATCACATCAATAGAGAATGATGTGATGGGCAAGACTCAACCGTAAGCTTAGCAGTTGATCGTATCTGTTTATTGTTATAGCTTTCTTCATGTCAAGTATCTATTCCTAAGACCATGAGATCGTGCAACTCCCTGACATCAGAGGAATTTTTAGTGTGTATCCAAACATCACTTCGTAATTGGGTGATATTTGATGATTGGTAACCGAATGTTGTTCAAAGTCCCGGTTGAGATCCCGGACATCACGAGGAGTCTCAGAATGGTCGAGAGGTAAAGATTTATAAATGGGAAGTCATATTTTGGGTTCCGGAAAAAGGTGCAGTTTTTTCGGTATTATATCGTGAAGCTTCCAGAAGGTTCCGGAGGGCTCCAGATGGGTCCGGAAGTCCACAAGTGGGTTCACTACATCCCAAGGGCTGACATGGGCGGAGGGTTGGCGCCCTGGCCTTATTGGGCCAGGCGCACCAAGTCCACAAAAGCCTATGCGGATAGGGATGGAAAAAAAGGGGAGTCCTTTTAGGAATAGAATTGGACTTGGAGTCCAAGTCCTCTACCTATTGGCGCCAACTCCTATTAGGAGTAGGGATGGACTCCCAGCCCTCCCACACATATAAATATGGGGGAGGAGGCGTAGCAAGGCACCCCAATACATTGGCCTTGGCTGCTGCCCCGTCTCTCCCTCCCAGCATAGTTCTCGTCCATGGTTTTTCGCTTAGCAAAGCTGTGACGCCCGGGTAATTAAGCTACAGTAATCCCACGCTAATGGTGCCACGTTGCCTCCGTTACTGTTGCTAATCTATCGTTAGATCAAAACTGGTCCAAAATTCAAATTCAAATTTTGGTAAATAATAAAAGTTTTCAAACATTAAAATAAAAATGTTTGATTTTTACTAAATATTACATAGATAATTATGGTGTAGAAGACACAGTTTTATAAAATGCATAAATATTTTAAATTGAATTAAACAGAAGAGAAAATAAATAAAAGAAAGAAAATACAAAAACAAAAACAAAAGGAAAGAAAGAGAAAAGGCCTCCTCCCCCCAGTGGGCCACGGCCCAGCAGGCCACCAGGCCGGCCCATCAGCCGCGCCCATATTCCCCACTACCCCTAACCCTAACCCCCACCGACACCCCACTCCCCCCCACGTCGCCACCTTCCCCTCCTCCCGATCTAGATTGGATCGGGATCAACACCAGCGCCACGGACCGCCGCCTCCGCCCCGCAGGTCCTCCCGCCGTCCTCGTGTCGTCACCTCGCCACAGGAGATGGAAGGATCCTCGAGGCCCCGTTGAGGATCTGGCCTACCTCGCCTCCTCCTTGCCATGGCCGGCCCCGAGCGTCGTGCCTGCAGCAGCACCGCCGTCGCGGCCACCTCGTCGCCGGACCTCCTCGACGGACTGCACACGTCCTCGTCCTCCTCCCCAGCTCGCATCATCGAGCCTCGCCGCCCAATTCCACCGCGAACGGGGTGAGCAACGAATCCCCTCCTCTCTATGTCCCTTCCCATCGCAACGTCGCAACATCGCTGTTCGTTCCCCTCGGTCATCGCGACCCGTGCATGCACTGGCCGTGCCCGCGTCACCCGGCCGGGCTCACTGCACCCACACCGAAGTTCGCTCGCGCCTGCACTGACCGCGGCCACCCAGGGCCGCGCCCCGCCTCCTCACCCCCGCCTCTTTCCCCCACGCAGCTCGTCGCTCCCGTTCGTAGCGCCGCCGCGCTTGGAGCTCTCCTCCCATGCCCACGTGCGCCCGCTACACTCTGCCGCCATCGCTGCCCCCTCCACGGTCCCGACCGTCCTCGCTTGCTCCGCGCCCGTTCGCCCTCGCCGCTCGGCCTCGCCCATGCAGTGCCGCCTCGCACCGCTGGTCCAGCATCCATAGCCGGCGCCGTCGCCGCTGCTCAACCTCTGGGCGGGCTCCCAAGCGCCATCTTGAGTTCGCCACGCCAGCGCCGTGCCAGCGCCTTGCTCCTCCCTTTTTCTTCTGCCGTGGCCTTTTGCCACGCCATGCCGGGCGAACACCCCTTCTTGCCGTGGCCCCGATCGGCTCAAGTCCGGTCTGGCGCCAAGAATCAAGACGCAACGCCCACATGCCCGTTTCGCCCACCCGCTAAGGCCTCTGGCCTATGACAAACGGGCCCCAGCGCCCCAGAACATTTAAAAAATAATAATAGTAATAGTAATAAAAATAAATTTAATTGATTAATTAACTAAATTAAATAACTCAATTAATCCTATTTTAATTAATCTAATTAACCTGTTAGTTTATCTAAACAGTAATTAGTTTAACCTAAACCCTAATTAACCTAATAGTGTATGACAGGTGGGTCCCACTGGACCCACACGTCAGTTTGACCAGTCACCACCTCTGTTGACTGCCGACGTCATGTTGACATCATGATGACGTCATCAAACACTGTTTTGGATAATGTTGAACTAAATTAATTAAATAAATTCTAAAAATGATTTAAAACTTTAGAAAATCATATAAAATAAACCGTAGCTCAGATGAAAATACTTTCTGCATGAAAGATGCTTAGAACGACGTGACGAATCCGGATACGCAGTCTGTTCGTCCGCCACACATCCCTAACCTATCGAACTCGCAACTTTCCCCCTCCGGTTCATCTGTCCGAAAACACGAAACACCGGGGATACTTTCCCGGATGTTTCCCCCCTTCACCGGCATCACCTCATACCGCGTTAGGGCACGCCTAGCATCACGCTTTGCTTTGTCATGCATCGTCATGCATTTGTTTGCATTGTATTCATTGTTTCTTCCCCCTCTTCTTCCGCTAGACACCGAGACCGACGCCGCTGCTACCCAGTACGACTACGGAGTTGACGACCCCTCTCTCTTGCCAGAGCAACCAGGCAAGCCCCCCCCTTGATCACCAGATATCGCCTATTCTCCTCTATACTGCTTGCATTAGAGTAGTGTAGCATGTTACTGCTTTCCGTTAATCCTATTCTGATGCATAGCCTGACATTGTTGCTACATCTGTTGATAGCTTACTTGCAATCCTAAATACTTAGTATAGGATGCTAGTTTATCATCATTGCCCTACATTCTTGTCAGTCTGCCTTGCTATACTATTGGGTCGGAGGTGATCACGGGTATATACTATACATACATACATACTGTACAGATTGTGACTAAAGTCGGGTCAGCTCGATGAGTACCCGCAAGTGATTCTGATGAGGGGGCCGAAAGGACGGTGGCTCCATCCCGGTAGAGGTGGGCACAGGTTCCCGACGGCCCCGATCACTTTGTGGCGGAGGCGGCAGGCGAGTTGAGACCACCTAGGAGGCAGTGGGCTGGCCTGTTCGGCGCTCATGCGGATACTTAACACGCTTAACGAGATCTTGGTATTTGATCCGAGTCAGCTCTTGGCCTATACGCACTAACCAACTACGCTGAATAGTTATGGGCACTCGGCGTCGTGGTATCGGCGAAGCCTTCTTGGCGTCGGCGACGAGCGCCTGCGCCGGATTGGATGAACGCCTACTCTTGTATAAGAGAGGCTAGGTGCCTTCGGCCGCCCTCGCAACGTCTTGGTGTGCAATGGGCGATGGGCCCAGACCCTGCTACGCATAGGATTTAGACCGGCGTGTTGACCTCTCTGTTGTGCCTAGGTGGGGCTGCGGCGTGTTGATCTTCCGAGGCGGGCATGACCCGAGAAAGTGTGTCCGGCCAAATGGGATCGGCGTGTTGGGTTATGTGGTGCACCCTGCAGGAAGTTAATCTATTCGAATAGCCGTGATCTTGATAGAATGACGACTTGGAGTTGTACCTTGACCTTATGACAACTAGAACCGGATACTTAATAAAACACACCCTTCCAAGTGCCAGATACAACCCGGTGATCGCTCTCTAACAGGGCGACGAGGAGAGGATCGCCGGGTAGGATTATGCTATGCGATGCTACTTGGAGGACTCAATCTACTCTCTTCTACATGTTTGCAAGACGGAGGTGCGAGCGTAGTCTTGACGAGATTAGCTATCCCCTCTTATTACGGCATTCTGCAGTTCGGTCCTTGATATGGCCCTTTACACATATACCCATGCATATGTAGTGTAGCTCCTTGCTTGCGAGTACTTTGGATGAGTACTCACGGTTGCTTTCTCCCCCCTTTTCCCCCTTTCCTTTCTTTCTGGTTGTCGCAACCAGATGTTGGAGTCCATGAGCCAGACGCCACCATCGACGATGACTCCTACTACACCGGAGGTGCCCTACTACGTGCAGCCCGCTGACGACGACCAGGAGTAGTTAGGAGGATCGAGCGGGAGGCCTGCGCCTCTTCGATCTGATCCCGTTTGTGCTAGCCTTCTTAAGGCAAACTTGTTTAACTTATGTCCGTACTCGAGATATTGTTGCTTCCACGACTTCGTCTATGATCGAGCACTTGTATTCGAGCCCTCGAGGCCCCCTGGCTTGTAATATGATGCTTGTATGACTTATTTATGTTTTTAGAGTTGTGTTGTGATATCTTCCCGTGAGTCCCTGATCTTGATTGTACATGTTTGCGTGCATGATTAGTGTACGATTGAATCGGAGGCGTCACAGAAGCCCTGCC
Source organism: Aegilops speltoides (assembly GCA_021437245.1). Classification (NCBI taxonomy): domain Eukaryota; kingdom Viridiplantae; phylum Streptophyta; class Magnoliopsida; order Poales; family Poaceae; genus Aegilops; species Aegilops speltoides. Next base: position 453,569,945 of record CM038141.1, read on the forward strand.
GGTATTCCGACTCCACCACCACCGTCATCACCACGCCGTCGTGTTGGTTGTGATCCCATCTACTTCTTCGCCTTCTCTTACTGGATCAAGGAGGAGACGTCATCGAGCCGCACGTGTGCTAAACTCGGAGGTGCCGTCCGTTCGGCACTAGATCGGTTAGATCATGATCGGATCGCGAAGAATACGACTACATCAACTTGCGTTATATACGCTTCCGCTTTCGGTCTACGAGGGTACATAGACACACTCTCCCCTCTCGTTGCTATGCTTCTCGTAGATAGATCTTGGGTGTTCGTTGGAATTTGTTTGATTTTCATGCTTCGTTTTCTGTCAGGCATCTCCCGCAGGCGTTTCCTCTCCCCTCCGGATGATGATGTACCAGCCACCGGCGAGGCGTTGAGGTCGATGGACACGAGCACGAGCGTGGAAGGCGCCACCATGCTCACCTTCGGCGAGCATTCTCCGGAGAGTCGGGAGGCTTGCAGACAGACGTGGAAGTTGGAATCGGGTGCGTGGCAGGCGCGCGCGGTGACTCTGGCAGCACCATTCGAGGAAACCCGGATGAGCCCGTGCTGGTCACGGCCACAGCGAGCGGACGAGCCCGTGCTGGTGAGGGTTTAACCCTAGGTAGATCAAGGCCTCCCGCGTTGCCGCCGCCACTCGGGCGTTGGTTTCCTCCTGCTGTGTTGCGGCGGTGAGGTCGGCGATGGCCGCCGCTTCGTCCCTTGCATTCGCCACGTGCCTCCGGTTCTTCCTCTTGGCTGACTGCATGACCCGCTCCTCGGGCATCAATTGCTTCTTCTTCTTGGGCGACACGGCGGTCTTGCGGAGGGTGGGGGGTGGGGGCTTGCCTTTGCCGGAGGGGGTGGAGGTGAAGCTGGACAAGGCGAGGCCGCTGGCGACATCGAGGGCGTCTTCCATAGCGAGCGGCCGGGAGGTTTTGTAAAATTGAAGAGAAACGTTGGTTGCTTTGCCAGCGACTGGCGCGCCAGGGGAGGAGTTGGCACTCGCCGCGCGCGTCCGCCTCATTTCCGCGCCAACACAAATGAGGGGCAAAATTGGGCCGTGAATGGGTCAGCAGACAGACGAAAAGCGGACGCGCGTCCGTTTGAGCCGACGCGTTGGGCGGATTTTTCTGTCCGCGGTGACTCAAACGAACACACGCACACGAAATGGGTCAGCACATTGAAGTTGCTCTTGTATGTTGGATGTAAATGCATCGCATTGCATGGGCAAGATAAATGCACCAGTCACCAACCATCGCATCCTCCGTCCGTCCGTCCGAGGGATTTACGTCCTGAGTTTTGCAAAGATTTCTGAACATCCAAGTGTTTAATGTGATGTGAAGCACACGCACGTAGTAACATGCAGTGCAGACTCTGGATGTCGTCGTCTTCCGGAGGATCATCAATGAAGCAGCAGCATGCCGAAGCAAAACGGGCATCCTCAAGACTACTACTCTCTCATTTTCTTTTTATTCAAATGCAAAATGTCTCTACTTTGACCAAACATATAAAGAAAGGATCAACATTTACAATGCAAAATCAATATTATCAGATTCGTTATGAAATGTAGTTTGATAGTATATATATATTTGGTACTAATATTGTAGAGTAGCACGGCAACGGGTCCGGGTCAAATCCATTTCAAACCCGAGACTTTTTCTTCTAGCTGCACTAGAGTTCAGAGTGTCACTCCGCGACACTCACCAGAAGCAACAGAAAAAAGCTACCAATCGGCAGTAGTAAAGCAGATAAACTCTACACTTTTCTGCCTGTCTGCCGAGACTGATCAACCGATGATAATAATAGAGTAATCCACACCTCAAAGAGCTGTTGAGCAAAAACAGGATATGCAAAGCAAAAAAGGTCAAGATGCGGGGCAAACCATAGTGTAGTCTAGATAGTTTCAGATTCAGAACGTGCGTCGAACGCTCCAACGTTCACATTCCACCACCTCACCTCACTCCCCGACCAGCTCCAGTATTTTACCGCTCAGACCGGCCGGCCACCGCCACCTCACTCCCCAACGCTCAGACCAACCAGAGACCGTTCCTCGGACGCCGTGCCCACCTCCCTCCTCCTCGAGCTCACACCCCACACCTCACCTCGCCTCGCCGCTCAGCTGCCAACCAGAACAAGCACGGGCACGGAGTGAAGCGAGCAAGCCGCGCGAGCATGTCCGTGGCGCAATCCTAGCTGCCCACTTCGTACTCTTTCAAGGCCGGACCGGACCGCGGCAATGGTGGCCGGCAGAGTCAAGGCGGCCATGGGCTTCCAGCGCAGCCCGGCCACGCCCAAGACCTCCTCCCGCAAGGCACCGGCACCGGCACCGGCGCCGTCGCAGAACGCCGCCCCTGTCCCGGCGGCGGCGCGGCCGCAGACGCCGACGCCGGGGCGGCGGCCCTCGGGGTCACCGGCCCCGCCCAGCTCGGGGGGCAAGGGCGGCGGCGGCGGCAGCTCCTTCGCTCGCTCCTTCGGGGTCTACTTCCCGCGCTCCTCCGCGCAGGTGCAGCCGGCGCGCGCGGCCACGGCGCCCGACGCCGCCGAGCTCGCCCGCCTCGTCGAGGAGCTGCAGGAGCGCGAGTCCCGCCTCCGCACCGAGCTGCTCGAGCACAAGATCCTCAAGGAGACCGTCGTCATCGTGCCCTTCCTCGAGACCGAGCTCGCCGCCAAGAGCAGCGAGCTCGGCCGGTGCAGGGATGCCGTGTCACGGCTCCAGGCCGAGAACGCCCGCCTGCGCGCAGAGCTCGACGCGGCCGTCGCGAGTGTCGCGAGCAAGGAGCAGAGGATTGCCGAGATGGAGAGGCGGATGGCGGAGATGGCGACGCGGCAGAGAGGCAGAGCCGACGATTGCTCGTCGTCGGACGGCTCCACCAAGGCGGGAGGAGGCGACACGGCGGCCAAGCCAGCGAGCAAGCCCGTTCTCCCTCCTCCACCACCACCACCTCCGCCGCCGCCAATGCCGGCACACGCGAAGCCCAAGTCCTACTTCTCCGGCTCGTCCCGCGCCTCGCCGGCCACCTCCTCCTCGTCCGGCTCATCGACGCCGTCCTGCTCCTCCGACACGGCGGCATCCACGGGCCGCAAGCCGGAGCTCTCGAAGCTGCCCCCGATACCCCCGCCACCGCCGCCGCCCCCACCGTCAATGCCGGCGCGGGCAACCCGGAGCGCGAGCGCGAGCTCGTCGCCGTCAACCTCAATCGGCGCCGCGCCGGCGCCTCCGCCCCCGCCTCCCCCACCACCCCCTTCTGGCCCGTGCGTGCGGCGCGTCCCGGAGGTGGTGGAGTTCTACCACTCGCTGATGCGGCGGGACTCCAAGAGGGACTGCAGCGGCGGCGGCCCATGCCCCGAGGCCGGCGGCACGGGCGGCTCCGGCGCCGCGAACGCCCGGGACATGATCGGCGAGATCGAGAACCGCTCCTCCCACCTGATCGCGGTAAGTCCAGCCCAAAATCCACCCAAAACAATCCTACATTTCAAGCACATTTCCCTCCAGTTTTAATTTCTTTCAAGCACTATCGTCATCGTCGCGTTAGACAAAATCTGAAACCGAAAATTGGCTTTCGCCAAAGCCGACGCGGAGTAGCTGCCAACCGCTAGTTGGATGGATCAAATCAGTCGCCGATGAGAGTGGTTGCTTTGCACGCGGTGCCGAACAAGAACGCAGCACCAGAAAGTTATCGTCTTTTGGGGCGCGAACTGTGCACGCTCACAGGCGCACGGCACACACCAACACACAGATGCAGATAAATGCAGCAGAACAACACACAGATAAATACAGAGGTGAAAAGAAAGAAACGGTGGCCTTTTCCCTGCTCATCTTTCTCGAGCTCGCCACCCCGCCTCCTCTCACGCACGCGTGTTTTTCTTTCTTTCTCTTGGATTTTTGTGATTGGTATTCAATAAGATAAGACAATTCGGTTGGGAACAAGAAAAAGAAGGGGGAAAAACAATGGCAGCATTGGTTGCAGTGGATCCAGGGCATGGCAAAGGATCCAAAGTTGCTCTCGTCAGACTGGCTCCTAGGGCCCACGGAGCACGCTGACCGGAGAGAGAGAGAGAGAGACTTTTTCTTCTTTTTTCAAAAATTATTACCGCTAGTGGTGTGGCACTGCCAACCGCTAGAGCGGTCAGCAGGGGTACAGTCTCGTGGACCTGTCTGTCTACTAGCCGTTGGAGCCGGGTGGTGGCGACCGTTGCTTCGCGCCATTTCCTCTTGAACCGCGCGAGGAGAGTTTGAAATGAAATTAAAACCATGTGCTACTGCTCCCCTAAAAGCTCTTGATCATGCTTTTTTAGACTGATCTGCCTCTTGATCATGCTTGGATTGATGGGAGTTATAAATAATTAAGGCTGACGGACTGTTTGGTGTGTGTGGGGGGTTGCAGATCAGGTCCGACGTGGAGAGGCAGGGCGACTTCATCCGCTTCCTCATCAAGGAGGTGGAGGGCGCCGCGTTCGCCGACATCGACGACGTCGTCACCTTCGTCAAGTGGCTCGACGTCGAGCTCTCACGCCTGGTACGTGCTAACCAAGCTAGCCGGCGCCGGCTGCGATCCACCCTCTGAGTTCCAAGTTCAGCGATTTTTGTAAAGGGCTAGGTGACTGATGCATTTTCAATTACAGGTGGATGAACGGGCAGTGCTCAAGCACTTCGACTGGCCGGAGCAGAAGGCGGACGCGCTCCGGGAGGCGGCGTTCGGCTACCGCGACCTCAAGAAGGTCGAGGCGGAGGCCGCGTCATTCTGCGACGATCCGCGGCAGCCTTGCGCCTCTGCTCTCAAGAAGATGCAGGCCCTGTTTGAGAAGTAAGCCGTTCCCTTCCTGTACTAACTCATTCATCTTCTTCTACCTATGAGCAAATGACCAGCTTCAGTCAGCCTTTTGCTTGCCCCTGTGCTCATCATCATTCATGGCTGTTGGCAGGTTGGAGCATGGGGTGTACAGCCTGTCCCGTGTGCGCGACGGCGCCATGAACCGGTACCGCGGGTACCAGATCCCATGGGAGTGGATGCAGGACACTGGAATTGTCTGTCAGGTAAATTCAGTTATCTAGTAGCACATGACATACAGACAAACAGATCAATCATTCGAACAAGCATAATTTCTTGTTAGGACCTAGCCCCAGTATAGAATGATGCACTAGGTATGAAGGCACCAATATAGATCAATCATTCGAACAAGCATAATTTCTTGCTAGAACGCCCCAGTATAGAATGGTGCACTAGGTATGAAGGCACCAAAATAGATCAATCATTTGAATAATATTAGCTATATGGCACATGGTCTTGGCACCAAGAAGCTGCTGATTTCGGGGCATTGAGAATGCTATGGCTTGTGTCGGTGGTTCGAATTTAGTGAATTTGTTTTTTGTTTCTCGCAGGAAATAGTGGCAAATAATGTACACACTGGTATTGGTGCTAGATTTATCTTTTACCTTATTTACAAATTACAACCGTCACAGGAAATTAAAGAAGAAGGCAAACAAATGGCATCAAGACATCTAACTATTGGTCCTAGACACTAGATAGTTCTTTATGTGGCAGATGGGTTTTCAGTAGGATAGAATATTTTGAGTTGATCCTGGCAATGTGCAAGTGTACCCAATATCTGTTCATTTGTCGAAGCTGCTGCTACTAGCTAATATCCTCATTCATAAACTTCCTAAAAAATGTCCTTTATGTACCTGCTACATGTGCATTGTCTCCATTGGAATTCTGCTCTTAAACTAGGCAAGGATACCTGATCTGCAAATTTGGGGTAGAATTTTTTTTAATTTTCATGGACACTGGACACTACATAACTGGTCTGTAAATTAACTGAATAAATAGGCCCTGTGAACTGAACATGGGGGTGTGTCTGTTGATAATCTGCAAGTGGCAGTCACCACTAGTTTCTTAGAACAAAATGGCATTCCAGTGACAAGTTGAGTTTTGATGCTGCAGATCAAAATCCAGTCAGTGAAGTTAGCAAGGAAGTATCTGAGAAGGGTTTCCTCCGAGCTCGAGGCCACGCAGGGCGGCCCCGACGAAGAAGAGCTCATGCTCCAGGGAGTCCGGTTCGCCTTCAGAGTACACCAGGTACACCCCACAGCTCCTCCATTTTCTCATACAGTCACTCTATCCCCAATTTTGGACATGGCACTCAATCATGTTGCTTCATGCAGTTCGCGGGCGGATTCGACGGCGACACAATGCGGGCCTTCCAGGAGATCAAGGAGAAGGCGAACGCGCTCCAGTCGCAGCGCGATCAGCAGCACCTGCAACAGCAAAGGCTCGCCGCTGGCAGAAGCTGAGACCTGAGAGTACCTACCATATACTATTCGTTGTCAGAGGAAAGTTCATATGTTTCCTGTAACGAAAACACTTTCACACAATTTATCATCATCAATGAACACTTCTTCGTTCTCACTGAAGTCTCCCAGAATCCGTGTGCTTGCTATAACTCGTGAACACTGGCGAAAGGGTGATCCCGCGTAGATGATATGTACTCCCACTGTTTCTAAATATAAGTCTTTTTAGAGATTCTAATATGGACTACATACAGCCCAGAATGAGTGAATCTACGCTCTAAAATACGTCTGCTTGTATTTAGGGACGGAGGGAATAGCTATCTGAATTTACACGCTAACATGGAAACCAGTGGCAAATTTTGACAAACTAGAAAGAAACATACAAGAGAACTGAGCACTTTGCACATTGTTCAGCAAGGCAAGCTCTTGGAGCTGGAGCTGGCCACCAGCTGCTTAGCGTTGGTCATGTCGACGGACGCTGTGGCTCGCCGCATGATGGACCTCATGTTCATGTCCAGGCTCTGCTTCACGATCCTGTCCACGGCGCTCCGGCATGCCTTCGTCCCGTCGTTGCCATGGCACGGCGTCGGCGCCGCGGCTTCCATGCGCGGGCTGGAGTGCGCCCTGATCCGGCCCTGCCCGTCGTCCTTGAACCACTGCAGGATCTTGGGCGCCCTGCTCCGCGCGAGGGGGCTCCCGAGCAGCGACACCTCGAGGAGCGCCTGCACGGCGCCGAGCTGGCGCATCCGCCACCGCAGCGCCCGGCCGCCGCCGCCGCCGTGCGCGAGCGCCATGACCAGGTACGTCGCGTGCTCCTGGCACCCCGCGCTCTCGTGCCGCGCCATGGCCTCCACCAGCGCCCTGGGCGCCTCCTCGTCCTCCGCCATCTCCCTCCTCCCCGCCGCGCTCGCCGCCGCCACGTCGGCCAGGACGCCGAGCGCCGCCTCCGCTATCGCCTCCGTATGCTCCAGTAGGGAGAGCGCCAGGAGCGCGCGCACGGCGCCGCTGGTGACCACGGCCCGGACGTGCTCGAGCTTGGCGGAGAGGTTGCGGAGCGCGGCCAGGCACGCCAGCCTCGTGTCGGCCGGGACGTCGGTGGCGGTGAGCGTGGCGACGAGGAACGGGAGGAGGTCGGCCGTGGAGAGCGGGAAGTCGGTGTTGGCCAGCGAGGAGACGGAGAGGAGGAGGAGCGCGAGGTCGTGGCTTGTTGACAGGTCCATGAGCTTCGGCAGCTTCTTGAGCAGGCCGGCCTTCACTATGTGCACCTTGTTTCTGAAACCAAAAGATGACAGTAACATGGTTCTTCAGAGGATCAACCATGCCAAAATCACACAACACAAGTTTTGAAAAAGAGATTAATAGTTCTAGCATCTGCTGAGCACAAGATCTCTTATGGCGTGGTTAGATTTGTCTTTTAAGGAATTTCGATGGAAAAAAATACGAGGAAAAGAACTTATTGAGAAATGTGGGAATGGGATTAATGTACCAAACACTAGTTGGAGCAAGCAAATTACTCCCTTTGTCCCAAATATAAGAACGTTTTTGACAGTACTAGCTACTCCCTCTGTTTCTAAACTGAACTACCGAAACGTCATATATGTAGGACCGGAGGGAGGGAGTAGATGGGTTCTGCGTGCATAGACTCTTGTGGTGTTCATGCACTGCTGTAATTCGTTAGGTAGGCGAGTTGGCGCCATGGTTTTGAATTTCGGTTTCAAAAAGATTTAGTTCCAGCGATTTCGGTCAAAGGACGGGAACAACAGTGATTTGAAACTCAAATTTTTTCTTGAATGAAATGGCTATCATATTACGACCGAAAGGTAAATATGCCTAAAATCATTAAAATTCAGTGAATTTGATCGCCATCTCGCCGAAAGTGAAAACCCTTGTCGATCACTGTCGTATCGTGCACTTCAGTCTCACCACTAGCTCAACTCAAGCACGATGTTTGTGTTTGTGGGGGGCGTGGATGATGTAGGTGCAAAACGCATGCAGGTCTCCATCATCATAACATCCACTTCCTCTTATCCAAACGGGGCACATGGTTACTATAGTTAGGTACGATTTCCATGGAGGGAGAAGAGAGAAAAGGGAAGGAGAATAGCACTTCATATAGTACATTATTTGATTGTTGGCACAGTTTGGTATGTAGCGTCACAAGTCAAATTGCAGCAACCATGCTGCCAAACATTGTACGTCTGGCCTGCCTAATCATCATCCAACGAACTACTCTAAAAATATGAATTATTGTATGCGGAGTCGGGATAGGGTGCTGACATTTCCTCTCAAAGTCAACATATGATTCTCTCAGACCGCAACTAATCCAACGCCAGTGTACAAGAAGAAGAGCCAAAGGTTAGCGCGGGCTCCTCGCCTAATATGCAAGGAAAATGCTGTGCGCCTGTGCGTGTTCAGGAATTCTTGTGGACGACGACTAATTGTGCATGGCGACACTGACTGCAGAGCATGTGAAACAAACTGTGCCATTTTTTTTGAGAAAGAAAAGAAAAAAAACTGTGTCATTGTCAAGGCTGGGTTAGTGCTTTCCGTGGAATTATACTGGAAGGAAAAAAAAAAGAAGATCGCATGTGAGAAAACTGTGTTCATGTCGCGGAGCATGCAAGGGGATCGATCGTATCATGCTGGACACGACATGACAGACGACACGGCGAGAGTTCGCGACGGCGGCGGTGAGCTTGGATGCAGTTAATGACTGACCTGTGGGTGCCTCTGGCGAGCTCGAGCAGCGCCCGCGCGGCGGCCAGACGAGCACCGGCGCCTGCCCCGGCGTCCGCGAGCATGGACACGAGCGGCGGCACGACGCCGAGCTCCGGGAGCGCGCGCTTGGTGCGCTCGTCCGTCCGCGCCAGCCTGCCGACTTCGCCGGCCGCCTCCGCCCTCTCGCCCTCCGACGCGGCGCCCAGGCTCAGCCGCCTCACCGCCCTCCTCATCGCCGCCCCGTCGCCGTCGCCCACCTCCCCCATCGTCCACGCGAGGTGCACCAGAGTACCGGAGGGTACGAGTTTTCTGGCGGGTCGAAGAAGAAATGAATGAAAGTTGGGCTGGGTTCGGCCGACCTGTAGAGCAGAGCGGAGCAGAGCACCTGGGTGGGCGTGGCGTGGGTGGAGAGAGAAGGTTTGGGCATGCACGGTAGCACGAAAAGGCTGGTTGATTATAAGCGGGGGTGCGCCGCCATGACCGGCCGGACGCACAGCTATCGTCGCGCCGGGGGGGTGGTACGTGGCCGTGCACTCCGGCGGCCGATCCACTGTAGTAGATTATGATGCGGTGCACCGAACATTGGGTAGCACACTCATGGCTGCCTGAACGGCGTCGGTAAACCAACCATGTGTTACCTGAACTTAGGCCAACCACAAGTACAACCAAAATCGTAGCACTGCTTCCTCTGTTTTCGGCCCAACCAGCTCCAAACCCGTGTACGTGTGTCATTCATAACGTGGCCGAACTCGATGGCCTCCAACGTACTAGGACAGCTGTTTCCTTTACGGAGGAAATCAAGTTCAACTCAAATGCAACCATCCTACACTACTCCTCCCTCCCTTCGGGATTACTTGTCATGAAAATGAATGTATCTACAACTAAAATACATCTAGATACATTCATTTATTCGACGAGTAATTCCGAACGAAGGGAGTATCTACTACTCCCTCCGTCTGAAAATACTTGTCTTAAAAATGGATGTATCTAGACTTATTTTAGTTATAGATAAATTCATTTATCCATTTTTAGGACAAGTATTTTCGGACGGAGGGAATAGTACAGTACTCAATTTGATATTCTTTTGTCTTTTCAGTTTTGTCATGCCGGTCCTTACGTGACTTGTACTTTGATCTTTATAATACGAATGAGACACGTATTAGCATGAAAAAAAAAATCATCCTTCAATTCAATTCAAGATTGATCGAACTAGCTGATAAACGAAGACATAAAAAGCTCGAGAAATCATCGCACGCGTGATATGTAAAAAGAAAGAGTTAAGGTGACGGCGTGACTCTACGTACGTACGTACGTGGAGAAACACAATGTATAGTGCACGTGAGTGAAGTCTATTTTAAACCTTGAGATTGTAGAGTTGGTCGTATATGAACCCTCACCTCCAAATCCCTGAACTTTGTACCCTGTATTCACGGATCCCGGTCAACCCTAACCCTGAACCTGCCTAGACTAGTTTGACGCACTAGGAAATCAACTTTCCCGGCCGGGATCACTCTGATCTCACTAACTGCACGGGTCCACATGTCATATTCATCTTCTCTACCTGAATCTCTCTATCGCGATAGCTCTGTCTTCGTGCATCATGACGGGCTAGCTGCAGGGCATGCCGTGGTGCATCTGTCCGTTGAGCCGCCACGGTTGAGACGGAGCAATGCTACATCAACGGACTTTTACAAACGTTTTACGGGGTTTGTTTGAGTTGGCAGATTGCTATTGGACTAAGGGGGAGGGAGGGACCCCACCCACCTGAAAATCAGGGGGGCAATGTTTAGATGGATGGAAAGGGCCCGTAATAGTCCGTGTGCTGTCCGTGTGTGTAGGATTACTGGTTGAGACGAGGCATTCGGCGAGGAGCGCGTATATGACCTCCCCGCCGTCCGTCAGTAGATTCCTCGTTGAATTATTGTCGCGAAAATGGATGTATCTGAGCGTATTTTGGCTTCTGATACATTCATTTCGGCATGCGAATTCAACGGAGAAAAATACGGAGGACAAGCTCCAACGCGGACACGCTCACGCGGGTGGCCGGTGGCGCAAAGCTGGGTGCCTGGATAAGCAGTTGCTAAATTATATAGCACCAAACGCTCATAGTACGTGCTAAGCAACTTAATCGATCTTGGTTTGATGATATGATCGAATCTGCGCACAACGCAGACACGCCACCATCACCTGCGACGCGTGCTGCGGAGGTTTCACGGGGACCAGCGTGTGGCTGCTCGGGGTGGGCAGAGCGCGTCCATGGCGCTGTGCGTCTGCAGCTGATCCCGTCTCTTGGCCGCCCCCGGCACTGCGCTAGCAAGGATACGACTGCAAGCCTGTCTTCGCGTGGCACTTGCTCGGCTCCGGCACCGTGATGCACTGATGCCGATGACAATTGACAATGCTGAGGGTGAACAACTGCCGCGGCGCCTGGGTCGCGTGACTACACGCCATTATCCGTCGATGACCCATGAGGCGCGCCTCGCTGTTCTGCCGTGTTGGTGGCGTTCAGGTGCCTGCGCTGATTTCAGGAGAGAGAGAGAGGGGGGAGCGGCTGGGAATGAAGGATAAATCTGACATGTGGGGTAAGGGTGTAAGTGAGAGGTAGACTTTAATCCCGGTCGGGATGTTTCTTTTCCTAGTGCGCCAAACTGGTCCAGGGTCTAGATTGACCGGGATAAGTGACTACAGGGTACATATTTCAGGGATTTAAAGATGAGGGTTCAATTCCGACGAACAGTACAACTTCAAGGTTTAAAATAGACTTCACCCAGTGCACGTCAACTTCTCATCGACGTCAGGTCAGACCCATACCTCGATCTAGCTTGAGGATGCATGATGTCCACTGATTCGAGAAAGAAAACGCTCTGGTACGTGGACGTGGTGGTGATCGCATCGTGGCAAGGTAGGGCGGCTCGGTCGGTGGAGCATTAACCCAGCTAGCCAGCGTTCGTGAGCCAGCTTGATTAGTGGAGTGCTTGGACTAAGCTCCCGTATCCTTTTATATTTTTATTTTTATTTACTATGCCTAGTGTGCTTTGCGAGCATGTGTTGGACGATCTTACCAATGGATAACCGTACGGGCATGTGCATGCTTTATTTTCTATTTAGCAGTTTTCTTTTCATTTTTTTACTCAATTTAATTAGGATATGGCTAGATGTCAGTTGACTGGGACTTGTCAAATGACACACCATATAAAAAAGAAGCAAGAAAAAATTTTAAAAGAAATCTTTGCACGGATCTTCATGTAAGATCACATGAATATAGCATCGAGCAAGACTTCGTTAAGTCTGAGTCGACTAAGATTTAACAATCCTGATTTAATTAAACTTGTGTCACTATTTAACTCTTAATTTGTTTAGGCACTCTCACTGGTCAGACTCACTTATTCATGCTCAATTGGCAATGCTAGATAGATGGTTTTATTTGGCTAACTGGCTTTCTACTTGGTACGTTTCGGCTTTCACCGTTGTTGTTGGCTCCTTCGTCAAGGCTATCATAGGAACTTCACAGGACCGGTTCCTTGCCGCTCCAGCGGAGTGCCGCCACCACGCAGTCTCTTCTAACCACTGATCTCTTCACCTTCTCTGAAAACCCTGACGACTCCCCACCAATGTGTCCTCCTCCCTGGTCATCGTATTTGTCGAGCCAACATAGACATCACCACTAATGAAGTTACAACTATCGCCCATGAAGGGAAAGGGGAGGGCGGTTTTTGTCATGATAGCGATGGCAACAACGCCCATCCCTTCACTAGAGTAGCAGAGGCGTGACAACACGGAGGATAAGTGGGACCGTGGTCCGTGGAGTCAGGATGCTCCCACAGCTGAAGTGCATGAATGGTGTTAGGCTCAATGAGATCGGGAAAGTACCCTTGATGGAATCACCACCTCCTTTCCACGATGCGAGCAATTTAGGGAAGCTCTAGGAGAACGATTGATCCAGTCATCGTTGTAAATTTTGGACAATGCCATCTGTCGATAGCAAACGCGTGAGAGATTCGGACGATGGTGCACATGGCGATAATTTACCTAGGTTCAGGCCCTCGGATCGAGGTAAGACCCTACTTCCTGCTTGTCCGTAGTGCGAACCTTACCTCGTATGACCACTAGGGTTTTGTATTTAAAAGGTGGTTGATTGTAGATCGTCTAGGGGTTGAAGCCTTAGATGTCTTGCTAGAATAAAGTGTCTATTTGGGGAGGGGGTTGGGGGGGGGGAGGGTGGGAGTCCCAGTCGGGCCTTACGATAATCCTACACGTACGAATAGCTATGTAAGGTTTTACGTAACCTTCCTTGATGTTGGGGAACGTAGTAATTTCAAAAAAATTCCTACGCACACGCAAGATCATGGTGATGATATAGCAACGAGAGGGGAGAGTGTTGTCCACGCACTCGTGAGACCGTAAGCGAAGCGTTAGCACAACGCTGTTGATGTAGTCGTCGCCTTCACGATCCGACCGATCCAAGTACCGAACGTACGGCACCTCCGAGTTCAGCACACATTCAACTCGATGACAATCCCCGGGCTCCGATCCAGCAAAGCTTCAGGGATGAGTTCCGTCATCACGACGGCGTGGTGACGATGATGATGTTCTATCGGCGCAGGGCTTCGCCTAAACTCCGCGACGATATGACCGAGGTGGAATATGGTGGAGGGGCACCGCACACGGCTAAGGAATGATCTCAGAATCAACTTGTGTGTCTATGGGTGCCCTCGCCACAGATATAAAAGAGCAGGGGGAGGCCGGCCGCCCTTAGAGGGCGCGCCAGGAGTAGGACTCCCCTTTCCTACTCCTACTAGGAGGGGAAGGAAGGGGAGGGGGAAGGAAAGAGGGGCGCCGCCTCCTAGTCCATCGGACCAGGGAGAGAGGGCGCGCCCACCCCGCCGCACCTCTCTTTCCCTAAGGCCCACTAGGCCCATTACTTCTCTCGGGGGGTTCCAGAACCCTCCCAAGACTCCAGTTTTCTCCAAAACACCCGAACACTTCCGTGTCCGAATATAGCCGTCCAATATATCAATCTTTATGTCTCGACCATTCCGAGACTCCTCGTCATGTCTGTGATCACATCCGGGACTCCGAACAAACTTCGGTACATCAAAACTTATAAACTCATAATAAAACTGTCATCGTAACGTTAAGCGTGCAGACCCTACGGGTTCGAGAACTATGTAGACATGACCTAGAACTATTCTCGGTCAATAAGCAATAGCGGAACCTGGATGCCCATATTGGTTCCTACATATTCTATGAAGATCTTTATCGGTCAAACCACATAACAACGTACGTTGTTCCCTTTGTCATCGGTATGTTACTTGCCCGAGATTCGATCGTCGATATCCGATACCTATTTCATACTCGTTACTGGCAAGTCTCTTTACTCGTTACGTAATGCATCATTCCATAACTAACTCATTAGTTACATTGCTCGCAAGGCTTATAGTGATGTGCATTACCGAGAGGGCCCAGAGATACCTCTCCGACAATCGGAGTGACAAAACCTAATCTCGAAATACGCCAACCCAACATCTACCTTTGGAGACACCTAGTACTCCTTTATAATCACCCGATTCGCTGTGACGCTTTGGTAGCATCCAAAGTGTTCCTCCGGTAAACGGGAGTTGCATAATCTCATAGTTACAGGAACATGTATAAGTCATGAAGAAAGCAGTAGCTGTTGGGGAACGTTGCAGAAAATTAAAATTTTTCCTACGGTTTCACCAAGATCCATCTATGAGTTCATCTAAGCAACGAGTATCGGGAGAGAGTTTGCATCTACATACCACTTGTAGATCGCGAGCGGAAGCTTGCACGGTGATGATGATGATGGAGTCGTACTCGACGTGATTCGGATCACCGATGACCAAGTGCTGAACGGACAGCACCTCCGCGTTCAACACACGTACGGGACGGGAGACGTCTCCTCCTTCTTGATCCAGCAAGGGGGAAGTAGAGGTTGAGGAAGCTCGCTCCAACGGCAGCACGACGGTGTGGTGGTGTTGGTGCAGCAGTACTCCGACAGGGCTTCGCCAAGCGCTTACGGAGGAGGAGAGGTGTTGGGGAGGGAGGGCTGCGCCTTGAGATGGGTACAGCCCCCTCCTCCCCCTTTATATAGGCCCCCACGGGCGCCACCCCGAGATCCAATCTCCAAGGGGCGGCGCCAAGGTGGAGTGCCCCAAGCTGTTGGGCGCCCCACCCCTAGGGTTTCAACCCTAGGCGCAGGGTGGGCCTGAGGCGCACCAGCCCACTATGGGCTGGTTCCTCCCACTTCAGCCCATGGGGCCCTCCGGATGGGTGGCCCCACCTGTGGACCCCGGACCCTTCCGTGGTCCCAGACATTACACGGAGACCTCAAACTTTCCCGATGGCGAAATACCACTTCCTATATATTATTCTTTACCTCCGGACCATTCCGAAACTCCTCGTGACGTCCGGATCTCATCCGGACTCAACAACATTCGTAGTCACATACTAGTCTTCCTACTAACCCTAGCGCCACCGAACCTTAAGTGTGTAGACCCTACGGGTTCGGGAGACACGCAGACATGACCGAGACGACTCTCGGGCAATAACCAACAGCGGGTCCGGATACCCATGTTGGCTCCCACATGCTCCTCGATGATTTCATCGGTTGAACCACGATGTCGAGGATTCGATCAAACCTCGTATGCAATTCCCTTTGTCAATCGATGACGTTACTTGCCCGAGACTCGATCGTCGGTATCCCAATACCTTGTTCAGGTCTCGCACGGTAAGTCACTTTACTCGCATCAGTAATGCATGATCCCGTGGCCAACACCTTGGTCAACTTGAGCTCATTATGATGATGCATTACCGAGTGGGCCCAGAGATACCTCTCCGTCATACGGAGTGACAAATCCCGCCTCGATCCGTGTGAACCCAATGATACTTTCGGAGATACCGTAATGCACCTTTATAGTCACCCGCCACGCTGCGACGCTTGATACACCCAAGGCACTCCTACGGTATCCGGAGTTACACGATCTCATGGTCGAAGGAAGAGATACTTGACATTGGCAAAGCTCTAGCAAACGAACTACACGATCTTTTATGCTATGCTTAAGATTGGGTCTTGTCCATCACATCATTCTCCTAATGATGTGATCCCGTTATCAACGACATCCAATGTCCATAGTCAGGAAACCACGACTATCTGTTGATCACAACGTGCTAGTCAACTAGAGGCTCACTAGGGACATTTGTGGTCTAAGTGTTCACACGTGTATTACGATTTTCGGATAATACAGTTATAGCATGAACAAAAGACAATTATCATGAACATCGAAATATAATAATACTTTTATTATTGCCTCTAGGGCATATTTCCAACAGTAGCAACATACTAAACGATCAAGTGCTAGGCTAACGGAATGGGTCATGTCAATCACATCATTCTCCTAATGATGTGATCCCATTAATCAAATAACAACTCATGTCTATGGTTAGGAAACTTAACCATCTTTGATTAACGAGCTAGTCAAGTAGAGGCATACTAGTGACACTATGTTTGTCTATGTATTCACACATGTATTATGTTTCCGGTTAATACAATTCTAGCATGAATAATAAACATTTATCATGATATGAGGAAATAAATAATAACTTTATTATTGCCTCTAGGGCATATTTCCTTCACTTGAATGATTCTCTCGCCCCCCTATTCTAACTGTGGTGGGCCCCTCCTTCCTCTAATACCAATCATAGATTGACATGTGACTAATCACATAAGATTACATTAAACTTCTTTGTAAGTGTGGCATTACCCCGGGCCTTATATTGGTGACTAAGACAGGGTTACAAATCATGAGTGGGTCGAAGAGTTGTCTTGTGCCCGCGTTTGGTAGAAATCAGGGACAATTAGTACATGTTCTATACAAACGGTTCCTAGCGTAATACGAAAAGTAATCTTTGTCTTCTCCCCCAATGTGGTGGTGTGCTCCAGATTGTCGGTAGACGTAGAGCTATGGGCTTGGGCCACCCTATCGTTGTTGGGCCGCCCTATCGTTGTTAGGCCACCTCTAACCTACATAGCTACACCCAGAGGCATGGCACGGTCACCCGATTCAGGCATGCACATGGACATTCCAGGATGTAGGTGGCCATGACTATAGATTGACGCATTTTCCCGGGTCAAGAGCTTATATTACTCAAATAGATTGACACATAAATCGCCTCCATTTGCTAGAATGCAACATACATGCTCCTGCGTACCCGCATACCAAAGTCAGTTAATCATTTCCGTCTGGGGCAACCCAAGAGGAAGCCCTAGCCGGCCCTCGCAAGCCTTCTCCAACCCTCCACCCCCACCTCTGATGTCGTCAGAGGGCGTCGCCGGACAAAGCCCATGTGGAGTCGGCGGGGCCACTTTTCTCTTTCTCTCGCTTCAGATGGGGTGGAGCGGGACGCTAAATCTGGCTGAGGCTCACGCGGCGGTGGAGTGCGCACATCGGTGAGCTCGGGGCGGCTTAGGCAGGAAGAGTTGTGCCAGTGGAGGTCCAGGTGGAGGCGGCGGCTCGATTTGGGGCTTTCCTCCATCGAGATCTGGCCTCTGCAGGGGCGGAGACTAGGCTCACCGGGGCTGCGGTTGGAGGTTTGCAGGTGGTTGCTGCTCCTAGAAGAGGGTGGATGGTGGTGGGGTGAGTGCTTGTGCCAGCAACGCCTCATCTCATGGCTTGTTTGGGCCGGATCTCGGTCGGTGAGTCAGATGTGACGATGGGGCTTCCTATCGACATGTGGCTCTGGTGGCGGAGGTTGGTAGTGCTTCACCCTTCAGCAAGACTCGGGGCTGGTTGGAGGTGGTCTTGCCAGAGGTGGGCTGGCGATGGACGTACTTGGCTTTGTCCCAGTCGACCATGGTGAACGAAGGTGGTTGGATTTGGGCCCCGACACCTGGATCTGATGGTGGCATCTTCCAGGCACGATGGTGGTGGTGCGGGTTCGATCCGGGCAGAACTAAGGTTGCCCTGTTCCATATCTGGTTGACTTGGTGGTGGCGGCTGCTGTGTTGTGAGATTCGTCTCCTCCTACGGTGATCGTCCTCCTTGAGCAGCTCTGATGGACTTTTGGTTTTGTGATCTTGGGTTGGGATAAACCTCTACTTCGCGATGTTTGAGGCTGACAACGGTGATGCCCACGGGCACCCTCCCCTCCCTAGAGGTGTTGTTTTGGCCCTGATTAGACTCTCTTCCTCGTTCTGGGGAGGGGGGGGGGACTTTGTCTGTCCTCCGAACTAGGCGATGGAGGTGTCATGATGTCATTATCTCCTTGGAGGCGTAGTCTTGTTGCTCGAGGCGTCCTGGTGGCCTGACTTGCTCTGGGCGTGAACCTCCGGGGTGCAATGTACACCGTCGACGATGCTCTCTCGACAATGTCTTCTCTAGGTCCACCCAGGTCCTGGCCTCCACTTGTCGACTTACTCTTGGCACAATGAGTGGGGATATGTTGTTCTGTGCTGTCAGCAGGGCTTGATTGCTCTGTGGTTTGCCTACTTGTTATTGGTACGAGGTTGGACTAGGTGAAGCATGTATCGTAGTACACGTGGTGGGTGTGGCTGCTAGTTCTCGAGATTAGCATTGTAATGGCCAAAACATGTTGGACCCAGTTTCTTTTCAGATTCTTCCTTCATATGCTTATGTGTATTCTAGAAAAAATAATATTTATAATTTTCCATCACCTGATGAAAGCACTAATTAATTGTAAATTCTAGCCGATCCACCGGAAGAAATTATGTTGAACTCAAATAATGTAGTAACCAATTGTACCTGTACCATAAATGAAGCGAGATAAACTGATCACGTTTGTATTATGGTCAGTGGGCTCGTGATAGAAAGTCTACGTGACACCAAGTAAAGCACGCAGTCAGCCTCACATCGACCAAGTAATTAAAAGAAAACGTCACATGGATCTGTAGCTGCAGGTCGCAATCTAGCTCGAGAATGGATGCACATGCTGATTGAGTTGAGAAACGAAACGCAAATGCTGCCACTCGGGTGGTGGGCGGCTCGACCGATCGGGTAGGAAAACAGTGGAGCATTAAGCTGTCTTTCTATCTTTAGCTTGCTAGTTGCTAGCGTGAGTGTCCACTCGATTAATTAGTGGATATCCATCGATCGTGCAATTAGCTGAGCCTGTAGTTGCGCACGTGCATGCTTCGGCTTCATGTTACATGTCAAAGTTTCCAGGGAAGGAAGATTTTTTTTTTTGAGGTAATCCAGGGAAGGAAGAGTGTTGTGCGCAGAAATCCTTTCGGCCATGTTCGGTTAATCCCCTTGCCACAGGGATTGAAGGGGATTGGGGAGGTTTGAGAAGAATTTTGACTTGCAAGGGATTTAATCCCCTTCAACCCCTTTTAAACCTCTTCAAACCCTCCCAAACCAAACAAGGCCTTCGGGGAGTTTTGCGGTTTTGGGCCGAAACCGAGGTTTGGCCTATGATGCCTATAAATCAATAACTCTCGCTACTATTTGACTCACGGCCCTGTAATAAGTACTCCCTCCATAAAACGCTCTTGTATTAGTTTGCGGAGGGAGTACAAAGGTATGTCAAGAAACTGGACATACTTGATGCAACAATGCTATATCAAGAACAAATGAAAATTTAACACTTGATGGTTGTAGAATTCATAAGAATAAACAAGCAGTGACAAAGATTCGAGAACAAACCCCCTCATAGATATTATACATACTTAAGAGTTTTCTAGTATACTGATAGCTATCCATTCAATTTACTTACACTTACCTAAAATCATGTGCTCTAGAACCCTTTACTAGCTTCCGAGCACTCTTCCGTGATATTTAAGGATACTATAACAGACATGACCATATACATGTGTTTGCAGTTCATCATAGAGATACAAACTAATATGTAATGACTTGAAGTCTTGTTGCTTTTATTTTTCCTTGATCTAGAGAAAATTAATTTAACCAGAATGTTTGAAGAAAACACTATCCACAAGAAAGGAAATAATGTCATTTTGCTTTTATGCTTTGATTTTAGTGCAGGTGCATTTCCAAGAGTGATGTTAAAATTGTATTTAAAAAACTTTATCTTAATATTCAGCTGGATTATGTGGCTAATTTTGGTGATTTAAAATAAAATAATAACCACTAAGACTGCATGTGAACAATGAGTTATAAATAAGTAAAAATGTTTAGTATAAATAAGCGATAATCGCTTATTTTAACTTATCAGAGTTTGTATATTGATTGTAATGCTTAGTTGGTATTTAGAAATTTAGAGATATTATTAGATTAATAGGATCTTTTGTTAAATACTTGCTAAGTACCGTGGACGCTTTTTAATATACAATCTATAACCACTGATATGTTTTATAAATGAAATGAATATTTAAATTATTTGAATTTCTTTTTTATTTATGCGATAATATCAAGTTTTAATCTACTAGTGTTCCTTTTTATATGATGTCGATGTATTATCTTCCGAAAGGTATAGAAAAAAGAAAAATTTCTTTCGAGTAGAATATTTTGGCAAGAAGATATAATCGATAGAAAATATCACTTAATAAATTGCAAGTTGTGTCAACATAGGGATCTGGGGGGTTTAGGCGTAACCGATCTATCTATTATGAATACATTTTTGTTTTCTTAGTAGAAGGTTTTACAAATTAGAAATGAAGAAGCGCTAGAAAAAATATCCAAGTGATGTCACACTATCTCTGTGTAAACTAAAGCATTGTAATTCCCATTTCTAGTTTGGGCTGATGAAGGTGAAAGACGTGTTCTTCAATTCTGTACAAGAAAAGTAGGGGATGGACAATGAACTAGATTTTGGAAAGATGAATGGCATGTAAATATTACTTTTGTTGTTAAATATCATAGATTATATGATTTGTGTAATAATCGGAATGTTAGTGTGAATATTTTTAATGAGGCTGGGCTAGTTTTAGTTTCAGAACAAATCATTGGGGGGGGGGGATTGGCTATCCTATGCGACAAGTTGAAAAATGATTATGCTTATGTGGTGCTTAATTATGAGTTTGATATATATATGTATGGACCTAATTGTGGATATTTTAAGTGAAGTCGATGTATAATGCTACTAACGCTAGGCATATGCAGCATCCTTTAAAATAATTATAGTTTATTAAGGCCCCCGTCAAAATTAAAGTCTTCTTATGGTTGATTAGTACGAAAATCATACTAACTAAGGATGTACTGTTACATAGAGGGTGGAAGGATAGTGCAACTTGTATGTTTTGTAACTCTAGAGAGGAGATAGTGCAACTTGTATGTTTTGTAACTCTAGAGAGGAGTTTGACCATCTCTTCTTCTCATGCCTTGTGGCTACATATGTATAGAACGTGATCAACTATGCTTTTAATTTGCAAGAAACCTCTAGTGCTTTTGAAGATATACCGATTTGGATCGGTAAATCTCATGTTAGTAGTAGATGATTTATTGCTTGTGGTGTATCTGCTGTAGTGTAGTCAATATGGAACTACATAAACAATGCATGTTGTGATGGGATTATGCCATCAGACCCATTAACATTGTATGGTGGGTAGCACATTATATTTAACTATTGGTTTGGATTGTAGAGACAAACATTTGAAAGCCTTTGACGCAATGAGACAAGAATGTTGGTCATGGCGACCCATGATTTCTTGAACCGCAAGAAAGAATGGGTGCCGGTGTCAAAACCGGTGGATCTCGGGTAGGGGGTCCCGAACTGTGCGTCTAAGGCTAATGGTAATAGGAGGCGGGGGACACAATGTTTACCCAGGTTCAGGCCCTCTCGATGGAGGTAATAATACCCTACTTCCTGCTTGATTGATCTTGATGATATGAGTATTACAAGAGTAGATCTACCACGAGATCGTAGAGGCTAAACCCTAGAAGCTAGCATATGATTATGATTTTGTTGTCCTACGGACTAAACCCTCCGATTTATATAGACACCGGAGGGGGCTAGGGTTACACAGAGTCGGTTACAGAGAAGGAAATCTACATATCCGAATTGCCAAGTTTGCCTTCCACGCAAAGGAGAGTCCCACCCGGACAGGGGACGAAGTCTTCAATCTTGTATTTTCATAGTCCAAAAGTCCGGCATAAGCATATAGTTTGGCTGTCCGAGGACCCCCTAATCCAGGACTCCCTCAATGGGTGCTTGCCACTCCTAGACATGGAGGGTCCTAAAAGACAAAGATAATTGATGGATGCAATGACAGTTTGGAGCTGTTGCTTGAGTTCCTAGGCCCTGCTTATATACGTGCCTTGCTGGTTGTTCCTAGGCCCTGCTTATATACGTGCCTTGCTGGTTGTTCGTAGGCCCTGCTTTTCTACATGTACCTTGATGCCTGTTACTGGGCATTGCTTATATATGTCATGTGTGTGTGTGTGTCAGAGTGAGTGAGTGAGTGAGAGAGAGAGAGAGAGAGAGAGAGAGAAATACTTGTGTCCTAGGTAGTTCAGTTGTTCTGTTCATTGGTTGCTTTGCGGTTGGTGTTTCTTTAGCTTGGAAGGCTGATTTGTAGTTGTGGCCATGAATGTGTTTTGGTGACAATTTGTGGTTGTTTTATTAGTTTCATGAAAATGAAATTTGGAGCATGAGCTCCTTTGATCTAAAAAAAATATGACGAGCAAGTCGTACACCATATTGAATATGCACATATGCAATTGCTAATAAGTGATCACAAAAGAGGGTGCTCAAGGCAATCAAAAGACCATCCATCATAGTCAGCCACCGCAGGGATGTGCCGGCAATGTCCTAGATATCTAAGACGCTCCTGCAACTTCTTCCAGAAAAGTCCAAACCGCTGGAGAGGGTCACGACAACCGACATGGCCTTCCCACTAACGGACCAACTGTCAATTCTACTTATCCGTTTCCTGTGTGTTCAAGTGTATTATTAACGAGATTTAATGACCCCTTTTGTCTTTTACCGTAAAGAGATTATGCTAACAGTTTTAACCGGCAAGGCTTTATCTATTGACCAGGCCATTTCCCTCTCAGCATTGAACTTTATCCCTTATCATCTCACTAGCCATCTTCTAACATTTCTGTTCTATCAAGGCAGTGGTGACGTCAACTACAAGATCAAGTTTGATTTGATCGGTTCTCTTTCAGTTTTTCATATTCTTGGCATTGTTTCTTGCTAATACGGTGCTACTTGTGAGCTGCGTTGGGTTTTTCCCCGAAGAGGAAGGGATAAGCAATATAGTAGCTGATAGTATTTCCCTCAGTAGGGAACCAAGGTTGTTGAACCAATAGGAGATCCACGCAGACGGTCTTTAGCAGTACCTACACACATAAGAATCATCTTGTACTCGTTAATTGCAAGGATCAAATATGATAGTAGTAGATAGATAAATTGCAAAGTGAGTAAATTGCAGCAAGTTATTTAGGGTTTTAATAATATGATCAAAGTAGACCCGGGGCCATAGTTTTCACTAGAGGCACCTCTCTCATAAAAATAGCATATGGTGGATAGACAAATTATTGTTGGGAAATTGATAGAAAAGTGCATAGTTATGACGTTATTCATTGCAATATCATGTATATAGGCATTACGTCCGTGACCAGTAGAACGACTCCTGCCTGCATCTACTACCATTACTCCACTTCGAGAGCGCTTCTATGCTTGCCTCTCTAGGTATGAAATTCATGCCAAATAGAGTAATGCATGAAGTATGATGACATAATGTAGACAGAACAAAACCAAGCAATATGATTGAACCCCGTTGTTTTCTCCTTAGTAGAACTACAAGAAATAGGCCCATCTATGTGTTGGAAATATGCCCTAGAGGCAATAATAAAAGTATTATTATATTTCAATGTTCATGATAATTGTCTTTTGTTCATGCTATAACTGTATTATCCGGAAATCGTAATACACGTGTGAACACTTAGACCCCATATGTCCCTAGTGAGCCTCTAGTTGACTAGCCCGTTGTGATCAATAGATAGTCATGGTTTCCTGGCTATGGACATTGGATGTCGTTGATGACGGGATCACATCATTAGGAGAATGATGTGATGGACAAGACCCAATCCTAAGCATAGCATAAAAGATCGTATAGTTCGCTTTGCTAGAAGCTTTGCCAATGTCAAGTATCTCTTCCTTCGATCATGAGATCGTGTAACTCCCGTTACCGTGGGAGTACATTGGGTGTATCAAACGTCACAACGAATCGGGTGACCATAAAGGTGCATTACGGTATCTCCGAAAGTATCTGTTGGGTTGACACGGATCGAGATCGATTTGTCACTCCGTATGACGGAGAGGTATCTCTGGCCCACTCGGTAATGCATCATCATAATGAGCTCAAGTTGACCAAGGTGTTGGTCACGGATCATGCATTACGGTGCGAGTAAAGTGACTTGCCGTAACGAGACCGAACAAGGTATTGGGATACCGACGATCGAGTCTCGCAAGTAACGCATCGATTGACAAAGGAATTGCATACGAGGTTTGATCGAATCCTCGACATCGTGGTTCAACCAATGAAATCATCGAGGAGCATGTGGGAGCCAATATGGGTATCCAGATCCCGCTGTTGGTTATTGCCCGAGAGTCGTCTCGGTCATGTCTGCGTGTCTCCCGAACCCGTAGGGTCTACACACTTAAGGTTCGGTGACGCTAGGGTTAGTAGGAAGTCAAGTATGTGACTACCGAATGTTGTTCGGAGTCCCGGATGAGATCCTGGACGTCACGAGGAGTTCCGGAAGGTTCCGGAGGTAAAGAATAATATATAGGAAGTGGTGTTTCGGCCATCGGGAAAGTTTCGGGGTCTCCCGGTAAAGTACCGGGACCACCGGAAGGGTCCCGGGGGTCCACCGGGTGGGGCCACCTATCCCGGAGGGCCCCATGGGCTGAAAGGGGAAGGGAACCAGCCCACAGGGGGCTGGTGCGCCCCCTAGGCCCACCCCCTGCGCCTAGGGTTGAAACCCTAGGGGTGGGGCGCCCACCGGCTTGGGGCACTCCACCCCCTTGCCGCCCCCGGAGATTGGATCTCCAGGGCGCCACTTCTGGGGCCTATATAAAGGGGGAGGGAGGGGGCTGCTGTACCAATTCCCAAGGCGCAGCCCCTCCCCTCCCCAACACTTCTCCTCCTCCGTAAGAGCTCGGCGAAGCCCTGTCGGAGTACTTCTTCTCCACCATCACCACGCCGTTGTGCTGCCGGTGGAGTCGTCTTCCTCAACCTCTCCTTCCTCCTTGCTGGATCAAGACGGAGGAGACGTCGCTCGTCCCGTCACGTGTGTGAACGCGGAGGTGCTGTCCGCTCAGACTTGGGCATCGGTGATCTGAATCACGTTCGAGTACGACTCCATCATCACCTTGCAAGCTTCCGCACGCGATCTACAAGTGGTATGTAGATGCAAACTCTCTCCGTTGCTCGTTGCTTAGATGAACTCATAGATGGATCTTGGTGAAGCCGTAGGAAAAATTTTAATTTTCTCGCAACGCTCCCCAACAAAGGCATCATGAGCTAGGTCTATGCGTAGTTCTCTAATGCACGAGTAGAACACAATTTGTTGTGGGCGTTGATCTTGTCATCTTACTTGCCTCTACTAGTCTTTTCTTGCTCAACGGTATTGTGGGATGAAGCGGCCGGACCAACCTTACACGCGCTTACGTGAGACCGGTTCCACCGATGACATGCACTAGTTGCATAAGGTGGTCTGGCGGTGTCTGCTCTCCCACTTTAGTTGGAGCGGATTCGATGAACAAGGCCCTTATGAAGGGTAAATAGAAGTTGACAAAATCACGTTGTGGTGATTCGTAGGTAAGAAAACGTTCTTGCTAGAACCCAATCGCAGCCACGTAAAAGATGGAACAACAACTAGAGGACGCCTAACTTGTTTTTGCAGCGATTGATCATGTGATGTGATATGGCCGAAGTTGTGATGAATGATGAATTGTGATGTATGAGATCATGTTCTTGTAATAGGATTCACGACTTGCATGTCGATGAGTATGACAACCGGCAGGAGCCATAGGAGTTGTCTTTATTTTTTGTATGACCTGCGTGTCATTGAAGAACGCCATGTAAACTACTTTACTTCATTACTAAACGCGTTAGTCATAGAAGTAGAAGTAGTCGTTGGCGTGACAACTTCAAGAAGACACGATGATGGAGATCATGATGATGGAGATCATGGTGTCAAGCCGGTGACAAGATGATCATGGAGCCCCGAAGATGGAGATCAATGGAGCTTGATGATATTGGCCATATCATGTCACAACTATATAATTGCATGTGATGTTTATTATGTTTATGCATCTTGTTTACTTAGGACGACGGTAGTAAATAAGATGATCCCTTATAAAATTTCAAGAAGTGTTCTCCCTAACGTGCACCGTTGCTATAGTTCGTCATTTCTAAGCACCACGTGATGATCGGGTGTGATGGATCCTTACGCTCACATACAACGGGTGTAAGACAGTTTTACACAAAAAAACACTTAGGGTTAACTTGACGAGCCTAGCATGTGCGCACATGGCCTCGAACACGGAGACCGAAAGGTCGAACACGAGTCGTATGGAAGATACGATCAACATGAAGATGTTCACCGACGATGACTAGTCCGTCTCACGTGATGATCGGACACGGGCTAGTCGACTCGGATCGTGTAACACTTAGATGACTAGAGGATGTCTAATCTAAGTGGGAGTTCATAATTTTGATTAAGAACTTTATTATCATGAACTTAGTCTAAAACCTTTGCAAATATGTCTTGTAGATCAATGGCCAACGCTAATGTCAACATGAACTTCAACGCTGTTCCTAGAAAACCAAGCTGAAAGATGATGGCAGCAACTATACGGATCGGGTCCGAACCCGAGGATCATCCTCATAGCTGCCAGAAGCAATATGTCCTAGAAGGACCGCTAGGTGCCGCTCCGTCGAAGAACCAAGACGTTATGAACGCTTGGCAAACTCGTCTTGATGATTACTCCCTCGTTCAAGGCGGCATGCTTTACAGCTTAGAACCGGGCTCCAAAAGCGTTTTGAGCATCACGGAGCATATGAGATGTTCAAGAGCTGAAACTAGTTTTCCAAGCTCATGCCCGGTTGAGAGATATGATGTCTCCGCAAGTTCTACAGCTTGTAAGATGGAGGAAAACAGTTACACAAGTGAGCACATCCTCAAGATGTCAGGTTGCACAACCGTATGACCCAAATGAACATTAACCTCCCTGATGAGGCGGTCATTGACAGAATCCTCCATCGCTCCACCAAGCTACAAGAGCTTTGTGATGAACTACAACATGCAGGGGATGGAAAAGACCATCCTCAAGTGTTCTCGATCTTCAAGTCAGCAGAGGCTGAAATCAAGAAAGAACATCAAGTGTTGATGGTCAATAAGACCACTAAGTTCAAGAAGGGCAAGGGTAAGAAGAACTTCAAGAAGGACGGCAAAGATGTTGCCGCGCCCGTAAGCCTGTTGCGGAAGAAGTCAAAGAATGGACCCAAGCCCGAGATCGAGTGCTTTTATTGCAAGGAAGGGCACCGAAGCGGAACTGCCCCAAATACTTAGCGGATAAGAAGGCCGGCAACACCAAAGGTATATTTGATATACATGTAATTGATGTGTACCTTACCAGTACTCGTAGTAACTCCTGGGTATTTGATACCGGTGCCGTTGCTCATATTTGTAACTCACAGCAGGAGCTGCGGAATAAACGGAGACTGGCGAAGGACGAGGTGACGATGCACGTCGGGAATGGTTCCAGAGTCGATGTGATCGCCGTCGGCACGCTGCCTCTACATTTACCCACGGGATTAGTTTTGAACCTCAATAATTGTTATTTAGTGCCAAGTTTGAGCATGAACATTGTATCTGGATCTCGTTTAATACGAGATGGCTACTCATTTAAGTCTGAGAATAATGGTTGTTCGATTTATATGAGAGATATGTTTTATGGTCATGCTCCGATGGTCAATGGTTTATTCTTAATGAATCTCGAGCGTAATATTACACATGTTCATAGTGTGGATGCCAAAAGATGTAAAGTTGATAACGATAGTCCCACATACTTGTGGCATCGCCGCCTTGGTCACATTGGTGTCAAGCGCATGAAGAAGCTCCATGCCGATGGACTTTAGAGTCTCTTGATTATGAATTGTTTAACACATGCGAACCTTGCCTCTTAGGCAAAATGACCAAGACTCCGTTCTCCTAACAATGGAGCGAGCAACCAACTTGTTGGAAATCATACATACCGATGTGTGCGTCCAATGAGCGTTGAGGCTCATGGAGGATATCGTTATGTTCTCACTCTCACCGATGACTTGAGTAGATATGGGTATGTCTACTTAATGAAACACAAGTCCGAGACCTTTGAAAAGTTCAAGGAATTTCAGAGTGAGGTAGAGAATCAACGTGACCGAAAGATAAAGTTCCTACGATCGATCGTGGAGGAGAATACTTAAGTCACGAATTTGGTACACACTTAAGAAAATGTGGAATCGTTTCACAACTCACGCCGCTGGAACACCTCAAATAAACGGTGTGTCCGAACGTCAGAATCGCACTCTATTGGATATGGTGCGGTCTATGATGTCTCTTACCGATTTACCGCTATCATTTTGGGGATACGCTCTAGAGACAGCTACATTCACTTTAAATAGGGCACCGTCTAAATCCGTTGAGACGACACCGTATGAATTATGGTTTGGGAAGAAACCTAAGCTGTCGTTTCTAAAAGTTTGGGGATGCGATGCTTATGTCAAGAAACTTCAACCCGAAAAGCTCGAACCCAAGTCGGAAAAATGCGTATTCATAGGATACCCTAAGGAAACTGTCGGGTATACCTTCTACTTAAGATCCGAAGGCAAGGTCTTTGTTGCCAAGAACGGATGCTTTACGAGAAAGAGTTTCTCTCGAAAGAAGTAAGTGGGAGGAAAGTAGAACTCGATGAAGTACTACCTCTCGAACGGGAAAGTGGTGCAGCGCAGGAAACCGTTCCTGTGATGCCCACACCAACTGAAGAGGAAAACAATGATGATCAAGGTACTTCGGATCAAGTCACTACTGAACTTCGAAGGTCCACGAGGACACGTTCCGCACCAGAGTGGTACGGCAACCCTGTCATGGAAATCATGTTACTAGACAACAATGAACCTTCGAACTATGAAGAAGCAATGGCGGGCCCGGATTCCAACAAATGGCTTGGAGCCATGAAATCCGAGATAGAATCCATGTATGAAAACAAAGTATGGACTTTGACAGACTTGCCCAATGATCGGCGAGCGATAGAAAACAAATGGATTTTTAAGAAGAAGACGGACGCGGATGGTAATGTTACCATCTATAAAGCTCGACTTGTCGCTAAGGGTTATCGACAAGTTCAAGGGATTGACTACGACGAGACATTCTCTCCCGTAGCGAAGCTTAAGTCCGTCCGAATCATGTTAGCAATTGCCGCATACTATGATTATGAGATATGGCAGATGGACGTCAAAACGGCATTCCTTAATGGACATCTTAAGGAAGAGCTGTATATGATGCAGACGGAAGGTTTTTTCGATCCTCGAACGCTAACAAAGTATGCAAGCTCCAGCGATCCATTTATGGGCTGGTGCAAGCATCTCGAGTTGGAACATTCGCTTTGATGAGATGATCAAAGCGTTTGGGTTTATGCAGACTTATGGAGAAGCCTGCGTTTACAAGAAAGTGAGTGGGAGCTCCGTAGCATTTCTCCTGTTATATGTAGATGACATACTCTTGATGGGAAATGATACGAAACTCCTGACAGCATTAAGGCCTACTTGAACAAGTGTTTTTCAATGAAGGACCTTGGAGAAGCTGCTTATATATTAGGCATCAAGATCTATAGAGATAGATCGAGACGCCTCATAGGTCTTTCACAAAGCACATACCTTGATAAGATTTTGAAGAGGTTCAAAATGGATCAGTCCAAGAAGGGGTTCTTGCCTATGTTACAAGGTGTGAAATTGAGCTCGGCTCGATCACGACCACGCAAAAGATAAAGAAGAGATGAGTGTCATCCCTATGCTTCAGCCATAGGATCTATTATGTATGCCATGCTGTGTACTGACTGATGTAAACCTTGCCGTAAGTTTGGTTGCAAGATACCAAAGTAATCCCGCAAGGAACACCGGACAGCGGTCAAGAATATCCCGGTACCGAAAAGGACAAAGGACATGTTTCGCTTATGGAGGAGACGAAGAGCTCGTCAGAAGGGTTACGTCGACGCTTAGCTTCGACTCAGATCCGATGACTCTAGGTCACAAACCGGATACGTGTATATGTTGAATGGTGGAGCAATGGCTGGTGCAACCGCAAGCGAGCGTCGTGGCGGGATCTACGTGTGAAGCGGAGTACATGGCAGCCTCGGAGGCAGCGCATGAAGCAATTTGGGTGAAGGAGTTCATCACCGACCTAGGAGTCATACCCAATGCGTCGGGGCCGATCAAACTCTTCTGTGACAACACCGGAGCTATTGCCCTTGCCAAGGAGCCAGGTTTCACAAGAAGACCGAGCACATCAAGCGTCGTTTCAACTCCATCCGTGAAAATGTTCAAGATGGAGACATAGAGATTTGCAAAGTACACACGGACTGAATGTCGCAGATCCGCTGACTAAACCTCTCTCGCGTGCAAAACATGATCAACACCGAACTCTATGGGTGTTCGATTCATCACAATGTAACTAGATTGGTGACTCTAGTGCAAGTGGGAGACTATTGGAAATATGCCCTAGAGGCAATAATAAAAGTATTATTATATTTCAATGTTCATGATAATTGTCTTTTGTTCATGCTATAAGCAGTATTATCCGGAAATCGTAATACACGTGTGAACACTTAGACCCCATATGTCCCTAGTGAGCCTCTAGTTGACTAGCCCGTGTGATCAATAGATAGTCATGGTTTCCTGGCTATGGACATTGGATGTCGTTGATGACGGGATCACATCATTAGGAGAATGATGTGATGGACAAGACCCAATCCTAAGCATAGCATAAAAGATCGATAGTTCGTTTGCTAGAAGCTTTGCCAATGTCAAGTATCTCTTCCTTCGACCATGAGATCGTGTAACTCCGGTTACCGTAGGAGTACCTTGGGTGTATCAAACGTCACAACGAATCGGGTGACTATAAAGGTGCATTACGGTCTCTCGAAAGTATCTGTTGGGTTGACACGGATCGAGATCGGGATTTGTCACTCCGTATGACGGAGAGGTATCTCTGGGCCCACTCGGTAATGCATCATCATAATGAGCTCAAGTTGACCAAGGTGTTGGTCACGGATCATGCATTACTGATGCGAGTAAAGTGACTTGCGATAACTAGACCGAACAAGGTATTGGGATACCGACGATCGAGTCTCGCAAGTAACGCATCGATTGACAAAGGGAATTGCATACAGGGTTTGATCGAATCCTCGACATCGTGGTTCAACCGATGAAATCATCGAGGAGCATGTGGGAGCCAACATGGGTATCCAGATCCCGCTGTTGGTTATTGCCCGAGAGTCGTCTCGGTCATGTCTGCGTGTCTCCCGAACCCGTAGGGTCTACACACTTAAGGTTCGGTGACGCTAGGGTTAGTAGGAAGTCAAGTATGTGACTACCGAATGTTTTAGTCCGGATGAGATCCTGGGCGTCACGAGGAGTTCGGAAGGGTCCGGAGGTAAAGAATAATATATAGGAAGTGGTGTTTCGGCCATCGGGAAAGTTTCGGGGTCTCCCGGTAAAGTACCGGGACCACCGGAAGGGTCCCGGGGGTCCACCGGGTGGGGCCACCTATCCCGGAGGGCCCCATGGGCTGAAAGGGGAAGGGAACCAGCCCACAGGGGGCTGGTGCGCCCCCCTAGGCCCACCCCCTGCGCCTAGGGTTGAAACCCTAGGGGTGGGGGGGCGCCCCACCTGGCTTGGGGGCACTCCACCCCCCTTGGCCGCCCCCCGGAGATTGGATCTCCAGGGGCCGCCCGGCCACCCCCAGGGGCCTATATAAAGGGGGGGGGGGGGGCTGCTGTACCAATTCCCAAGGCGCAGCCCCTCCCCTCCCCAACACTTCTCCTCCTCCGTAAGAGCTCGGCGAAGCCCTGTCGGAGTACTTCTTCTCCACCATCACCACGCCACAGTCTTTGCCGGTGGAGTCGTCTTCCTCAACCTCTCCTTCCTCCTTGCTGGATCAAGACGGAGGAGACGCCGCCGTCCCGTCACGTGTGTTGAACGCGGAGGTGCTGTCCGTTCAGCACTTGGGCATCGGTGATCTGAATCACGTTCGAGTACGACTCCATCATCACCTTGCAAGCTTCCGCACGCGATCTACGAGTGGTATGTAGATGCAATCTCTCTCCCATTCCTCGTTGCTTAGATGAACTCATAGATGGATCTTGGTGAAGCCGTAGGAAAAATTTTAATTTTCTGCAACGTTCCCCAACACTATGACCCTCCACTTTGGTCACCGAACCGTCATTATTTATAGCTTATGACGATTTTATGACACAATTTAGAAGGTCATTAGTTGGCTGTCAAGAATGAACAAAGATGACCTTCTTGAGAAAGTTTTTCATAGATATCAATGCCATGCAGAATATTCTGGACATCGAACATGTTCTCGCCGTCCTTGCCTCCTCGAGCGTCGCTTTGATGATGCTTCTGTGAAATTGTGTGGAACTGAGTCCACAACGGCCACATAAAATTTCATCGTGTTCCAATGGAGGAATCTCCACCAATCGCCGATATACCGAAGCCTTGTCGAATATGAACAGGAATCTGCATGAGTTTGGACGAGGAGTTCAGCAGCTAGCTCGGTCATCCTTTGGAAGATCGAACTTCATCTGCTGCAAAATTTCTATGTCGACAACCCCTTAAAGTTTCAACTCAATCCGACGGTTCAAACTCCACCAACCGCCAGAGGAGTGTATTAATTCTCGAATTTGTATTCTGCGCGAAAACGAATCTGACCCAAGTTCATATTTTTCATGAACGGATTACCGACGTCCTTTTTGGAGGAATTGTTTTGTAAGGTATTGTGTTTTGTTCTCAAACATGTTACCACAAATTTTGAGTCTTTTCAAAGGCGATCTTCACCGTCGCATTGATGTCAAACCAGTCCGAACTTGTTGCTCCACAAATGCCAACCTGCGCCAGCATGGACTACGCCGTCGCTCAACTGAGCCAACATCTACCACGTTGCATCTCCATCTCGGATAGCCGAACAGAAGTTCGGCGTTGTCAAGATCACATCATCGCCATGCATTGAGCGGGTCGGGTGCATCCGCATCGCTGTGCCATCACTTCAGCAAGATGACATCGTCCGTGTCACAAATTTCGACCTACGTCGGCATCTCCTCTCCGTGGCCTCATCGTGTCGATGTCCACCTCACCGACCTATTCTGGCACATCGTCTGGCATGGTGGCTCTGAAATCACCTCACCAACCTCCTCCGTCACCTCGGCTGGATCGGGGACTTCGCCATCGTTTCATCGACATGCTCCGGGTGCTCCGTTATCACCCCATCGACCAGTTTCGTCACATCGGCTAGACGGGGGCTTCGCTCCCTCACATAGGGATCGCCTTGGGAGTTAGGACCTCGTCGAGGTCAAGGACAACACACCATGTCAGATCTATCAGAGATCGATCGGCGTCTTCGTCCCACCACAAGCCCGGACCGCGCCATCAAGACCGAGCACATTAACCTGCTAAGCGCTTTTCATGCTCTTTTTTTTTAATTTTTTTGTCTAGCTTGATCTGGCATTATATTTTTGTTAAACAAAAACATCTTTTGTTAAAAACAACTTTCTTTGCCCAAGTTAGCTAAGTGCTCTTAAATTTATATGTGTCATTTTATAATAAATATTTGTTTCTAAGTTGTTGCAAAGTCTTTTTATACTACTTCCTTTTCCGGCTTGAATTCACGGTTAAATAGACGGATAGCCTGTGGCTTCTCTATATGCCGTTCGAGTTTAATTTTCTAAATTGGACCAAGAAGCACTCCTAAAAAAGAGGTTGAAGCTGAAGGCTACTTATCTGATGCCTCACGATCGGACGTATTATGTTAAAGCACGACGGGAGCACAAATTAATTTTAAGATCAATTTCGGATTGGCACCAAAAACTTGACTTGACTCAAACGTACACTGTTTACATAAGTTTTTTGGTATTATGAGCTTATGACACTTTTGACCTATTTGCATGTTTTTTAGGAGGCTGGACATCCTCTTGGCCGAGGTGTAATACATGTTATTTGTTGGAGAATGTAGTAATTTCAAAATTTTCCTACGCACACACAAGATCATGGTGATGCATAGCAACGAGAGGGGAGAGTGTTGTCCACATACCCTCGTAGACCGTAAACGGAAGCGTTAGCACAACGCGGTTGATGTAGTCGTACGTCTTCACGATCCGACCGATCCAAGCACCGAACGTACGGCACCTCCGAGTTCAGCACACGTTCAGCTCGATGACGATCCTCGGACTCCGATCCAGCAGGGTTTCGGGGATGAGTTCTGTCAGCACGACGGCATGGTGACGATGATGATGTTCTACCGACGCAGGGCTTCGCCTAAGCACCGCAACGATATGACCGAGGTGGAATATGGTGGAGGGGGGGGGCACCGCACACGGCTAAGGAACGATCACGAAGATCAACTTGTGTGTCTAGAGGTGCCCTCCTGCCCCCGTATATAAAAGGAGGGAGGGGGAGGTGCAGCCGCCCCTAGGGGTGCGCTGAGGAGTCCTACTCCCACCGGGAGTAGGACTCCCCCCTCTTGCCTTGGTGGAGAAGGAAAGGGGGGAGGGGAAAGAGGAAAGGGGGGTGCCGCCCCCCCCCTTCCTTGTCCTATGCGGACTAGGGGGGAGGGGCGCGCAGCCTGCCCTGGCCGGCCCTCCTCTTCTCCCTCATGGCCTACTAAGGCCCATTAACCCTCGGGAGGGTTCCGGTAACCCCCCGGTGCTCCGGTAAAATCCCGATTTCGCCCGGAACCATTCCGATATCCAAATATAGGCTTCCAATATATCAATCTTTATGTCTCGACCATTCCGAGACTCCTCGTCATGTCCGTGATCACATCCGGTACTCCGAACAATCTTCGGTACATCAAAACTTATAAACTCATAATAAAATTGTCATCGTAGTGTTAAGCGTGCGGACCCTACGGGTTCGAGAACTATGTAGACATGACCTAGAACTATTTCTCAGTCAATAACCAATAGCGGAGCCTGGATGCTCATATTGGCTCCTACATATTCTACGAAGATCTTTATCGGTCAAACCGCATAACAACATACGTTGTTCCCTTTGTCATCGGTATGTAACTTGCCCGAGATTCGATCGTCGGTATCCAATACCTAGTTCAATCTCGTTACCGGCAAGTCTCTTTACTCATTACGTAATGCATCATTCCGTAACTAACTCATTAGCTACATTGCTTGCAAGGCTTATAATGATGTGCATTACCGAGAGGGCCCAGAGATACCTCTCCGACAATCGGAGTGACAAAACCTAATCTCGAAATATGCCAACCCAACATGTACCTTCGGAGACACCTGTAGAGCTCCTTTATAATCACCTAGTTACGTTGTGACGTTTGGTAGCACACAAAGTGTTCCTCCGGTAAACGGGAGTTGCATAATCTCATAGTTACAGGAACATGTATAAGTCATGAAGAAAGCAATAGCAACAAACTAAATGATCAAGTGCTAGGCTAAGGGAATGGGTCATGTCAATCACATCATTCTCCTAATGATGTGATCCCGTTAATCAAATGACAACACATGTCTATGGTTAGGAAACATAACTATCTTTGATTAATGAGCTAGTCAAGTAGAGGCACACTAGTGACGTTATGTTTGTCTATGTATTCACACATGTATCATGTTTCCGGTTAATACAATTCTAGCATGAATAATAAACATTTATCATGATATGAGGAAATAAATAATAACTTTATTATTGCCTCTAGGGCATATTTCCTTCAGTCTCCCACTTGCACTAGAGTCAATAATCTAGATTACACAGTAATAATTCTAACACCCATGGAGTCTTGGTGTTGATCATGTTTTGCTCGTGGAATAGGCTTAGTCAACGGGTCTGCAACATTCAGATCCGTATGTTTCTTGCAAATCTCTATGTCTCCCACCTGGACTTGGTCCCGGATGGAATTGAAGCGTCTCTTGATGTGCTTGGTCCTCTTGTGAAATCTGGATTCCTTTGCCAAGGCAATTGCACCAGTATTGTCACAGAAGATCTTCATTGGTCCCGATGCACTAGGTATGACACCTAGATCGGAAATGAACTCCTTCATCTAGACTCCTTCATTTGCTGCTTCAGAAGCAGCTATGTACTCCGCTTCACATGTAGATCCCGCCACGATGCTTTGTTTAGAACTGCACCAACTTACAGCTCCACCGTTTAATAAAAACACGTATCCGGTTTGCGGTTTAGAATCGTCCGGATCAGTTTCAAAGCTTGCATCGACGTAACCATTTACGACTAGCTCTTTGTCACCTCCATATACAAGAAACATATCCTTAGTCCTTTTCAGGTATTTCAGGATGTTCTTGACCGCTGTCCAGTGATCCACTCCTGGATTACTTTGGTACCTCCCTGCTAAGCTTATTGCTAAGCATACGTCAGGTCTGGTACACAGCATTGCATACATGATAGAGCCTATGGCTAAAGCATAGGGAACATCTTTCATTTTCTCTCTATCTTCTGCTGTGGTCGGGCATTGAGTCTGACTCAACTTCACACCTTGTAATACTGGCAAGAACCCTTTCTTTGCCTGATCCATTTTGAACTTTTTCAGAACTTTATCAAGGTATGTGCTTTGTGAAAGTCCAATTAAGCGTCTTGATCTATCTCTATAGATCTTGATGCCCAATATGTAAGCAGCTTCACCGAGGTCTTTCATAGAAAAACTTTTATTCAAGTATCCCTTTATGCTATCCAGAAATTCTATATCATTTCCAATTAATAATATGTCATCTACATATAATATCAAAAATGCTACAGAGCTCCCACTCACTTTCTTGTAAATACAGGCTTCTCCAAAAGTCTGTATAAAACCATATGCTTTTATCAACTATCAAAGCGTTTATTCCAACTCCGAGATGCTTGCACCAGTCCATAAATGGATTGCTGGAGCTTGCACACTTTGTTAGCACCTTTTGGA
Source organism: Aegilops speltoides (assembly GCA_021437245.1). NCBI lineage: Eukaryota > Viridiplantae > Streptophyta > Magnoliopsida > Poales > Poaceae > Aegilops > Aegilops speltoides. The sequence goes on from CM038141.1 coordinate 453,607,087, forward strand.
TCAACAAAACCTTCTGGTTGCATCATATACAACTCTTCTTCCAGAAATCCATTCAAGAATGCAGTTTTGACATCCATTTGCCAAATTTCATAATCATAAAATGCAGCAATTGCTAACATGATTCAGACAGACTTAAGCATCGCTACGGGTGAGAAAGTCTCATCGTAGTCAACCCCTTGAACTTGTCGAAAACCTTTCACAACAAGTCGAGCTTTATAGATATTTACATTACCATCAGCGTCAGTCTTCTTCTTAAAGATCCATTTATTCTCAATGGCTTGCCAATCATCGAGCGAGTCAACCAAAGTCCATACTTTGTTCTCATACATGGATCCCATCTCAGATTTCATGGCTTCTAGCCATTTTGCGGAATCTGGGCTCATCATCGCTTCCTCATAGTTCGTAGGTTCGTCATGGTCAACTAACATGACTTCCAGAATAGGATTACCGTACCACTCTGGTGCGGATCTTACTCTGGTAGACCTACGAGGTTCAGTAGAAACTTGATCTGAAGTTTCATGATCAATATCATTTGCTTCCTCACTAATTGGTGTAGTTGTCACAGGAACCGGTTCTTGTGATGGACTACTTTCCAATAAGGGAGAAGGTACAGTTACCTCATCAAGTTCTACTTTCCTCCCACTCACTTCTTTCGAGAGAAACTCCTTCTCTAGAAATGATTTGAATTTAGCAACAAAAATCTTGCCCTCAGATCTGTGATAGAAGGTGTACCCAACAGTCTCTTTTGGGTATCCTATGAAGACACATTTCTCCGATTTGGGTTCGAGCTTATCTGGTTGAAGTTTCTTCACATAAGCATCGCAACCCCAAACTTTAAGAAACGACAACTTTGGTTTCTTGCCAAACCACAGTTCATGATGCGTCGTCTCAACGGATTTTGATGGTGCCCTATTTAATGTGAATGCGGTCATCTCTAAAGCATAACCCCAAAACAATAGTGGTAAATCAGTAAGAGACATCATACATCGCACCATATCTAGTAAAGTACGATTACGACGTTCGGACACACCATTTCGTTGTGGTGTTCCAGGTGGCGTGAGTTGCGAAACTATTCCGCATTGTTTCCAATGTAAACCAAACTCGTAACTCAAATATTCTCCTCCACGATCAGATCGTAGAAATTTTATTTTCTTGTTACGATGATTTTCCACTTCACTCTGAAATTCTTTGAACTTTTCAAATGTTTCAGATTTGTGTTTCATTAAGTAGATATACTCATATCTACTCAAATCATCTGTGAAGGTGAGAAAATAACGATACCCGCCGCGAGCCTCAATATTCATTGGACCACAAACATCAGTATGTATGATTTCCAACAAATCAGTTGCTCGCTGCATAGTTCCGAAGAACGGCGTTTTAGTCATCTTGCCCATGAGGCACGGTTCGCAAGTACCAAGTGATTCATAATCAAGTGATTCCAAAAGTCCATCAGTATGGAGTTTCTTCATGCGCTTTATACCAATATGACCTAAACGGCAGTGCCACAAATAAGTTGCACTATCATTATCAACTCTGCATCTTTTGGTTTCAACACTATGAATATGTGTATCACTACTATCGAGATTCAATAAAAATAGACCACTCTTCAAGGGTGCATGACCATAAAAGATATTACTCATATAAATAGAACAACCATTATTCTCTGATTTAAATGAATAACCGTCTCGCATCAAACAAGATCCAGATAAAATGTTCATGCTCAACGCCGCACCAATAACAATTATTTAGGTCTAAAACTAATCCCGATGGTAGATGTAGAGGTAGCGTATCGACCGCGATCACATCGACTTTGGAACCATTTCCCACGTGCATCGTCACCTCGTCCTTAGCCAATCTTCGCAATCCGTAGTCCCTGTTTGAGTTGCAAATATTAGCAATGAACCAGATTCAAATACACAGTACTCTGCGAGCATTAGTAAGGTACACATCAATAACATGTATATAACATATACCTTTGTTCACTTTGCCATCCTTCTTATCCGCCAAATACTTGGGGCAGTTCCGCTTCCAAAGTCGATCTGCTTGAAGTAGAAGCACTTTCGAGTCTCGTGCTTAGGTCCAGACTTGGGTTTCTTCTCTTGAGCAGCAACTTGTTTGCTGTTCTTCTTGAAGTTCCCCTTCTTCTTCCCTTTGCCCTTTTTCTTGAAACTGGTGGTCTTGTTGACCATCAACACTTGATGCTCCTTCTTGATTTCTCCCTCTGCGGCTTTTAGCATTGCGAAGAGCTCGGGAATAGTTTTGTCCATCCCTTGCATATTATAGTTCATCACGAAGCTCTTGTAGCTTGATGGCGTTGATTGAAGAATTCATCAATGACACTATCATCGGGAAGATTAACTCCCGTTGAATCAAGTGATTATTATACCCGACATTTTGAGTATGTGTTCACCGACGTAACTATTCTCCTCCATCTTGCAGCTATAGAACTTATTGGAGACTTCATATCTCTCAATCCGGGCATTTGCTTGAAATATTAACTTCAACTCTGGAACATCTCATATGCTCCATGACGCTCAAAACGTCGTTGAAGACCCGGTTCTAAGCCGTAAAGCATGGCACATCGAACTATTGAGTAGTCATCGCTTTTGCTCGCGAGACGTTCTTAACGTCGTCGGTTGCATCAGCGATGGCCTGGCACCCAACGGTGCTTCCAGGACATAATTCTTCAGGCAGAATGAGGATAATCCTCGAGTTACGGACCCGATCCGTGTAATTGCTACCATCATCTTTCAACTTTGCTTTCTCAAGGAACGCATTAAAATTCAACGGAACAACAGCACGAGCCATCTATCTACAACAAACATAGACAAGCAAAATACTATCAGGTACTAAGTTCATGATAAATTTAAGTTCAATTAATCAGATTACTTAAGAACTCCCACTTAGACAGACATCTCTCTAGTCATCTAAGTGATCACGTGATCAACCATGTCCGATCATCACGTGAGATGGAGTAGTTTCAATGGTGAACATCACTATGTTGATCATATCTACTATATGATTCACGTTCGACCTTTCGGTCTCTGTGTTCCGAGGCCATATCTGTTATATGCTAGGCTCGTCAAGTTTAACCTGAGTATTCCGCGTGTGCAACTGTTTTGCACCGTTGTATTTGAACGTAGAGCCTATCACACCCGATCATCACGTGGTGTCTCAAACGAAGAACTTTCGCAATGGTGCATACTCGGGAGAACACTTCTTGATAATTTTAGTGAGAGATCATCTTAAAATGTTACCGTCAATCAAAGCAAGATAAGATGCATAAAGGATAAACATCACATGCAATCAATATAAGTGATATGATATGGCCATCATCATCTTGTGCTTGTGATCTCCATCTCCGGCACCGTCGTGATCACCATCGTCACCGGCGCGACACCTTGATCTCCATCGTAGCATCGTTGTCGTTCGCCATCTATTGCTTCTCGACTATCGCTACCGCTTAGTGATAAAGTAAAGCAATTACAGTATGCGTTGCATTTCATACAATAAAGCGACAACCATATGGCTCTGCCCATTGCCGATAACCGGTTACAAAACATGATCATCTCATACAATAAAATATAGCATCATGTCTTGACCATATCACATCACAACATGCCCTGCAAAAACAAGTTAGACGTCCTCTACTTTGTTGTTGCAAATTTTACGTGGCTGCTATGGGCTTAGCAAGAACCGTTCTTACCTACGCATCAAAACCACAACGATAGTTCGTCAAGTTAGTGCTGTTTTAACCTTCGCAAGGACCGGGCGTAGCCACACTCGGTTCAACTAAAGTTGGAGAAACAGACACCCGCTAGTCACCAGTGTGCAAAGCACGGCGGTAAAACCAGTCTCGCGTAAGCGTACGCGTAATATCGGTCCGGGCCGCTTCATTCAACAATACCACTGAACCAAAGTATGACATGCTGGTAAGCAGTATGACTTGTATCGCCCACAACTCACTTGTGTTCTACTCGTGCATATAACATCAACGCACAAAACATAGGCTCGGATGCCACTGTTGGAGAACGTAGTAATTTCAAAATTTTCCTACGCACACGCAAGATCATGGTGATGCATAGCAACGAGAGAGGAGAGTGTTGTCCACGTACCCTCTTAGACCATAAGCGGAAGCGTTATGACAACGCGGTTGATGTAGTCGTACGTCTTCACGATCTGACCGATCCATGCACCGAACGTACGGCACCTCCGAGTTCAGCACACGTTCAGCTCGATGACGATCCCCGGATCCGATCCAGCAGGGTTTCGGGGATGAGTTCCGTCAGCACGACGGCGTGGTGACGATGATGATGTTCCACCGACGCAGGGCTTCGCCTAAGCACCGCAACGATATGACCGAGGTGGAATATGGTGGAGGGGGGCACCGCACACGGCTAAGGAACGATCACGAAGATCAACTTGTGTGTCTAGAGGTGCCCCCCTGCCCTCGTATATAAAGGAGGGAGGGGGGAGGTGCGGCCAGCCCCCTAGGGGTGCGCCTGGAGGAGTCCTACTCCCACCGGGAGTAGGACTACCCCCTCTTGCCTTGGTGGAGAAGGAAAGAGGGGAGGGGAAAGAGGAAAGGGCCCCCCCTTCAAAAAGCTATACGGACTAGGGGGGAGGGGGCGCCCGGCCTGCCCTGGCCGGCCCTCCTCTTCTCCCTCATGGCCCACTAAGGCCCATTAACCCCCGAGAGGGTTCCGGTAACCCCCCGGTGCTCCGGTGAAATCCCGATTTCACCCGGAACCATTTCGATATCCAAATATAGGCTTCCAATATATCAATCTTTATGTATCGACCATTCCGAGACTCCTCGTCATGTCCGTGATCACATCCGGGACTCCGAACAATCTTCGGTACATCAAAACTTATAAACTCATAATAAAACTGTCATCGTAGCGTTAAGCGTGCGGACCCTACGGGTTCGAGAACTATGTAGACATGACCTAGAACTATTTCTCAGTCAATAACCAATAGCGGAACCTGGATGCTCATATTGGCTCCTACATATTCTATGAAGATCTTTATCGGTCAAACCGCATAACAACATACGTTGTTCCCTTTTTCATCGCTATGTTACTTGCCCGAGATTCGATCGTAGGTATCCAATACCTAGTTCAATCTCGTTACCGGCAAGTCTCTTTACTCGTTACGTAATGCATCATTCCGTAACTAACTCATTAGCTACATTGCTTGCAAGGCTTATAGTGATGTGCATTACCGAGAGGGCCTAGAGATACCTCTCCGACAATCGGAGTGACAAAACCTAATCTCAAATCGCCAACCCAACATGTACCTTCGGAGACACCTGTAGAGCTCCTTTATAATCACCCGATTCGTTGTGACATTTGGTAGCACACAAAGTGTTCCTCCGGTAAACGGGAGTTGCATAATCTCATAGTTACAGGAACATGTATAAGTCATGAAGAAATCAATAGCAACATACTAAACGATCAAGTGCTAGGCTAAGGGAATGGGTCATGTCAATCACATCATTCTCCTAATGATGTGATCCCGTTAATCAAATGACAACACATGTCTATGGTTAGGAAACATAACCATCTTTGATTAATGAGCTAGTAAAGTAGAGGCATACTAGTGACGTTATGTTTGTCTATGTATTCACACATGTATCATGTTTCCGGTTAATACAATTCTAGCACGAATAATAAACATTTATCATGATATGAGGAAATAAATAATAACTTTATTATTGCCTCTAGGGCATATTTCCTTCATTATTCTGCTCGGGAAAGATCTTTTCCGACCCGCAGTAGACATCTTTCGTGTCGAGCTGCACCTTGGTAATAGAAAAACACACACTGGTATTTGGTTAAAAAACTTCCAGAGGAGATACGATCCTAGGGTCGGCCATGTTGTGCAACTGAAGTCTCGGGGGCTACTGCATTGACGTTTCAATGCAGAAAAATTCAAAGTGCAATACGGTTTTCGAGGAGATTATGATCCTCGGGTCGGTCGGCTGCACTGGACCAGAGTCTCGGGGGTACCGCACACCGCACTTTTCCTTGAAGTATGCTGCCAAGCAAGATCCTCAGGCCGATTCTGCGTAGCGATCCAAGTCTCAGGGAGGGCTACTGGCTATACATTGGTAGAGAATAAATTGGCCCAATCGAAAAAAAATCCACGGAAAATCAGCCAGTAGTCCGTCATGGAGGCTGGCTGTGAGTGGCTGGTTGCACAGAAGAATTTCCGTGTGAAGCTCGACTTCCTTCAACTTTTTCATAACTGAGGTGGTCTATGTCACCTCAGATGCAGTCTGACGTTCTAGCTTGGCTGCAAGAAGACAGCACTGCACGGGAAAAAAATTAACCCCAGGTGTGGCGAACAAGACGTCTGATAAAGGCTAAGGGAACCTAGAAGGGGATGCCCCGACATGTGAACTCTTACACCTCGGCGATCCTCGAGATCGGAGAGGGGAAAATTTGTTGAACCAGCTTTCAAGACCAATGACCGAAGATGGAAATACTACTTCGAAAGACTCGAGAAGCGACCCCAACTTGAAGACCTATTCAGGGGCTACAGACAGAGTCCTGGGTTAGGCGGTACTAACCATGTCGTCTCTCGGGCAGGAGGGCTAGCTGAGGACCCCCGTGGCAGTTCATTAGCAGACCACTTCGGACAGCCCATGATACATACAAGGGAGATTCCATAAGACTTGGCATACAAGGCAAGGGCTCCTCTCCACCGCCGTAGCCAACTAGGATTCCTGTTATTCTAGGCCTACAGTACATTACATCAACCGAGGCTAGTCTAGTCGATAGATCATCTCATAAAAATTCAATTCATACACTATCTCGAGGTAGATGAACTAGTACTTTGTATCCCATCCACAATTAATACAAACAAAGCATGGCATATGGTTTTACCTCTTCGAGAGGGGTGTTCTGTTACTATCGTGCAAGACTATCAGCTCGGAACCCTATCCGAGATCTGTCTGATTCGACTCCGTCGGTTTGGGCAAGCATTACCCGCAGTCGAACCCTGTGGGTGCCATGTTGAGTTGTTCGTGGGTGCAATACCTAGGCAATGCGTCTACACGTACTCCCCTCGATCATGTCTTTCTATTTTTGAACAGGTGGGTAGCAGCCGTTGGCACTGGAACCTTTTCTTGTAGGGGCGGAGGGAAACGCTCATCCCATCCACCATGACGGCAACCGTGTCCGGCCGCGATTTCGTCTTAAAAATCCCTTCCACCATCTTTAGGAATAACAGCGTACGTGTGCGTGCGTTGATGAACAGATAGATACGTATGTACAGTGCGTAGTCCATAGCAGGGCGTGCGTACATGGCAATACCGTAGCAGGGAGGCCATCATCTCCCGATTGACGCGCTCGATCGCTTCGTGGATGTTGTTGATGTCGATGATTACCGGCGTACGTCTCAGACTTCAGAGTAGTGCGTTTCAGGTTCCCATGTAGGCTGGCCGAGCCGGCGGGCTCCACGGTTGCGCCCCACGTACGTCGGCCGGCTCGGTGGAGTGGTCGGTGCAGCTGCAGCATCCACAGTGTTGTGTTTTGTTGCCCCTAAGGCAGCCTCTAAGCCTTTAGAGGCAGGCGCTATACACTGTGGGCATGCATCTCTAAGCCAAAATCCTTGGCATCGACGCCAAGCTTGGAGGCTGCCTCTAGTTCTTGCTTTGGACTAAAATAATCGGCTAACTCCACATGTCATGGATAGAAAGAGTGCCATGCAAAAAGATGAGACACAATCGGTTGAAGAATCAAATATTTTACTCTATGTGGGGACACCTTAAAGGCTGAGAATATATGCTACACACTACGCACTTTTGAGCCAAGTTTTATTACAGGACATGGGGCCCCAGCTTAGAGGCAAGTCAGCCTCTAAGGCTAGTCACAATGGGCAAGAACATAAGCTAGTAACTTACACATTTTCCTAGACTATGTTACTACCTCCATAGTGGATAGGAACATCTATGTAGTGTCATGCAATGATGTATTTATTAGGTTATAGACTCATTGTTTCTTGGAGTGTGTGATGTTCCGGTAACTTAGCTAGTTACCACAAGCACCTCTCTCTTCATTAAATACGTGCCACATAAGCAAAGTTGTATTGGAGTGTGTGATGTTACTCCTAAGTTCCTCCCCACTGTGACCAGCCTAAGCACTGTGGATGCATTGGAAAGCAGTTGCATTGACGCAAAGGATCTCATTCGACGTCCGAAGCATGGACCATGCCTTTTGCATGGTGCAACGTAGTATTCGCGGCACACAACAAAATCATTGGCCGTGGGCCGATGTTGTTACTATCACGGTGCGCTGGGCCGTATGATCAGGGTCTCGATGGGCCGTGGTATGGCCTGTTCGCTAATACTTGAAATATGTAAACCTATACTTTTACAAATAAAAGAAATAGGTATTCTTAGTCTGTTTTGCTATTTTATAGAATCCCCCCCCCCCCCAATATTTCTGACATTAAACCCGCAGTATATATTAAATGTTTTTTAAAATACTCATATCTTCTAAACCGTAACTCCAAATTTAACATGTTATATATGAAATTTGATTAGAAAAATATGTAGAATCTGAATATAATATTATTTTACTTGTTAACAATTTAAAAATACTGTCTAGGCTGCAATGTTAATCAACAATGCATTGTTCATCTTTTCATATTGGTAGTGATTCATATTGGGCATGAACACCGCAGCAAAATCAAGATTGGATATGAAATTGAAGATAAATTTGCTAGAAACACCCAATAAATAAGGGTATGCACGACAAGAAATAAAAGTAGGACCCAATAAAGATGGGATGTCCACTATAAAAGAAATAAAATAGAAAAAGCAGAGGAGACCCGATAAAGATGGGATGTTGCACTATTCTTCTATATATAAGAAAAAAAGATGACATGCATGAAAAAAAGTAAAAAGTAGGCATGCATGACAAAAAATACAATAAAAGACAAGTTTGATAAGATATAAATAGTGATGAAACAATGACTAATACCTATGACATGTATGGTAAGAAATAGTGATGAAATAGGGGCGCAAGTACCCGCGTTCATAGGAGACCATAAAAAAATGTTCTTTTCCAGACAAAAAAAATCTATTTTTATGATTAAAAAATCATGTATCTTTTTAACAACTCTTCATGTATTTAAGAAATATGCATATGAAATAAGGGTTCAAGAGTTACCCTAAGTTGGTGATTCTTAAACTGAAAACTGCCATTGATGCACACATGTCTCCATAGTGTGCTAATGTGTCATCGTTTGTTTTTGTCGGTTTTTCTTTACTTGCCCGTAACAACACCCCATTCCGAACATGACATGAATAAATGCATGATCACTTGCCCGTTTCTTTGTACGGATTAAATCTACATGCAAGCCGTGTTGAAATAGAACATATGTAGAATCTTAAACTGCGCTTTTATAAGTTAAGACCATCTTTGTTTGGGTCGTAACTACAAATTCTTAGATCATAGACCATCTTTTGTAAATTAAGAGCGTGTGGTATTGTTTTTCTTCTGTTGCAACGGCCTTTTTGCTAGTAGATAAAAAATATGAAGGAACGAAGAAAAAACCTATGAAAAACAGATAAAGAAATGAAGAAGCCGATGAAAAAAACAAAGAAAACCAGTGAAAAATCAGAGAAACCGAAAAAAACCAGAAATAGACAAAGGAACGATCGGAGCGAAAAAAACAGTGAAGCGGTCATGACCGAAATATTCGAACCAGCAAAGCTTTTGCGAGCGAAAAATCCCCAGAAAAACTGGCCAGCCTAGTCTCGAGAGTTATTCCGTTTAGGTGAGAGTAGCTTTCCATCTCGCCTATAACAAGATATAGCTCTCGCATTGGCGCAATGCAAGTACCGTTGCGTTCATGGGCTAGAAGAGTTGCGAGTTGTGTGAAACGTATTGGGCGACTAGTTCAAATCAGGGAAATGCTCGCTTGTAGTCATAGGCGAGTATTAACGCACTCTTGAGCTGCTTGCCTAATTCCCGCATGCGGGTCGGAGGATAGCACCTCCCGCCCGCCGCCATGAGCCGGACCACTCCCATGCCTGCATGTTCTTTTTCCTAGTCCTTCTACCTTTTTGTTTGTTTTCTCTTTGCCAGTTTTATCAATTTATGTGGTATCATTTTACGCCCTTTTCTAAAAAAATCACACATATATTTGAAATTTGGTTACATTTTTAAATACATGAACAACCTTTTAAATTCACAAAAAAAATTCAAATCTGAACGTTTTTAAAATTCACAAACCTTTTTGGAAATTCAGAATACTTTTTGAATTGGTGATTTTTCTGAAATTCATGAGAACTTTTTTGAAACCATATCTCTTTTCAAAGATAAACTTTTTTAAATTAAAAAATTTACTAATTTGAGAATATTTTTTGAAATTTGGTACTCCCTCTGATCTGAATTAGTCGACGTAACCTCGATATGGGCAATGTAAAGAGGCTGTGATAATTAATTCGGAGGCTGCAAAAAAAGCGAAAAAACAAACGAATAAGAAAAAAAAACAGAGTGGCACCTTGCCACCCATATGGGCTGGCCCAAAAGCGCACTGCTGGGCCCAAATTGTTTTTGAGGGATCTGGGCCCAAATATGTCTTGCTTCTAGCGACACACACAGTGCAGCCTCGCCTCTATTAGCGCCGAGAATGGGCTAGCCCAGCGCGGATTGTGGCACTTGAGCATTTGTTTTTTTTAGGTTTTTTCTTTACATATTTTTGCTTTCTTGTTGTTTAATTTATATTATACTTCCTAATACTCTAAATATATATCCTACAGAAAAAACTTTACATAAAATATTTGGAAAATGTTAATCAAGCATTTAAAGAATGTCAATGTGGATAGAAAAATGTTTCTCATGTATAAAAAAAATATACAATGTTTATGAAAAATGTAACATGTATTAAAAAATGTTAATAAAGCATTTTGAAAATTTTATACGTGTATTAAAAATATTTCTGATGTATACAAAATTTATTCCAAAAATACTGCATATATGAAAAATTGTTGATCATGTATGTAAAAATGTTACACACCTATATAAAAATATTTCTGATGTATACAAAAATGGAAACTTTGTGTAGGATGTTTATTGTCATTAATAAATGTCCATCATGTATTTGTAAAATGTCAACCATATATCGAAAAACTGTGTTCAAAAGATGTTTCTAAGAAAAATATACATCATTTACTTGAGAAATGTTCAATGTGTATCAAAGAAATGTTTCACGTGTACTCCCAAAAATTATATTATGTACTAAAAAAAGACATTTGTTGAAACAGAAAAGAAAGCGAAGAAAACCAAAGAGAAACTAAGAAAACTAAGAAAGAAACAACCAAAGAAAATCAAAGTAAAACTGAAGAAAAACAATGCAAAAGAGTGCAAACAATGAAAGCCGAGTAAGAAATTAATAAACCGAAGAAAAATAAAGAAAACCGTTAAAACCAAAAAAAGTAAGAAGGAAAAAGATGCAAAATAGTTGTAAATTGAAAAAAATGATGAAACACATTGGAAAATAGCCGGTAATCGAGAAAGTGAAGAAAAACCGTTGAAAAAAGTAAAGTAAAATAGAAAAATGATGGAAGTTGCTAAAAAATAGTAAACTGAAAGGAAAAACAACAAAAAAGAAAAAAAAAGAAAAAACAAATAAACCCAGATTGAAGGCCGCAGACCGTCGAGAGTGAGTGCAGATGGAAAAATCGCTAATAATGGGTAGGCCTGGTACTGTTCACGCCTCGAAAAAGCTTGGGGGTGAGGCAGGAGATACTCTGGCTATAAGCGACATATAAGTCTCGTGCGCGCTAAATTTGAGGTCCTAACTGGACATAGAAGCTCCCGTCGCAAGCGTGAATTGATGCTTGGTGCCCGTTCTTGAGAAAAAAATGACATTTATAAGTTTAATTTTTTTTTGAAGTATTCTGTGGAAACTTGTATGCGTTCACTACTGATGCATGAAATTTTGTTTAAAAAGAATGTAATTTGTAAGCTATATGAAAAACCAAAAATCCAGCCCAACAAAAAAAAGTCGCCCACTTGAAAATGCATATTTGTCTTTTTTTTTGCATTGTAGAAAATGGTTTTCTCAAAACAGGAACCGAGGTGCCCGAGCAGCATTGGCAATTTTCGCTCTCATCGCGCTGTTCTCGCACAATAGGAGCACCGACATCTGTCCTGGCATGTATGAATAGAGTTATGGGTTAGGTTGATCGGATATAGTCAGGTCCATGTTTCACACAAGACAACTTGCACTTGCAGCGGGGTAACTGAAGCCCATGTTTTGGCCTGCATATACAAGTTGTGTGCTTGAACTTCCATGCGATGCAGCGAGAAAGGCGATGACAAAGATACTATATCAATAACAGATATTATATCATTGCAAAGATACTATATCAATAACAAATGAAAATTCAGGGCCACAAGTCAAACTCAATGCAAAGATACTATATCAATAACAAATGAAAATTCGACACCTTCAGGATTGTTCAATTCATAAGAATGAACAAGCAATGACAAAGATCTTAGAACAACCCCCTCCCCCCTCCCCCCATAGTTATTATGCATATTTTAAGATTTTCTAGTATATTGGTAGCTATCCATTTCATTTACTTACGATTAACTAAAATCGCTTAACTAAAATCATGCACTCTAGAATCAGGTATTAGCTTGCGAGCTCTCTCCCATGATATTTAAGGATATAGATAGGAACACATGCATATATTTGCAGTTCATCTTGGTAATACAAACTAGTATGTAATGACTTGAAGTCTTGTTGCTTCTATTTTCCCTTGATATAGAAAAAATCAATTTAAGTAGAATGTTTCAAGAGACACTATCCGCATAAAAAGAAATAATTTCATATTGCTTGTAATATATTTTTATAATTTTAGTGTAGGTGCATTTTCCAAGACTTCTGTTAAAATTGTATAAAAAATATTGTATCTTTGTTGTTGATTTAGTACAACTTTGTACTAAATATCTAAATCAATGATAACTAATATGGATTTAAGAGACTAATATTTACCTGGATTGTGTGCATAATTTTGGTGATATAACATAAAATTATAACAATTAAGACCGAATGTGAAAAATGAGTTATAAATAAGTAAAAATATTTAGTATAAATAAGTGATAATCGCTTATTTTAATATATGAAGCCTGCATATTAGTTAGAATAATTTAGAGAAGATTCTCGAATCTATGCTTGTAATTCATGATCCCTATTTATAAACAAAGTGTATACTTGAATCATTTTAATTTCTTATTTATTCATGATCCCTATTTATGAGATAGTATCTTTTAAATAATTGATATGGTCATATATTTTAAACTAAAGCATCAAATTATTCTCGTCCATAAATTGTAAATTACAACTTTAAATTAGACATGGTTCTACTTGCAGTTAGGGACGGAAACTGAGTGGAAAATTATGAAGATATATATTTTGTTTGGAATATTATGGAACGGAAACGGAATTTTTTACGTGGAAACAAAACGACGTTATCCCACCGGACAACCATGTATATTCCGTTTCCATGAATACAAAACCTTTTTGTTTTTACCATGGCTACTATGTGGCTCAGTCTGGCACTCAGCAAGACCCATGTTGTGTACAATTATACCTAACATAATCCACACCCAACCTCGCTACACTGTTCAGGAGCCTCCACATGGTCTGGTTGTTTAGGAGTCATCGAAAGACTGTTGTAGTTATACCAATTTAAGTAGTTTTCTTGTGTTTTTCACAATAGTTGGGGTCTTTTGGTTTTAACTAATATCTTCTTTGTACATGCTCCACGTCACATTCTCTTCCTATTCGTTTTCGATTGTATCAATTTTTGTATTGGTTTTCATAGTTTCTATATTCATTTTATTTCTAGACAAATATATGCAAACAAATGTGGCAACACTCAGTTCCGCCTGCTTCCGCTTCTGTACGATCCATACTTTTAGCTACATGCAGCCAAGCCACCTAACTGAACACCACAACAAAAGCAGCACACATGGTTCACAAAATCCCCTAACTCTCCGTCTCCATAGCATATTTTTTTGATTTTGTTAACCTTCAACTTTGTTTCATCTACTTTGATCTTGTAATCATGGATTATGTCAGCTGACTGAATCTCTAGCTACATCTTTGCCTCCTCAATTTATTCACATCCTCTAATGCCCTCTTTAGATCATTCTCAACATTCACGAGTTGGAATGAAATATACTATGAACTCAACGATATCCCAATGTATGAAAAAACTTGGCCAACCACATTTATGATAGGGGTTGATGAAAGTAAAAGATTTTTTTTTCTAAATTATGTAACAAAGAGACTGGGAATAGCAAGAGAACTAGATTTTTTGAAGACTTATGGGTTGGTGACATTCCTTTGTGTGATAAATATGCTATGTTGTACAATATAAATTTTAGTCCTAACATCAATCATGGTCGATGTTACATGTGGGGAAAGCTAGAGTATCATTAAGTTCTGCAGGTTTTGTGTGAGAAATTGTTGGCTTTTGGTATAAGTCATAACAACAATGTTCTTGTGCAATGTTAAATGATGAAGAGTACACATGTAGATGGTTTTTGACCTAATATGGATGTTTTACTGCATAATCTATGTGCATTGCTTTTAATATTGTACAAGTTAAGTGGCCAGATAGAAGTATTTCCTAGTCAGGGATCCTTTGAAGTAAAAATCTTACTATGGTTAGCTGCTATTATAGTATTTTGACTAAACATCTTTTGATTAGAAGAGACTCGGAAGACAACAATAGTAAGTGCATATTTTGTGATGTGTTGGAGGGTCTAACTTTGAGCTAGCTAGATACATCACGGGAAGGGTTAGGTTCTCTATTCACTTAAATAGATGTGCCCATTTGTGGATCATAAGCTCCCCTAGTAATGTTGAAGAGGTGGCATTTTGTGGATGTTCCTGAACTGGTCCGGTCTATGGAGGACTATGAATACAACTTGTTTTGATCATGTTTAGCAGATTAATGTTGAGTATTCAATTTCACGGTAGATTGATTGCAGAAAACAGACGGCAAGAACTTTACCACCTGGCACTAACGCTACCAAGGGTGGCATTTGAATTCATCTCCATGCGTATGGGGTGGGTGCCAATGACTAAGTGACTCGGTGTTGGTTGAGGTTGATTTAGATGAATTTTTCGAGGTGGAGATGTCGAAGTGTCATATATACTCTTTTACAAGTCCTTAGTTATAGTTTTGCTACCACGTCCGTGTGATGACCATGTTCTATTTCCCGTGGTTTTGTTGAGTGTAACACCCCGGTCATAGCCACCGGTCCTGGCTGTTACATCTAGCAAGACTAATAATAGTCTTTTTGCGCACTTTGTCCTCACTCGTGCGCACCGAGATCAACTTTCGGTCGGTCACCCATCCTCAAATCGCTCTAAGTCAAGCACACTTAACCTTGGAGTTCTTTGCGAATGAGCTCCCAAAAAATAACGAATTCTTTGTTAATATGAATAGTCTATGAGGAATGCTACATCCACGTAAATTTTTACATTCGTTTACGGGCTTGTATGACTTGGCAATATTTGATTGGAATAAGGGGGAGGGGCCCCACCCCCCTGAAATTAGGGGTGGGGGAGAAACAGAGGAAGATTGCGTAAGGCAACACGTAACAATTCGTAGGTGTAGGATTATCGATAGTCTACCATTTCTATTAAGCCAAACGCTTACATTGATGGTGTGCATGGTTAAAAGTTGGAACGGTGTTGCGAGATGGTGTATGTAACCCTATTGACTTTGGTTTCATCTGAAGTGAAATCTGAGTTCCTTAGTTTAAAATAAAGGCTTTTGAATTTCTCATATCAATTGTCTCATCTAGAGCTTTACAAGCTTGTCTAAACCTTGTACCTGAAATTCTTGGAATTTAAAATTTCATTTTTTATTTCCCATCCCAAATTGTAAAACAAAAATCATTTAGATTTCTTAATTGTTTAAAAATTTGAAGCTTCCTCTACGACAAAATGTGTGGTACCATTCATGAAATTAAATCTCCTGCGAAATTTGCCGCTACGGTCTGCAAATCATGAGTTGGAAACCTACGGGCTACGTGGGGGGGGGGGGGGTGGGGGGGGGGATTGTGTTAGAACTCATGAAATGTCGCTAACCGAATTCATGATGAACCCAAACAAGATACCCATGCATGCCGCTCGCATGCCTTTCCAGCTCTCATCTTCGTCTCCGATCGTGGTATGCAGTTGCGCACGAATCAATGCGCGCTTGCGACATGGTGCTCCCATATCGAAATGTCACGCCGTGCAAGCAAGATGCAATGATTGCCGCCGTTGCCGCCTCCGTGTATAAACACCGACCAACAGAGCAAGCAGCCGCACAGAGCTAAGCTAGATCGAGCCAGAGAAAGAGATGGACATATCGGAGCAAGGGCGCATCGTCGGACCGATCACGGCGACGGCGGCGGCGAGGTGGAAGGAGCTCCACGGCGAGCGGTCGTGGGAGGGGCTGCTGCGGCCGCTGGACCTGGACCTCCGGCGCACGGTGATCTGGTACGGCGAGATGGCGCAGGCCACGTACGACGCGTTCAACTACGAGAAGCACTCGCCGCACGCCGGCCTCTCGCGCTTCGGCAGGAAGCGCTTCTTCGAGCGCGTGATGCTGCCGGGCCACGCCGCCGCGTTCCGGGTCACCAGGTTCCTGTACGCCACGTCCTCCGCCCCCGCCGCGCCGGCCGCCGCGTTCGTGAGGGGCCGCCATCCGCGGCACCGGTGCAAGGATTCCAACTGGATCGGATACGTTGCGGTGGCCACTGATGCGGGGAAGGCCGCCCTCGGGCGCCGGGACGTGGTCGTGGCGTGGCGCGGCACGATCCAGGCGCTGGAGTGGGTCGACGATCTCGAGTTCGCCATGGTGCATCCCAGGGGCATCCTTGGCGACGCCGCCAGTGCCGACGCCATGGTGCACCATGGCTGGTTCTCCATCTACACCTCCACCGACCCGGCCTCCACCCACAACAAGGACAGCGCCAGAAGCCAGGTAATCTTGTGACTAAACGACATCATTGTCACGTATTACTATTACCGTATACAGTTCAGTGTTGAGCTCACCTGCAGCTTCATGCTGGTGCATGGATGCCAGGTTCTGGCCGAGGTGAAAAAGCTGGTGGACACGTACAAGGACGAGGAGGTGAGCATCACGGTGACCGGGCACAGCCTCGGGGCGGCGCTGGCCACCCTGAACGCCTTCGACATCGCCGAGAACGGCTACAACTGCACCGCCTCGGCGACGTTCCCGGTCATGGCGTTTGCGTTCGCCAGCCCGCGCGTTGGCGGCGCCGGCTTCAAGAAGCGGTTCGATGTGGCGGCGGCCGTCGGCCTCCGCGTCCTGCGCGTCCGCAACGCCCGGGACATCGTGCCCAGGTACCCGGCGCTGCTGTACCACGACGTGGGCTCCGAACTACCCATCGACACCGGCGCGTCGCCGTACCTGAGGGCGACTGGGGACAAGCGCGTGTGGCACAACCTGGAGTGCTACCTGCACGGGGTGGCGGGCGTGCCGACGGCAGCCGGAGGGGCGTTCGAGCTGGTGGTGGAACGGGACGTGGCGCTGGTGAACAAGTTGTACGACGCGCTGAGAGAGGAGCACGGAGTGCCTGCGGGGTGGTGGGTGCCTTGGAACAAGGGCATGGTGAAGGGGGACGACGGACGCTGGAGGCTGGTGGACTGCGAAGAAGAGGACGACAGGGAGGACACCGTCGTGCCGCCGATGAACAAGTGAAGTCGACGCCTCCACCTCAGGGTCGCGTCCTGCATGCATGCACGAAAAACAGTTGATTGTTCTTTCTTCGGAAATGATAAATCTGGAATGTTCGGATTTTAAGCATGGCAACCCGAACGTTTTTCATGGCAACTTTAGTTCTGGCGAGGTTGGTAACATGACAATTTATTGACAAAAAAACAAATTGGACAAAGTTGCCATGTGCTAATAACTAAAGTTGCCACCTCGCATCAACTAAAGTTGCCATCAAAAAACGTTGAGGATGACATGCTTAAAATCCGAACATTCGGAATTTATCAGGGTCCTCTTTCTTTTCTTTCACATTTGGGATATCTATTATCTGGGGTATTAGTTTGGAAGCTTCGTACTAGTAAATCGTAATTATCTTTTAATTGTGGGATTATAGCCCAAGACTTACTACAATGTTATAATTTCTGAGTGTTTTCCCGCAAAAAAATCTTGAGTACTTAATGTGGTAATGTGTTTTTTTTAGGGAAATGTGTTTTCTTTCAAGCTGTTACTTAGAAATACTAGCTCTGTAACTTAATATAAGATGTTTTAGCATCAAACAATATCTTATATTAAGTTGCAGAGGAAGTAGTGTTGATATTACAAATATAATTTCCCAATCTATATGTCAATCCTTTTTATGAGTATGGCATAGTAGGACAAATGTGCATTGAGCACACCGAGCCCGTGTTCAAAACAACATGTTCAAAGTTGAACTCATTTCGATATGAACAACACTTCTAAATTTATGAGGGTTCTCCATAAAAGAACAAAACGTTAGGGGTTTATCTTGTTCTAGAGTAAAACATAATGTTTCATTGCATGGCAATACAATTCCATTTGATTTAAGAGGCCAATTTGAGATACTTGTACAAACAAAAATAATTTTTCTAGTTTTGTCATGATCTTTTTTCATTGTTTAGTGTATCATTTTGTCTCACTGTGTAGCAATAAAGGATGTACACATAGATCTTCAACACAATGGACATTGTAGAAAACATTTTTCTCTTGGAAGTGGCACACTTTGAAACATATTCTTCGCGAGGCCGAGGAAAACTTATATGTATAGTTAATATCTTATTTGGATTAAGGAGCTCTACCCTCCTCCCGATAACATTCATATGCAACTGCACACAACACATGTTTGTGCATCCTTCTTTCTCAAGGAATGCTTCTATTGTGCATGCACATTTCGCCGTTCCCGGTTCCAGTCGTGATCCATTTTTTTTGCCAAAATCCGAATAGGCTGGGCTTAGACCTAGATTTGCAATTTTGCTGAAAAGTTGGGCAAGCCACGGTCAATTGGGCCTTGGTGATTATAATCCTATGATAAATGACTGGTATGATACGAAGCAATATATCAGTAGTCTGATCCCTAATGCTACCAATACACATAATATATTTGAATCTTTTGAAATACTACAATATAGGCGATGACCTATCACCTCATCTCCCTACTTGGATCAATGGGCAAGATTGGTGGCCACAGCAACTCGTATGGGTACGCTGCCCCCTCGTACTTGTTCCTCTCGTGCTTACACTCCACCCTCATCGTATCAAGCTCGACAGAGAACACCCATGGTTTCTCCTTTGGTCTCAGCAGGACGCATCTGGAATTTGCCGTGAGAATGGTGGTGTCTTGCTGAAAAAAGTCCTTCCTCATGGCCTGGTTGCAGCCCCATGGTCTTTTCCTAGCGCCAAGAAGTGGTTGTTTTCTATGAGCGAGTCCTATTCCTAGATAGAACTTACAAGGATGATCGTCACTCTTTGGGTAATCTGGAGCTCTAAAAGCAATAAATGAGGATATTTTCTAGAGCCCCTGGTCTACGCACGGTTTTCTGAACTCTTATTTGAATAATATTAATTTTGTGTAGAGAACTACCGGGACATTGCAAGGAACTACTTTGGCTAGACCGAACCACTAGATCCCGCCACCGACAAGCTATGTAAAAATTAATGTCGACGCTGCAGTTTCGAGGAGTGGGGAGTTCTGCTCAGTGGGGGCGATATGTCGAGACCAAGATGGGATAATCATTGGAGCTTCAACTTTGTTCTTCCCTCGCATAGTCGATCCACCTACCCTCGAGGCACTTGCAACTCGGGAGGCGCTAGGTCTTGTAGATGACACCTACTCTCAATGGATCTTCATAGACTATGGCTGCAAGATAGTAGTTGATGCTATCAGAAGTGGAAGTGCGTCTCCTTACGGCACGGTGATTAATGAGATTAGAGATCATATGTCTAGTTTTCATTCTTGTATCATTAGTCACGACTTTTGAACCTCGAATATTGAGGCTCACAATCTCGCTAAGCATGTTCCTACTTTAGGGGTTGGCCGCCATGTGTGCTTAGGCCAACCCGAAAACCTTCTTTCGTCCCTGTACATGTGGTGATGGCATACTAAATTTAGTGAGGTTGTCTCAAAAAAAAAAACAGAGTACTCCCAGCGTGCGTTGAACTTGTCAATTTATGCAGTGACTGCCACTATATGGGTTGCGGCAAAGTGAACATATTCTTGTAATAGTTTGTACTTGCGAAAAAAGAGAGTTGGATTTTTGTTCATCAGATAATTTGTTCTAATGGTTCGTAATTCTTGGCGTGCCTCCACTTGATTTGTTTGCAAAGCAAATGTTTCTGTTATAATCAATATTTTGTTTCCTTTACGACAAAATTTTCGTTCCTAAGATCATACATAAAAAATTCATCCGTCAAGCAATATGTTTGCGCCGCACCACAAAGAATACACTCCATTCGGTCAAAAGGAATGTTCCCGTGGCCTCAACATTGTATCATTAGTTCATTACCCATGTTCATGTCACATAAAAATGCATCCCAGGAAAATTATAATTTTTAAATTGGATTTATTTGAAGGACACGCTTCCATGAGTCGACTGGAATGCTTCCACGCATTGGGCCAAGCCATGCTACTGCCGTAAAAAATATTGCATCTAAAAACATGATAATTGCATTGTTTTTCTTGAAACTAATCATAATTAAATAGAATATATTAAAAACCATTATTCTATAAAGAAATCAGGGGACCCAATCCATGGGCCCATGCACCATTGTTCACAGAAGTATTTCCTCCGTTTCTTTTTAGTTCGCATACAATATTTGTCTTGAGTCATAGTAAAGTTTGACTGAGATTGTAGGAAAAAATATCAGCATTCGTAATATAAAATCGATATCGTTAGATGCATTATTGAATTAACTTTCATGTTGTATATCTCTAATATTGTAGATATTGATAGTTTTGTATATAAATTTGGTCAAGTTTGACTTGAGACAAATCTTATATGCGAAGTAAAATGAAACAGAGGGAGTAGTTGGTATCAGGAAATAAACCACAGCTGAGCATTAAATTACCACCAGACCAACGCTAGAATCGGACGAGTAGCGTGATTATAATCCTACGATAATCGACTGGTATGATAGGAAGCAATATATCAGTAGCTTGATCCCTAGTTCTACCCATATACAGAATATATTTGAATCTTCTGAAATACTACAATACACAGGCGATTACCTATCACCTCCTCTCCCTGCCACGATCATCGGGCAATACCGGCGGCCATGGCAACTCGTACGGGTACGCTGGCCCTTCATAGTTGTTTCTATCGTGCTCGCATTCTACCCTCATTGTGTCAAGCTCGATGGAGAACATCCACTTCTTCTCCTTTGGTGTCACTAGAACGTATCTGGAATTTGCCGTGAGAATGGTGGCGCCTTGCTCAAAAAATCCTTCCTCACGACCTGGTAACCCGACAGTCGCCTCCTGCAGCCCCAGGGTCTTTTCCAGCACCCACTCGTCTTCTCCAGTTCCTTCATGGCGCCATCGTGCAAAGACCTTGAGCTGGTTGCTCATCAGACAGACGATGCACAAGACACCGTCCTCACCGGCGACGACCCAAGAGGTACGGTCATCTTCATTGTACAACCCCCATATGTTCTCCGGGAACTTGACAAGGGAGTATTCCAGAGTGGCCTCCTCAAGGGCAAGCACGGCGGCGCTTCCTTGGATTCCCCAGTACATAAATCCATTGATGCGCCCAACCAAATTATCCAACCATGATTTTGTACCGGTGCTGGTGGCCTGGGTGCGCTTTAGACGCCAGCCGCCATCACTGCCCGAGGAGAACACGCAGGCCAGATTTTCGTCGACCTTGGCTAGGATCCTGAAGTTGGACATGTTGCCTCGGCGATTTCCGGCCTCGTCCTCGATGTCGATTAGGTATACTTCTTGATAATATTCTGCCACGTCCGAAGGCCAAAGGATCCCCTGGTAGCGCCGTGTGAGCGGCTCACAGACGACGAGCTGGAGGTCATAACTAAAGGAGCCACGGGCACGGCCCCGGTCCCGGCGCATCACACTGGAGAGGAGGAGGAGGCTGCCACGGCTGTCTTGCAGCGCCCAGGAGTGCTCTGTGCCCGGAAGGAAGTCCAGGGAGAAGCGTCCGAGCGGCACGGTCGTTGAGTAGGGGACGAAGCCGAAGTAACTGGGCTCGTCTCCGAATTGGAGGCAGTAGTCAACGGCGTGTATCGCGTGTACGTGGGCCGAACTCAGCCGCGCGAGGAAGCCGGCGTCCGCGACGACGCGGCACCACCGCCTGCACGTTGCGGCGGCGCGGACGAGGCACGGGGAAGGGCCGAGGACGAGGAGGACGCGCTCGAACAGGTGGTCGAGGAGGTCGAGCACGGTCGTCGCCGCCCCGGCCTCTTTACGCGTGTTCTTGGACTTGGACCTGTTCCTTCGTCGGCGACGTCCCTCCGCCGCCGTCGCCATTACGGGTCGATTCGTGAGATCTCTCTCGCGGCCGGAAAAATAGAAACTGTAGATGTATAGATGGAAAAAAATGGAACCTGATGCAGTACGTAAAAGGAAGCAGATGCGCAAACTTCTTTTTTTAGAGAAAAGGCCAGAGCCCGACTTTATAAATAAAGCCACAAGGCAGCGTCACGGATACCACAGGTTCACAAGATAACAGAGCCATACAGAGAAGTTTAAGAGAAACCAAAGCAAGCACGATACAGGCAACTGCCAAACACAGCACGCAGGCCGGGGACTGAGAAAGACCTAATCTCCGCAAACTACAGCACCAGATTTAAACGACAGGATTCGTCCCGGAGATCTGAGAAGCCGAAGGCCGAATTTTGTCGATGAGCATGTCCAGGGCGTCCCGATCAGGCTCCTTAGTCAATGATCTCCACTGCTGCAAGAATATACATGTTTTGAAAAGAACATCAGCAGGCTTAGATGGGAAAGTAAGCTCAATAGTAAATTTGTTTCTAATGGTCCATAGAGCCCAATCTAAGGCTCCCAAGCCAACCCAAAATACCCTCTTGGTGACCCCGACCAAGGATTTGGCTAGGGTTCTAATATCAGAGAAAGAGGAGGGATTCCAGGAAACCCGAAGCCAAGATTTGACGCAGGACCAAACTAATTTGGCAAGTACACAGTTGAAAAAGATGTGATCTGAGTTTTTCAAGGCCCCACACAAGTTACAGAATTCCGAGCCCGGCCCATTGCGTTTTTTGATCTGATCAGCCGTAGGGAGGCGACCACGGAAGGCTTGCCAGAGAAAAATCTTAATCTTAGGGGGTACCTTGGAAACACAAGAGAATCTAGCCGAAGGGGTACCACCAATGAGTCTAGAATACAACGACTTAACCGAAAATTTACCAGAGGCCGAATGTGGCCAAATCACCGAGTCGGCCGACTCCGAGAGCACAGGGAAGAGGGCAGAGAGACTTTGCCAATCTTCCAACTCTTCAGGAGACAGAGCCCGACGGAAAGCCAAATCCCAATTATTAGGGGCCACCTCCGCGATGGAGATCTGCGGATTGGGACAGTAAGAAAACAGAATCGGAAAGCTCACGGCAAGGGGGGCATCCCCAGACCACCAATCCAATCAAAAACGGACAGCAGACCCATTACCCACAGAAAACTTGACGTGCTCCAAAAAATCGGCCTAACTTTAACAAGGGCTTTCCAAAACTGAGAACCACGCCGCGCGGAAGCAAACATAGGGTTGGAGTGGGGGAAATATTTGGCCTTAAGAATCGAGAACCACAGCGACTCGGCCCCCACAGTCATAATTTTCCAGCACCACTTGATAAGCAAAGAAATGTTCATCACCCGAGTGTTAATAATGCCTAACCCCCCAAGGTTTTTAGGCTTGCACATAAGATGCCACTTAACCAGCCTATATTTTCTTTTGTTATTAGCAGAGTTCCAGTAGAAGCCACCCCTATGTTTGTCGAAGCCAGAATGCACGCCATTCGTGAGAAGATAAAAGCCCATAAGGAACATAGGGAGAGAGGATAAGAAAGAATTGATTAGAGCCACTTTGCCGGCATTGGTATTATATCTACCCCTCCAAGGGAGCACCCTGTTCCCCACTTTAGCAACCACCGGAGCGAAGTCATTCGCATGAAGCATACCAGGAGAGATAGGGAGACCTAAATACTTGAAAGGGAAAGAGCCTAAAGAGCAGTTAAGGAGCCTGGCAACCCGTAAGGCTTCCGCCCCGTCCACACCCGTGACCAGAACCTCACTCTTGGCGAAATTGATCTTAAGACCCGAAACGGCTTCGAAACACAACAAGATGAATTTCAGATTGGCAATACAAGCATTATCCAACTCCACCAAGATGATTGTATCATCCGCGTATTGCAGATGGGAGACACCTTCCGGAAGTAGGTGGGAGACCACATGGGAAATGTGCCCACATCGGGCCGCCTTGGAGAGCATGCAAGAGAAGGTGTCGGCCACAAAGTTAAAAAGAACAGGGGAGGCTGGATCCCCTTGGCGAAGGCCCCTGCCATTTGCAAAGAAGTTGCTAATAACGCCATTCACAGCAACAGCAGTGTGGCCACCCGAGACCAACTGCATGATACGATGAACATAAGCACCGTCGAAGCCTTTAGCAAGAAGGACCTGCTTGAGGAAAGGCCAACTAACCGAGTCATACGCTTTTTCAAAGTCTAACTTAAGAATAATCGCTTTAGCTTTCCACACATGAAGGTCATGAACAATCTCATGAAGGAAAAGAATACCGTCTAGAATGAAGCGCCCTTTGATAAAAGCAGATTGAAAGGGGCTAATAACTCTATGAGCAACCGGAGACAACCGATTTGCAAAGCCTTTGGAAGGGAACTTGGTAAAGTTGTTAATCAACGCAATAGGCCGGAATTGGGAAATAACATCAGCACCCTTGACCTTACGAATTAGGGATATTATAGCGTAATTTAGGCGAGAGATATTGACAGTACCAAGACAGAAACCCTGAATAACATTACACACCAACTGTTTCAACTGGGGCCAAAATTTCCGAAAGAAAGGAATGGAAAAGCCGTCTGGCCCGGAAGCAGCATCGGGATTAGCAGAGTTAACCACATCCCAAATTTCCTGATCAGAGAGCGGAATCATCAAGGAGGCATTCTCCTCGGGGGTAATTTTAAGACCAGAACTCCAAAGGTGGGGGGAAATGGACAGGCCCGATTGAGGTTTAGCCCCTAACAAAGACGAAAAGAAATCCACCACATGAGCCAAAATCACAGACTGATCAGTAGCGCGCACACCATTAATCATCAGGCTGTTAATATCGCAGCGCCTATGTCTACCGTCCGCAATCGCAAAAAAGTAGGCAGTAGGAGCGTCCCCTTTGAGAGTCCAATTAAGAGTGCCCCTCTGGCGCCAGTAAATCTCAGCCTGATGGTGCAGTTGCAATAGAGCAGCCTCCAGACTATAACGAACGGCCCATCCATCGTCAGAGAGCCCAGTAGAGTCAGCAGTACGATCCATCTCCAGGATGTGATTTTCAAGAAAAGCTTTGGTGCGGCGATCCTCCGCCGCACGGTTACGCGACCAGCCTCTAAGAAATTTACGTAAAGCATAGGAGCGCGACTGCCAGTCGTCCAGTGGGCCAAACGAGCATAGGTTGGATGAGAGGGATTGGGAAATCTTCGCTGCGACCATATCGACAAAGCCATCCACCGACAACCAAGAAGAATCAAACTGAAATCTAGCCGGAGGTCTAGTGCAAATGGAACCATCATCAAGAATCAAGGGGGTATGGTCAGACCCGGCAATGCATTTAGCGAAAAGAGAGGACCTAGGGAACAAGTAGTCCCACCTGGGACAAAGGAAAACACGATCAAGCACGGATCTGATAGGGTTAGCCTGATGATTAGACCAAGTAAAGCGAGCCCCCCCCCCCCGAGGAAGCTCACGGATGGCGTTAGCACTAATGAAATCATTAAAAGCATTGGCTAAAGACCAGGAAAAATTATCATTATTCTTGTCAAGAGGGCATCACAGAAGATTAAAGTCTCCCCCAATAACCATCGGTAAATTACAAGACTCAATCTTGATCGAGAGTTCATTAAGGAAAAGGTTCGAAAGAGAGTGATCCGCAGGCCCATAAACAACGATAAACTCACAGAGGGTATTCATAGATTTGTGAGAGAGAACAACACTGGCCCAAAAAAACCCATGCTCAAAAGCAAAAAAATCAAAAATATCCTTATTAGAACCAATCAAAATCCCACCAGAGTGGCCCGAAGCAGGTAAAAATTGCCAATGAAATCTATCCATACCCACGATAGCAGAGAGCTCACCAAGGGAGAAGGAATCCTTAAAAGTTTCAACCAGCCCCACAAAATCAATAGAGTTAGAACGAACCAAACCTTTAAGTTGGTCACGGCGCCCCCTTGCACCGAGCCCCCTAATATTCCAGAATAAAGCCCTCGTTTATACGAGAGGTTCTTGATACGAAGACTCGACCTGCAGGGGGCCATGCAGGATTTAGTACGTTTATTAGTGCCCCTCTTGGCAAGGCAGGAAGGGGGCTGGCCACTACCCGCACCCGAAGCCTCCCCCACAACACCGCCAGCATCTGCGACCCGCGAGGCAACAGCCTCTTTGGCTTTCGCAATGGCTGCCTGAGCCAATTCATTAGCCCAAATAATGGCAAGAAGCGAACTAGGAGAATCAACAGAAAAATCAACCACCACACCCACATCCGACATAATGTTTAAAAGATGATCATCAGACATCGAAGGTAAAACCACCCGAACCGGAGAAACAGCGACAGATGAGGATAGGGAGGTACCTGGGGGAGGGAGGTCTTTCGCCGCAGCTCGCTTCTCTGCCCTTTCCAGGATAGAACCACCAGAATGCGCCACCCGCCTACCTTTGTGGGCCGTGGACACCGGGGAACGGATAGCAGGCGACCGCGCAGCAGGAGAGCCAACATGGGGGCCCGAGCGGGACATGGAGCCCAGATCTTGATCAAGACGCCGACAAATCCCCGTCATGGATTGCTTCGAGCCCGACGAGTTCCGGCTCTTAGCCGAGTACTTGCGAACTGAGGATTTCTTCTTCGAGGGGGGCTGGGATTCCACCATATCACGAGCAGGAGAAACAGGGAGATCTTCAATTCCCGAGCGGGTGGGGGAAAGAGGGCGAGCAGGAAGATTGGAGCAAGCACCAGACACAGGAGTAGACGAGCAAGGCGGAGCCTTTGGCAGATCAGCGACAACATTTGGAGCACTCTGAGCAGCAGGGGGGATCACCGAGTCATCACGAGGAGCATCACCAAAAGGCGCTTGAGATTGGAACAACTCACGTTCTGAGTCTGCCAGGCCATCCCATTCGGATTGAGTGAAGCGGAGATTAGACCCAAAGCTCTGATTAGGGCCACCAAAGGAACCATCCCCTTCCTTGTCATGCTTATCCGAAGGATTAGCAGGAGGAGGGGGGAGGTGGAGCTTGGAAAGCTGCCGCCGCCCCCTCCACCCGCACCCGCAACCTAATACCATTGGGAGAAGGATAAACATCAATAAAGCCATGCACCCGTTCAGGATCAATGCACCAAACCTTCATCCTAGCAGGACCAACCTTGTTCAAAGACTCCTCGTCCACCTCAATGAGTTTCCCAATCAAAACCCCAAAGGACATGAGGAAAGCAGACGAGCGCAGACCAGCAGGCAGATCATCGATCAACACCCACACTTGAGAGAGAGGGCCAACTGCAGTACCATTGTAGGAAGCCGCTTTAACAGAAACCACCAGTTGGTTGAGAGGCAAGGTAAAGCTGGTGCAGGAAGCGATCATACGTAAGCATTCTTTGGAGGGGAACACCACAGAGAAGTCAAAGTCCGATAACTGCACTACTTGCCAGTCCCATCCAGCCACATCCCAGATGCGAAGCCCTTCCAAAAGAGTTTGGGGCGAGATCTTTTGGTCCTTGACAGAGACAATCGCCGCATTGGACAGCGCAGGTGCCACCTCCCGAACAGGCAGGTCACCATCAAAGGCGAATAAGGAGCAGCCAGGAGACCTGCATCAAGCTGAGGATCAAGGGAGGTTTCTGCCTATCCATGCAGTTGACCATGAGGTGACCATCAGAGCGACATATCGATGTAATGGGGATTGGTGCAGCGAGACCGAAGTGCCCGATGCTGTGGCAAGCGGGCGGTGGCGCCAAGGGTTCTTGTGGGAGGAGGGAGAGGGACGGGGTTGCTGATGCGACGAGGGAGGAGGAAGAATCCCATCCCCCATGCCCGGAGGGAGGGGCGCCCCCGAGGCCGGTCCAGGTGGCCGATGCGCCGGCCCCGCGAAGGATCGAGGCAGCGGACGAAAACCAGATCGAGCCCCAAACGAGCGAGGAGGCGGGGGAGGCAGGGGCCGAGATGGGGCAGACGAGCCACGCCCCGCACCCTGAACAGGGAGGGAAGCCGAGGACGAAGACACCCACCACCGCCGGAGGCCACCGCTGCCTCCCACGGATCCAGCACCGGAGAAGGAGAAGGACCAGACCCAGAGCCCTGCGGACCAGATCCAGTCACACCATCCCTCTCCGAGCGCTGCACCCGCTCCGGACCCGAAGCCCAGGCCTCGCAGGCACGGGCCGCCTTCTCGAGCGCCGCCTGCTCCGACTCCAGCTTAGAGCGGAGCGAAGCCTCAAGCTCCAGATCCACCGCGGAGGCGGGGGAGTCATCGCGGTGCCGCTTGCTACCGAAGCGCCTCGCAGGAAGAACCCCTAGATTTGTCCATGGAGATCACCGCAGCAAAAGGAAGAAGGAGGGCTGGAGGTGGGGGGATCTAATGATGCGACGAATGGGAGGACGGTAGCGGCGCAGATCAGAGGCGGAAGCAGGAAGCCCTAGCAAGGGAGGGGCCGAACCGCGTGGGATCCATATATAGCCCGAGCGAGCCGTGCCCCCTGGGCCCGACTCGCCAGATGGGCCGAAGAAGGATGAGGAGCCGGTAGACGGGCTTTGGGCCCAACTGGGCCAAAAGAAACGAGAGGGGGAAAGTCGACCACCGAAGAGAGGGAGGGGGGAGGGGGCCCACTAGCCAACACCACACCGATAGGCCCAGCAGGCCCACACGGAGAGCAGACCCGCGGTCCGGAGGCCACCGCACGGAGATCTGGATCTAGGTTACACGGAGCAACCACCGGCCCCGCCGTCGCCGCCACCGGCGACGAAGCCACAACAGCCGAAGATGGAGATGGAGATGGAGAGCCTCCAAGCTCCCCATCAGGAGCACAACCCAAGACACCAGGAGCAGGAGATGCATCCGCAAACTTACCAGATTTACGCCGACGCCGCGAGATCCGGATCCAGCCGTCGACCGACGGGGACACCACCACCGGCCGGCCCCGGCCCCCGGGGGCGAACTTCCGAAGGCGAGGGGCGGCGCAGGCCACCCCCGCCCCCTAGAGCAGGTCACCGCACCACCGGGGGAGGAGGGCAGAGACCGCGAATCCTCCTCATCTGACACCAGGGCCCAAAAACGAGATCCAAGCACCAGCAGCGGAGAGGAAGGAGGGGAGAGCCCCGCTTGCGGGGAAACAGGGGGGAGAGGGGGAGAGCAGCTGCACACGGAGAGGAGGGCGACCGGACGCCAGCCACCGGGGAAAGGCGGGGATCAGACCTACCGAGGCGAGGAAGAGGGGAGGAAGGGAGGGGAGGGAGGGGAGGGAGGGAGGAGAGAGGAGCCATCCCAGCCGATGCGCAAACTTCGGATCGAGCGAGCCAAACCTGGAGGAATCCAAACCTGGACTCCACCTCCGATCCTTGCATGCAAACCTGGACTCGACTCCGCGGCCACTTCAGATCCAAACCCGCACGCACCGGCCAGTTTGGTTTAACCAAGTCACCAACCGGGCCGTGCCGCGCCGGTGCGCCTCACCTGAAAAAAATTATATGAGACCAGGTCTCACGGTTAGCAGGTGAGACCCGGCCTGATGGATGACACTTGGCATTCACAAATCACAAAGCATCTACCCCACCCCCACATCCAACAAGACAAGGAAAGAGCCCGGGGCGGCGACGACCGTGCACGACCTCCCGGCCCACATCTTCGAGAGCGTCCTGCTCCGCCTCGGCCCTTCCCCGTCGCTTGTCCGCGTCGCCGCCGTGTGCAGGCGCTCGTGTCGCGTCGTCGCCGACGTTGGATTCCTCGCGCGGCTCCGATCGGCCCACCCACATGCGACGCGCGTGGGCGACTACCACTGGAACGAGTACAATGCCAGCTTCGGGGCCGAGGTCGAACGCCCCGTCTTCGTCCCCTCCTCGCCGGCCTCCGCCATCGACGGCCACCACTTCGCCCTCGACTTCCTCCCCGGAGGATACTGGAAGCTCCTTGACAGCCGCAGTGGCCTTCTCCTCCTCGTGAGGAGCACCTACCGGGGCAACACCTCGTCCTGCTACTTTGACCTCCTTGTCTGTGATCCACTCACGCAGCGCCACCGGAGAGTCCACTGGCCGTCGGGTCTGGAATCTTTTCTCCACGCCTTTCTAGTCGACGGCCGCGACGCCGAGCGCCGCATGAGCGTCTCCAACTTCAGGGTCTTCGCAGTCGTCAACGAGAAACTAGTCTGCGTCTTCTCCTCCGGTAGCGATGGTGGCTGACGCCTAGTGCGCACCACGGCCACCGGCATTGGCGTACTACCACCGTTTGGGTGCAAGGAGATGGTGGGGCGTGCCAACGGCTCTATATACTGGGGAATCAAAGATAGGGCCGCCGTGTGTGCTCTTGACGTGGTCACCATGGAGTTCTCCATCATCGAGTTGCCAGAGAACATATGGGGATTGCACGACGAAGAGGAACGTGCCTCTCGGATCATCGGCGGTGATGATGGTGCCCTGCGCGTCATCAGCCTATCGGGCAACGAGCTCAAAGTATTTGTGCCACGACATGGATATCTTGGTCATTGCAGCCGCAATGACGATGAGTGGGTGCTTGAGAAACACCTGGGTCTGCCGGAGGCTACCGTTGGGTTGCCAGGGCGCGAGGAGAGCTTCTTCCAACAAGGATTGAGGATTATCGTAGCAAATACCAAGTACATCCTCCTGACACCAATTCTGACTGATCACCGTCAGACATGGGCCCTGTTTGGATGCATAGGTTAGAGTTAGTTTGGGTTAGTTTGGACTCAGCTAACCCAAAAATATCCAAACCGGGAGGGTTGGTTTGGGTTAGATGCATCTAACCCACCCAAAAACCTAACCCATACAAGAGGTGCTTATTTGGGTTAGTTCTCCTCGGGACCGCTAAAAAATACATTTTTCAATCGCTCTTCCCATAGCAGCCCCTCCCTATCCTTCCGTTCTAACCCCATTGTCTCCCCGCGGCCCATCTACTCGCCGGTAAGCAGTCACGACTCCTTGCGCGGCCGGTCCCTGTCGGCCTCGGCTAGCGCGACTCCGTGCGCAGGGATGGCGGATTCGGCCGGCGGGTTGCGCGAGAGGCCAGCGCGGCTGAGGGAGTCCTGGATAAGGGGGTATCCGGACAGCCGGATTATATACTTTGGCCAGACTGTTGGACTATGAAGATACAAGATAGAAGACTTCGTCCCGTGTCCGGATGGGACTCTCCTTGGCGTGGAAGGCAAGCTTGGCGATTCGGATGTAGATCTCCTTCTCTGTAAACCGACCCTGTGTAACCCTATCCCTCTCCGGTGTCTATATAAACCGGAGGGTTTAGTCCGTAGGACAACAACAATCATACCATAGGCTCATTTCTAGGGTTTAGCCTCTCTGATCTCGTGGTAGATCTGTTGGGGAACGTTGCAGAAAATTAAAATTTTTCCTACGGTTTCACCAAGATCCATCTATGAGTTCATCTAAGCAACGAGTCATGGGAAAGAGTTTGCATCTACATACCACTTGTAGATCGTGTGCGGAAGCTTGCAAGGTGATGATGTAGTCGTACTCGACGTGATTCGAATCACCGATGACCAAGTGCTGAACGGACAGCACCTCCGCGTTCAAGACACGTACGGGACGAGTGACGTCTCCTCCGTCTTGATCCAGCAAGGAGGAAGGAGAGGTTGAGGAAGACAGCTCCACCGGCAGCACGATGGCGTGGTGATGGTGGAGAAGCGAGATTCGGCTGTGGCTTCGCCAAGCTCTTGCGGAGGAGGAGAGGTGTTGGGAAGGGGAGGGGCTGCGCCTTGGAGATGGGTACAGCAGCCCCCCTCCCTCTCCCCTTTATATAGGCCCCTGGGCGCCGCCCCCTGGAGATCCAATCTCCAAGGGGGGCGGCGGCCAAGGGGGTGGAGTGCCCCCAAGCCAAGTGGGCCCCCCACCCCTAGGGTTTCAACCCTAGGCGCAGGGGGTGGGCCTAGGGGGGCGCACCAGCCCACTATGGGCTGGTTCCCCTCCCACTTCAGCCCATGGGGCCCTCCGGGATAGGTGGCCCCACCTTGGGACCCCGGACCCTTCCGGTGGTCCCAGACATTACTGGAGACCCCAAACTTTCCCGATGGCGAAATACCACTTCCTATATATTATTCTTTACCTCCGGACCATTCCAAACTCCTCGTGACGTCCGGGATCTCATCCGGACTCAACAACATTCGTAGTCACATACTAGTTTTCCTACTAACCCTCGCGTCACCGAACCTTAAGTGTGTAGACCCTACGGGTTCGGGAGACACGCAGACATGACCAAGACGACTCTCGGGCAATAACCAACAGCGGGGTCTGGATACCCATGTTGGCTCCCACATGCTCCTCGATGATTTCATCGGTTGAACCACGATGTCGAGGATTCGATCAAACCCTGTATGTATTTCCCTTTGTCAATCGGTACGTTACTTGCCCGAGACTCGATCGTCGGTATCCCAATACCTTGTTCAGTCTCGTTACCGGTAAGTCACTTTACTCGTACCGTAATGCATGATCCCGTGACCAACACCTTGGTCACATTGAGCTCATTATGATGATGCATTACCAAGTGGGCCCAGAGATACCTCTCCGTCATACGGAGTGACAAATCCCAGTCTCGATCCGTGTCAACCCATGATACTTTCGAGATACCTGTAATGCACCTTTATAGTCACCCGCCACATTGTGACGTTTGATACACCAAAGGCACTCCTACGGTAACCGGGAGTTACACGATCTCATGGTCGAAGGAAGAGATACTTGACATTGGCAAAGCTCTAGCTAACGAACTACACGATCTTTTATGCTATGCTTAGGATTGGGTCTTGTCCATCGCATCATTCTCCTAATGATGTGATCCCGTTATCAATGACATCCAATGTCCATAGTCGAAAACCATGACTATCTATTGATCACAACGGGCTAGTCAACTAGAGGCTCACTAGGGACATATTGGGGTCTAAGTGTTCACACGTGTATTACTATTTCCGGATAATACAGTTATAGCATGAACAAAAGACAATTATCATGAACATTGAAATATAATAATACTTTTATTATTGCCTCTAGGGCATATTTCCAACAGTCTCCCACTTGCACTAGAGTCACCAATCTAGTTACATTGTGATGAATCGAACACCCATAGAGTTCTGGTGTTGATCATGTTTTGCACGTGAGAGAGGTTTAGTCAAGGGATCTGCGACATTCAGATCCGTGTGCACTTTGCAAATCTCTATGTCTCCATCTTGAACATTTTCACGGATGGAGTTGAAACGACGCTTGATGTGCCTGGTCTTCTTGTAAAACCTGGGCTCCTTGGCAAGGGCAATAGCTCCAGTGTTGTCACAGAAGAGTTTTATCAGCCCCGACGCATTGGGTATGACTCCTAGGTCGGTGATGAACTCCTTCACCCAAATCGCTTCATGCGCTGCCTCCGAGGCTGCCATGTACTCCGCTTCACACGTAGATCCCGCCACGACGGTCTGCTTGCAGCTGCACCAGCTTACCGCTCCACCATTCAACATATACACGTATCCGGTTTGTGACTTAGAGTCATCCAAATCTGAGTCGAAGCTAGCGTCGACGTAACCCTTTACGACGAGCTCTTTGTCTCCTCCATAAACGAGAAACATGTCCTTTGTCCTTTTCAGGTACTTCAGGATATTCTTGACCGCTGTCCAGTGTTCCTTGTCGGGATTACTTTGGTATCTTGCAACCAAACTTACGGCAAGGTTTACATCGGGTCTGGTACACATCATGGCATACATAATAGATCCTATGGTCAAGCATAGGGATGACACTCATCTCTTCTTTATCTTTTGCCGTGGTCGGTGGTACTCGAGCCGAGCTCAATCTCACACCTTGTAGCATAGGCAAGAACCCTTCTTGGACTGATCCATTTTGAACCTCTTCAAAATCGTATCAAGGTATGTGCTTTGTGAAAGACCTATGAGGCGCCTCGATCTATCTCTATAGATTTTGATGCCTAATATATAAGCAGCTTCTCCAAGGTCCTTCATTGAAAAACACTTGTTCAAGTAGGCCTTAATGCTGTCCGAAGTTTTGTATCATTTCCCATCAAGAGTATGTCATCTACATATAATAGGAGAAATGCTCTGAGCTCCCACTCACTTTCTTGTAAACGCAGGCTTCTCCATAAGTCTGCATAAACCCAAAAGCTTTGATCATCTCATCAAAGCGAATGTTCCAACTCCGAGATGCTTGCACCAGTCCATAAATGGATCGCTGGAGCTTGCATACTTTGTTAGCATTCTGAGGATCGACAAAACCTTCCGGCTGCATCATATACAGCTCTTCCTTAAGATGTCCGTTAAGGAATGCCGTTTTGACGTCCATCTGCCATATCTCATAATCATAGTATGCGGCAATTGCTAACATGATTCGGACGGACTTCAGCTTCGCTACGGGAGAGAATGTCTCGTCGTAGTCAATCCCTTGAACTTGTCGATAACCCTTAGCAACAAGTCGAGCTTTAGAGATGGTAACATTACCATCCGCGTCCGTCTTCTTCTTAAAAATCCATTTGTTTTCTATTGCTCGCCGTTCATCGGGCAAGTCTGTCAAAGTCCATACTTTGTTTTCATACATGGATTCTATCTCGGATTTCATGGCTTCAAGCCATTTGTTGGAATCCGGGCCCGCCATCGCTTCTTCATAGTTCAAGGTTCACCGTTGTCTAACAACATGATTTCCGTGACAGGGTTGCGTACCACTCACTGCGGAACGTGTCCTTGTGGACCTACGAAGTTCAGCGGTAACTTGATCCGAAGTACCTTGATCATCATCATTCTTTTCCTCTTCAGCTGGTGTGGGCATCACAGGAACGGTTTCCTGCGCTGCACCACTTTCCCGTTCGAGAGGTAGTACTTCATCGAGTTCTACTTTCCTCCCACTTACTTCTTTTGAGAGAAACTCTTTTTCCAGAAAGCATCCGTTCTTGGCAACAAAGATCTTGCCTTCGGATCTTAAGTAGAAGGTATACCCGACAGTTTCCTTAGGGTATCCTATGAATACGTATTTTTCCGACTTGGGTTCAAGCTTTTCAGGTTGAAGTTTCTTGACATAAGCATCGCATCCCCAAACTTTAAGAAACGACAGCTTAGGTTTCTTCCCAAACCATAATTCATACGGTGTCGTCTCAACGGATTTAGACGGTGCCCTATTTAAAGTGAATGTAGCTGTTGTTGGGGAACGTAGTAATTTCAAAAAAATTCCTACGCACACGCAAGATCATGGTGATGCATAGCAACGAGAGGGAGAGTGTTGTCTACCC
The DNA here is from genome assembly GCA_021437245.1 of Aegilops speltoides. Taxonomy (NCBI): domain Eukaryota; kingdom Viridiplantae; phylum Streptophyta; class Magnoliopsida; order Poales; family Poaceae; genus Aegilops; species Aegilops speltoides. The sequence continues at coordinate 453,642,831 of CM038141.1, forward strand.
TCGTGAGACCCGGCGAAGCGATCACAACGTAGAGGAAGTAGTCGACGTTCTCCTCGCGATCCGACCGATCCGGCGCCGTTACTCGACGCCCCGAGTTCTTGACACACGTGCAGCTTGATGGCGTCCCTCGTACTCGATCCAGCCGAGTGTCGAGGAGAGTTCCACAAGACGACGGCGTGGTGACGATCTTGATGTTTCACGGCGCAGGGCTTCGCTTAAGCTTCATGACGGTATGACCGAGGTGGAATATGGTGGAGGGGGCACCGCACACGGCTAAGGAACGATCCGTAGATCAATACTTGTGTGTCCTAGGGTGCCCCTGCCCCGTATATAAAGGAGGGAGGGAGGCCGGCCGGCCCTAGTGGTGCGCCAGGGGGGGAGTCCTCCTCCTAGTTGAGTAGGACTCCCTCTCCTAGTCCAACTAGGAAGGAGAAGGGGAAGGAAAGAGGGGAGAGGAGAGGAAGGGGGCGCCCCCCTCCTGTCCTATTCGGACTCCCACAGGGGGCGCCACCTCCTGGTGCGGCCCTCTCTCTCCCCTTTTGGCCCACTAAGGCCCAACTTCCCCGGGGTTCCGTAACCCCTCGGCACTCCGTTTTCTCCGAAACTTCCTAACCTTTCGTGTCCAAATATAGCCGTCAATATATCAATCTTTATGTCTCGACCATTCCGAGACTCCTCGTCATGTCCGTGATCACATCCGGACTCGAACTTCTTCGGTACATCAAAATACATAAACTCATAATAACCGCCATCGAAACCTTAAGCGTGCGGACCCTACGGTTCGAGAATAATGTAGACATGACCTAGAACTATTCTCGGTCAATAACCAATAGCGGACCTGGATGCCCATATTGGTTCCTACATATTCTACGAAGATCTTTGTCGGTCGATCCGCATAACAACATACGTTGTTCCTTTGTCATCGGTATGTTACTTGCCCGAGATTCGATCGTCGGTATCCAATACCTAGTTCAATCTCGTTACGCAAGTCTCTTTACTCGTTCCGTAATACATCATCTCACAACTAACTCATTAGTTGTAGTGCTTGCAAGGCTTCATGATGTGCATTACCGAGAGGGCCCAGAGATACCTCTCCGACAATCGGAGTGACAAAACCTAATCTCGAAATACGCCAACCCAACATCGCCTTTGGAGACACCTGTAGTACTCCTTTATAATCACCCGATTCGTTGTGACGTTTGGTAGCACCAAAGTGTTCCTCCGGTAAACGGGAGTTGCATAATCTCATAGTTACAGGAACATGTATAAGTCATGGATAAAAGCAGTAGCAACATACTAAACGATCGTGTGCTAAGCTAATGGAATGGGTCATGTCAATCAGATCATTCTACTAATGATGTGACCTTGTTAATCAAATAACAACTCTTTGTTCATGGTTAGGAAACATAACCATCTTTGATTAACAAGCTAGTCTAGTAGAGGCATACTAGTGACATGTTGTTTGTCTATGCATTCACACATGTATCATGTTTCCTGTTAATACAATTCTAGCATGAATGATAAACATTTATCATGAAATAAGGAAATAAATAATAACTTTATTATTGCCTCTAGGGCATATTTCCTTCAGCCTCCCACTTGCACTAGAGTCAATAATCTAGATTACATAGTAATGATTCTAACACCCATGGAGTCTTGGTGCTGATCATGTTTTGCTCGTGGAAGAGGCTTAGTCAACGGTCTCGCAACATTCAGATCCGTATGTATCTTGCAAATCTCTATGTCTCCCACCGACTAAGTCCCGATGGAATTGAAGCGTCTCTTGATGTGCTTGGTCCTCTTGTGAAATCTGGATTCCTTCGCTAAGGCAATTGCTCCAAGATTGTCACGAAGATTTTCATTGGACCCGATGCACTAGGTATGACACCTAGATCGGATATGAACTCCTTCATCCGCACTCCTTCATTAGCTGCTTCGAAGCTGCTATGTACTCCGCTTCACATGTAGATCCCGCCACGACGCTTTGTTTAGAACTGCACCAACCGACAGCTCCTCCGCTTAGTGTAAATCGATCCGGTCTGCGATTTAGAATCGTCCGGATCGGTGTCAAAGCTTGCATCAACGTAACCGTTTTATGAGCTCTTTGTCACCTCCATATCGAGAAACATATCCTTAGTCCTTTTCGTATTTCAGATGTTCTTGACCGCTGTCCATGATCCACTCTGGATTACTTTGGTACCTCCTGCTAAACTTATAGCAAGGCACACATCAGTCAGTACACAGCATTGCATACATGATAGAGCCTATGGCTGAAGCATAGGAACATCTTTCATTTTCTCTCTATCTTCTGCGGTGGTGGGGCATTGAGTCTTACTCAACTTCACACCTTGTAACACGTGCAAGAACCCTTTCTTTGCTTGATCCATTTTGAACTTCTTCAAAATCTTGTCAAGGTATGTGCTTTGTGAAAGTCCAATTAAGCGCCTTGATCTATCTCTATAGATCTTAATGCCCAATATGTAAGCAGCTTCACCGAGGTCTTTCATTGAAAAACTCTTATTCAAGTATCCCTTTATGCTATCCAGAATTCTATATCATTTCCGATTAGCAATATGTCATCTACATATAATATCGTAAATGCTCTGAGCTCCCACTCACTTTCTTGTAAATACAGGCTTCTCCAAAAGTCTCAGTAAAACAAATGCTTTGATCACACTATCAAAGCGTTTATTCCAACTCCGAGATGCTTGCACCAGTCCATAAATGGATCGCTGGAGCTTGCACACTTTGTTAGCTCCTTTGGATCGATAAAACCTTCGGTTGCATCATATACAACTCTTCTTCCGTAAATCCATTCAGAATGCAGTTTTACATCCATTTGCCAAATTTCATAATCATAAAATGCGGCAATTGCTAACATGATTCGGACAGACTTAAGCATCGCTACGGGTGAGAAGGTCTCATCGTAGTCAATCCCTTGAACTTGTCGAAAACCTTTGCGACAAGTCGAGCTTTAATAGACGATAATATTACCGTCGTCGTCGGTCTTCTTCTTGAAGATCCACTTGTTTTCTATTGCTTGCCTACCCTCGGGCAAGTCAACCAAAGTCCATACTTTGTTTTCATACATGGATCCCATCTCGATTTCATGGCCTCAAGCCATTTTATGAATCTGGGCTCACCATCGCTTCTTCATAGTTCGTAGGTTCATCATGATCTAGTAGCATGATTTCCGAACAGGATTACCGTACCACTCTGTGCGGATCTTACTCTGGTTGATCTCGAGGTTTCTGAGTAACTTGATCTGAAGTTTCATGATCAATATCATCAACTTCCTCACTACTTGGTGTAGGTGTCTCAGAAACTGGTTTCTGCGACGAACTACTTTCAAGTAAGGGAGAAGGTACAATTACCTCATCAAGTTCTACTTTCCTCCCACTCACTTCTTTCGAGAGAAACTCCTTCTCTAGAAAGGATCCATTCTTAGCAACGAATGTCTTGCCTTCGGATCTGTGATAGAAGGTGTACCCAACTGTCTCCTTTGGGTATCCTATGAAGACACATTTCTCCGATTTGGGTTCGAGCTTATCGTGTTGAAGCTTTTTCACATAAGCATCGCATCCCCAAACTTTAAGAAACGACAACTTTGGTTTCTTGCCAAACCACAGTTCATAAGGTGTCGTCTCAACGGATTTGACGGTGTTCTATTCAGTGTGAATGCGGCCGTCTCTAGAGCATAACCCCAAAACGATAGCGGTAAATCAGAAGAGACATCATAGATCGTACCATATCTAGTAAAGTACGATTCACGTTCGACACACCATTACGTTGTGGTGTTCGGGTGGCGTGAGTTGCGAAACTATTCCGCATTGTTTCAAATGTAGACCAAACTCGTAACTCAAATATTCTCCTCCACGATCGATCGTAGAAACTTAATTTTCTTGTTACGATGATTTTCAACTTCACTCTGAAATTCTTTGAACTTTTCAAATGTTTCAGACTTATGTTTCATTAAGTAGATATACCCATATCTGCTTAAGTCATCTGTGAAGGTGAGAAAATAACGATATCCGCCACGAGCCTCAACATTCATCGGACCACATACATCTCAGTATGTATGATTTCCAACAAATCTGTTGCTCTCTCCATAGTACCGAGAACGGTGTTCTAGTCATCTTGCCCATGAGGCACGGTTCGCAAGTGCCAAGTGATTCATAATCAAGTGACTCCAAAAGTCCATCGGTATGGAGTTTCTTCATGCGCTTTACACCGATATGACCTAAACGGCGATTACCACAAATAAGTTGCACTATCATTATCAACTCTGCATCTTTTGGTTTCAACATTATGAATATGTGTATCACTACTATCGAGATTCATCAAAATAGACCACTCCTCAAGGGTGCATGACCATAAAAGATATTACTCATATAAATAGAACAACCATTATTCTCTGATTTAAATGAATAACCGTCTCGCATCAAACAAGATCCAGATATAATGTTCATGCTCAACGCAGGCACCAAATAACAATTATTTATGTCTAAAACTAATCCCGAAGGTAGATGTAGAGGTAGCGTGCCGACCGCGATCACATCGACTTTGGAACCATTTCCCACGCGCATCGTCACCTCGTCCTTTGCGAGTTCGCTTAATCCGTAGTCCTGCTTTGAGTTGCAAATATTAGCAATGTAACCAATATCAAATACCAGTGCTACTACGAGCTCTAGTAAGGTACACATCAATAACATGTATATCACATATACCTTTGTTCACCTTGCCATCCTTCTTATCCGCCAAATACTTGGGGCAGTTCCGCTTCGAAAGGACCATCGCTTGCGGTAGAAGCACTCGTTTCAGGTTTAGGGCCAGACTTGGGTTTCTTCTCTGAGCAGCAACTTGCTTGCTGTTCTTCTTGAAGTTCCTTCTTCTTCCCTTTACCTTTCTTCTTGAAACTAGTGGTCTTATTGACCATCAACACTTGATGCTCCTTCTTGATTTCTACCTCCGCAGCCTTTAGCATTGCGAAGAGCTCGGTATAGTCTTTACTAACCCTTGCATATTATAGTTCATCACGAAGCCTTTGTAGCTTGGTGGCGTGATTGAAGAATTCATCAATGACACAATCATCCGGAAGATTAACTCCCAATTGTGTCAAGTGATTGTAGTACCCGGACATTCGAGTATGTGCTCACTAATGAACTATTCTCCTCCATCTTGCAGCTATAGAACTTATTGGAGACTTCATATCTCTCAATCCGGCATTCTGTTGGAATATTAACTTCAACTCTGGAACATCTCATATGCTCCATGACGTTCAAAACGTCGTTGAAGTCCCGGTTCTAAGCCGTAAAGCATGGCACATCGAACTATAGAGTAGTCATCGCTTTGCTCGCCAGACGTTCATAACATCTGCGGTTGCATTAGCAAGAGTTCTGGCACCTAGCGGTGCATCCAGACGTAACTCTTCATGCAGCAATGAGGATAATCCTCAAGTTACGGACCCAGTCCGTGTAATTGCTACCATCATCTTTCAACTTTGCTTTCTCAAGGAACGCATTAAAATTCAACGGAACAACAAAGACGAGCCATCTATCTACAATCAAACATAAACAAGCAAGATACTATCGGTACTAAGTTCATGATAAATTTAAGTTCAATTAATCATATTACTTAAGAACTCCCACTTAGAAAAACATCCTCTAGTCATCTAAGTGATCACGTGATCCAAATCAACTAAACCATAACCGATCATCACGTGAAATGGAGTAGTTTTCAATGGTGAACATCTTATGTTGATCATATCTACTATATGATTCACGCCCGACCTTTCGGTCTCCGTGTTCCGAGGCCATATCTGCATATGCTAGGCTCGTCAAGTATAACCCGAGTATTCTGCGTGTGCAAAACTGGCTTGCACCCGTTGTAGATGGACGTAGAGCTTATCACACCCGATCATCACGTGGTGTCTGGGCACGACGAACTTTGGCAACGGTGCATACTCGGGGAGAACACTTCTTGATAATTTAGTGAGAGATCATCTTATAATGCTACCGTCAATCAAAGCAAGATAAGATGCATAAAAGGATAAACATCACATGCAAATCAATATAAGTGATATGATATGGTCATCATCATCTTGTGCTTCACGATCTCCATCTTGCAGCACCACCATGATCACCATCGTCACCGGCGCGACACCTTGATCTCCATCGTAGCATCGTTGTCGTCTCGCCAAACTTATGCTTCTACGACTATCGCTACCGCTTAGTGATAAAGTAAAGCATTACAGGGCGATTGCATTGCATACAATAAAGCGACAACCATATGGCTCCAGCCAGTTGCCGATAACTTCCGGTTACAAAACATGATCATCTCATACAATAAAATATAGCATCACGTCTTGACCATATCACATCACAACATGCCCTGCAAAAACAAGTTAGACGTCCTCTACTTTGTTGTTGCAAATTTTACGTGGCTGCTACGGGCTTAAGCAAGAACCAGTCTCACCTCGCATCAAAACCACAGCGATACTTCGTCAAATAGACTCCGTTTAACCTTCTCAAGGACCGGGCGAGCCACACTCGGTTCAACTAAAGTGAGAGAGACAGCACCCACCAGTCACCTTTAAGCAACGAGTGCTCGTAGCGGTGAAACCAGTCTCGCGTAAGCGTACGCGTAATGTCGGTCCGGGCCGCTTCATCTCACAATACCGCTGAACCAAAGTATGACATGCTGGTAGGTAGTATGACTTGTATCGCCCACAACTCACTTGTGTTCTACTCGTGCAAAACATCAAACCATAGAAAAACCTAGGCTCGGATACCACTGTTGGGGAACGTAGTAATTTCAAAAATTTCCTACGCACACGCAAGATCATGGTGATGCATAGCAACGAGAGGGGAGAGTGTTGTCTACGCCCTCGTGACCCAAGCGAAGCGATCACAACGTAGAGGAAGTAGTCGACGTTCTCCTCGCGATCCGACCGATCCGGCGCCACACTCGACGCCCCGAGTTCTTGACACACGTGCAGCTTGATGACGTCCCTCGTACTCGATCCAGCCGAGTGTCGAGGAGAGTTCCACAAGACGACGGCGTGGTGACGATCTTGATGTTTCACCGGCGCAGGGCTTCGCCTAAGCTTCGCGACGGTATGACCGAGGTGGAATATGGTGGAGGGGGGCACCGCACACGGCTAAGGAACGATCCGTAGATCAATACTTGTGTGTCCTAGGGTGCCCCCCTGCCCCCGTATATAAAGGAGGGAGGGGGAGGCCGGCCGGCCCTAGTGGTGCGCCAAGGGAGGGGGGAGTCCTCCTCCTAGTTGGAGTAGGACTCCCCTCTCCTAGTCCAACTAGGAAGGGAGAAGGGGGAAGGAAAGAGGGGGAGAGGGAGAGGAAGGGGCGCGCCTCCTCCTGTCCTATTCGCACTCCCGGGGGGGCGCCACCTCCTGGTGCGGCCCCTCTCTCTCCCCTTTTGGCCCACTAAGGCCCAACTTCCCCCGGGGGGTTCCGGTAACCCCTCCGGCACTCCGGTTTTCTCCGGAAACTTCCGGAACCTTTCCGGTGTCCAAATATAGCCGTCCAATATATCAATCTTTATGTCTCGACCATTCCGAGACTCCTCGTCATGTCCGTGATCACATCCGGGACTCCGAACTTCTTCGGTACATCAAAATACATAAACTCATAATAACTGTCATCGAAACCTTAAGCGTGCGGACACTACGGTTCGAGAATAATGTAGACATGACCTAGAACTATTCTCGATCAATAACCAATAGCGGGACCTGGATGCCCATATTGGTTCCTACATATTCTACGAAGATCTTTGTCGGTCGACCGCATAACAACATACGTTGTTCCTTTGTCATCGGTATGTTACTTGCCCGAGATTCGATCGTCGGTATCCAATACCTAGTTCAATCTCGTTACGGCAAGTCTCTTTACTCGTTCCGTAATACATCATCTCACAACTAACTCATTAGTTGTAGTGCTTGCAAGGCTTCATGATGTGCATTACCGAGAGGGCCCAGAGATACCTCTCCGACAATCGGAGTGACAAAACCTAATCTCAAATACGCCAACCCAACATCTCGCCTTTGGAGACACCTGTAGTACTCCTTTATAATCACCCGATTCGTTGTGACGTTTGGTAGCACCAAAGTGTTCCTCCGTAAACGGAGTTGCATAATCTCATAGTTACAGGGAACATGTATAAGTCATGGATAAAAGCAGTAGCAACATACTAAACGATCGTGTGCTAAGCTAATGGAATGGGTCATGTCAATCGATCATTCTACTAATGATGTGACCTTGTTAATCAAATAACAACTCTTTGTTCATGGTTAGGAAACATAACCATCTTTGATTAACAAGCTAGTCTAGTAGAGGCATACTAGTGACATGTTGTTTGTCTATGCATTCACACATGTATCATGTTTCCGGTTAATACAATTCTAGCATGAATGATAAACATTTATCATGAAATAAGGAAATAAATAATAACTTTATTATTGCCTCTAGGGCATATTTCCTTCAGCTGTCTCTAGAGCGTATACCCAAAATGATAGCGGTAAATCGGTAAGAGACATCATAGACCGCACCATATCCAATAGAGTGCGATTACGACGTTCGGACACACCGTTTCGCTGAGGTGTTCCAGGCGGCGTGAGTTGTGAAACGATTCCACATTTCCTTAAGTGTGTACCAAATTCATGACTTAAGTATTCTCCTCCACGATCTGATCGTAGGAACTTTATCTTTCGGTCACGTTGATTCTCCACCTCACTCTGAAATTCCTTGAACTTTTCAAAGGTCTCAGACTTGTGTTTCATTAAGTAGACATACCCATATCTACTCAAGTCATCAGTGAGAGTGAGAACATAACGATATCCTCCGCGAGCCTCAACGCTCATTGGACCGCACACATCGGTATGTATGATTTCCAACAAGTTGCACTACAACAAAAACCCACTTTTAACAACGGATATGTAGCAACGAAATATAGCATGTGTTGTCGGTGGTCCACCTCCCACCTCCCACGAAGAGGTAACCTCCCCGTGCTCATCTCCACGTTATCTGGAAAGTACCACCCCGTCCAAATATCACGCAACAAAAAAGAGTTGGCACAACCCCGCTTATTTTGTGATTCCTTTCTCCGCTGATTTGGTGATTCCTTTCTCACGAAGCCAGGACCACAAATCTGCCGCCACAAACCTCCGACTCCGGCTAGATCCAGTGCTCTTCTGCGCCGCCGCTCACCAGCCCATTCCCCCTTACTGTTTTCCTCTGTTCCTTTGTCGCGGGCTCGCGGCGAGTTCCTCCGCGCCGCCGCCCAACCTCCCGGCTCCTCTTTACTGCTTTCCTCCGATCCCCAGTCGCCGCGACGTCCTCCGCTCCCCTGCGCACCCGCTCATCGTCTCAGGAACCCCTCACTGCTCTCGTCCGATCCATTGCCGCGGCGACGCCATCCATGCCCCTGTACGCGCCCCCGCAGGAACCCTAGCCGCCACGGTGGCTAGCGTGTCTCCCATGTCTCCTCTCGTTTGTCTGCCCACTACCCCGCGTATCCGCGCGCGCGGCTGCCGGCTCGGGCTATACCGTGCTGTTCCACATCGAGTCCTCGACTACCTCGACTGACGCCAGACGGTTCAGTAAGGCCCTCCTCCTTCGAATATTGTTTGTACAATGACAAGATAATGGGAACTGTCCCGGATCAAACAAATCGAGGACTTCTTTCATTTTTCTTATAGATTTGTTCAGCATATATTTGACAAATTTACCCTGTTTCCTAAAGATTATATAACACAGGAAGTTTCATGGAGGAAGTTCACATTCCAATGGGTTTTATCTGCAGGCTCTTGAGACAACAACGCTTCGTGGTTACAGGCTCAAAATTCCCACCTGTAAGATCCCCTGTGCTATTACTATATCTGATACCTTTATGTTGCACCAGAGATCTTCTCTAATAGCAGTCAATTACAACAATTTGCAGCAAGTCATAAATGTAACATCTAGAAGCATATTGTCACCCAAGTTTTAGATGTTCATAGGTGGACTTTTTCTTACGTGGTTGAGCGATTCACCATTTGTCTCATACTCTGTACCAGTTCATTCAGAATAAATTTTTACCTTTTCATTAATAGTTCTTTCTTGTGATGCATTAGGCTCTAATTTTCTTGATTCTCGTGCTGGATAATTGTCCAATATTTTTGTGAGGAGGATCATGGTAGACTAGTTAAATAAGTCGACAAGTATCTCCAAATATCCTAGTTAATAGCCTATGACCATGTCATCAAAGAACATTTCTTCAAGTATCGGTTAATAGGCGAGTACTATTATCTATAACATCATGATTTTCAAGAGACAAAAAATCTCATTAGCGTTATCAATCCTTCTGATTTACATTTTACACGCTCGTAGTACTATAGGAATAAGCCCACATGCATCTCTCTGTCCTAACATTTCTTTTTATTGTATAATCTTTAGTTTCATCTTCCCTCGCGAGTTCTCAAGTTGACTATGTGCTTCAGCCAACACGTGTTTGTTTGTTCTTTATCTTAACAGGTATATCTTACGGACTTGTGCGTCTGCAATTAGGAGATATAAAAGTCAACACATACATAAGAGGCCCTAAAAAGAATTTGAAGCCTCTGGGAAATTGAAATATTCGACTATGTATAATCAATATTATTGGTTACCTATTGTCATTTAGTTGGTTCCAGAATTCATATCATTGTTAATATATATAATGTTTGGATAATCATTACTATAGTAAATACATGCTGATGGTTCAAAATGAATAGCCCCATCCAATTTTTCAAAGATCTCGGTGTTTTACTATGCAGTTTCGATCTGAGCAGTGGTGGATATTCAGAACTTGTGCAAGTCATAATCGAGAGAATAGAATGTTGTCGGTTTACGAAATGTTCAAGACTTCAAGTCTCTGTGTTTGTACTTCCTAGCATGGTGATGTCCCTTCTGCTGGTGTTTATTATGATGATTCATATAGTAAGTTGATGCGAGATGCAAAAAATAAAATAGTACACAGATATAGGTTGCATCTGCATTTTTATTAATAAACTCCTGTTGAAAAGGTTTTGTATTCACATTATTAATTAGCCCCACATCTATATGTAAATCAGTGTCTTGGTAAGTCATATTTGTGAGCATGTATCACAATACCTAATTTAGCTTTGATACTTAATTATTTTCTTTTAACTACAGTATTTTTGATTTGTTGAAATCTTGCGTCTACTTTTATTTTGTGGAGAACTCAGATCTTTCTTAGCAAGCGAAAGATGTGTGGTATTTCATTACATGATTTTTTTCCCCAAGGGGTACCTCGTGTCTTGCTTAGTATGCTTTTGAGGTTTATTTTACTCAATCGACATATAGCATTTTTTCATAAGAAAACAAGGATAAAAAGTGATTGTCGATGTAGGCTAGTACTCTCCTTTTCTTTGGCTCCTCCATAACTTTCTGCTTTGTTGATATTCTCTATCATAGGTTACTAATCTCATTCCTTTGTTGTTGTAGGCTGCCAAGATATATTCAAGATGCACGACGTTGATTGCAAGGTCAAGAATGGCAATTTTACTAGATAATTAGAATGTCATTTTGAAGTGTAATGTTTCAAACAGTAAGCTGACTGAATGATCAAGAATTAGGCTAGTACTAGATGGTTTCAGATATGTAATGCTTGTATCGTGTTCTTTGTAATGCAATACATCATGTTTAATATATTATGGGGATTCCTGCTTATTATATTGTTGCTCCTATCCATCGGCATTGGAATAATAATTTTGGTTCGCAGTATAAAGTACCATTAAGTTGTTCATATATGTCAAAGCATCTAGTTGCTGCAATGATATGGTATGTCCATTTGAAACTTGTTTGTATTTGGTAGCCACCAACGCATATGAAGCGTTATTGCGCTTGAGTTCTATCGTTGCTATTTTGCAACACTTCTACACGGTTTACCAGCGGATGTATATACGTTGTTGTAGACCATTACGCCACCAACGGCAACGCATGCTAATCCGTTGGTGTAGACCTTAACAACGCATATCACGGACATCTGACAACGCATGGATGCGTTCTTTGAAGGGGGTTCTTGTTGTAGTGTTGGTTGCTCGCTCCATTGTTCCGAGAACGGAGTCTTGGTCATTTGCCTAAGAGGCATGGTTAGCATGTGTCAAACGATTCATAATCAAGAGACTCTAAAGTCCATCAGCATGGAGCTTCTTCATGCGCTTGACACCAATGTGACCAAGGCGGCAGTGCCACAAGTATGTGGGACTATCGTTATCAACTTTACATCTTTTGGCATCCACACTATGAACATGTGTAACATTACGCTCGAGATTCATTAAGAATAAACCATTGACCATCGGAGCATGACCATAAAACATATCTCTCATATAAATCGAACAACCATTATTCTCGGACTTAAATGAGTAGCCATCTCGTATTAAACGAGATCCAGATACAATGTTCATGCTCAAACTTGGCACTAAATAACAATTATTGAGGTTCAAAACTAATCCCGTAGGTAAATGTAGAGGCAGCGACGGCGATCACATCGACTCTGGAACCATTCCCGACGCGCATCGTCACCTCGTCCTTCGCCAGTCTCCGTTTATTCCGCAGCTCTGCTGTGAGTTACAAATATGAGCAACGGCACGGTATCAAATACCGGGAGTTACTACGAGTCTTGGTAAGGTACACATCAATTACATGTATATCAAATATACCTTTGGTGTTGCGGCCTTCTTATCCGCTAAGTATTTGGGGCAGTTCCGCTTCGGGACCCTTCCCTTGCAATAAAACACTCGATCTCGGGCTTGGGTCCATTCTTTGACTTCTTCCCGCAACAAGCTTGCAGGCGTGGCAACATCTTTGCCGTCCTTCTTGAAGTTCTTCTTACCCTTGCCCTTCTTGAACTTAGTGGTCTTATTGACCATCAACACTTGATGTTCTTTCTTGATTTCAGCCTCTGCTGACTTCAAATCGAGAACACTTCAGAATGGTCTTTACCATCATGTTGTAGTTCATCACAAAGCTCTTGTAGCTTGGTGGGAGCGATGGAGGATTCTGTCAATGACCGCCTCATCAGGGAGGTTAATGTTCACCGGGTCATACGGTTGTGCAACCCTGACATCTTCGAGATGTGCTCACTTGTGAACTGTTTTCCTCCATCTTACAATCAGAACTTGTCGGAGACATCATATCTCTCGACCGGGCATGAGCTGGGAAAACTAGTTTCAGCTCTTGAACATCTCATATGCTCCGTGATGCTCAAAACGCTTTTGGAGCCCGGTTCTAAGCTGTAAAGCATGCCGCCGAACGAGGAAGTAATCATCAAGACGAGCTTGCCAAGCGTTCATAACGTCTTGGTTCTTCAGGACAGAGGCGTCACCTAGCGGTCCTTCTAGGACATATTGTTTCCTGGCAGCTATGAGGATGATCCTCAGGTTCCGGACCCAGTCCGTATAGTTGCTACCATCATTTTTCAGCTTGGTTTTCTCTAGGAACGCGTTGAAGTTCATGTTGACATTAGCGTTGGCCATTGATCTACAAGACATATTTGCAAAGGTTTTAGACTAAGTTCATGATAATAAAGTTCTAATCAAAATTATGAACTCCCACTTAGATTAGACATCCCTCTAGTCATCTAAGTGTTACACGATCCGAGTCGACTAGCCCGTGTCCGATCATCACGTGAGACGGACTAGTCATCGTCGGTGAACATCTTCATGTTGATCGTATCTTCCATACGACTCGTGTTCGATCTTTCGGTCTCCGTGTTCCGAGGCCATGTCGCACATGCTAGGCTCGTCAAGTTAACCCTAAGTGTTTTCGCTTTGTGTAAAACTGTCTTACACCCGTTGTATGTGAGCGTAAGAATCCATCACACCCGATCATCACATGGTGCTTAGAAGCGACAATTGTAGCAACGGTGCGCTAGGGGGAGAACACTTCTTGAAATTTTGTAAGGATCATCTTATTTACTACCGTCATCCTAAGTAAACAAGATGCATAAACATAATAAACATCACATGCAATTATATAGTTGTGACATGATATGGCCAATATCATAAAGCTCCATTGATCTCCATCTTCGGGGCTCCATGATCATCTTGTCACCGGCTCGACACCATGATCTCCATCATCATGATCTCCATCATCGTGTCTTCATGAAGTTGTCACGCCAACGACTACTTCTACTTCTATGACTAACGCGTTTAGCAATAAAGTAAAGTAGTTTACATGGCGTTCTTCAATGACACACAGGTCATACAAAAAAATAAAGACAACTCCTATGGCTCCTGCCGGTTGTCATACTCATCGACATGCAAGTCGTGAATCCTATTACAAGAACATGATCTCATACATCACAATTCATCATTCATCACAACTTCGGCCATATCACATCACATGATCAATCACTTTGCAAAACAAGTTAGGCGTCCTCTAATTGTTGTTGCATCTTTTACGTGGCTGCGATTGGGTTCTAGCAAAACGTTTTCTTACCTCGAATAACCACAACGTGATTTTGTCAACTTCTATTTACCCTTCATAAGGGCCCTGTTCATCGAATCCGCTCCAACTAAAGTGGGAGAGACAGACACCCGCCAGCCACCTTATGCAACTAGTGCATGTCAATCGGTGGAACCGGTCTCACGTAAGCGTCACGTGTAAGGTTGGTCGGGCCGCTTCATCCCACAATACCGCTGAAGCAAGAAAAGACTAGTAGAGGCAAGTAAGTTGACAAGATCCACGCCCACAACAAATTGTGTTCTACTCGTGCATTAGAGAACTATGCATAGACCTAGCTCGATACCACTTTGTTGGGGAACGTTGCGAAAAATTAAAATTTTCCTACGGTTTCACCAAGATCCATCTATGAGTTCATCTAAGCAACGAGTCATGGGAAAGAGTTTGCATCTACATACCACTTGTAGATCGCGTGCGGAAGCTTGCAAGGTGATGATGTAGTCGTACTCGACGTGATTCGAATCACCGATGACCAAGTGCTGAACGGACAGCACCTCCGCGTTCAACACACGTACGGGACGAGTGACGTCTCCTCCGTCTTGATCCAGCAAGGAGGAAGGAGAGGTTGAGGAAGACAGCTCCACGGCAGCACGATGGCGTGGTGATGGTGGAGAAGCAGTACTCCGTCAGGGCTTCGCCAAGCTCTTGCGGAGGAGGAGAGGTGTTGGGGAGGGGAGGGGCTGCGCCTTGGAGATGGGTACAGCAGCCCCCTCCTCCCCTTTATATAGGCCCCACAGGGCGCCGCCCCGAGATCCAATCTCCAAGGGGCGGCGGCAAGGGGTGGAGTGCCCCCAAGCCAAGTGGGCGCCCCCCCTAGGGTTTCAACCCTAGGCGCGGGGTGGGCCTAGGGGCGCACCAGCCCACTATGGGCTGGTTCCTCCCACTTCAGCCCATGGGGCCCTCCGGATAGGTGGCCCCACCGGTGGACCCGGGACCCTTCCGGTGGTCCCAGACATTACCGGAGACCCGAAACTTTCCCGATGGCCGAAATACCACTTCCTATATATTATTCTTTACCTCCGGACCATTCCGAAACTCCTCGTGACGTCCGGGATCTCATCCGGGACTCCGAACAACATTCGTTAGTCACATACTAGTTTTCCTACTAACCCTAGCGTCACCGAACCTAAGTGTTTTAGACCCTACGGGTTCGGAGACACGCAGACATGACCGAGACGACTCTCGGGCAATAACCAACAGCGGGTCTGGATACCCATGTTGGCTCCCACATGCTCCTCGATGATTTCATCGGTTGAACCATGATGTCGAGGATTCGATCAAACCACATATGCAATTCCTTTGTCAATCGATGCGTTACTTGCCCGAGACTCGATCGTCGGTATCCCAATACCTTGTTCAGTCTCGTTACGGCAAGTCACTTTACTCATCCGTAATGCATGATCCGTGACCAACACCTTGGTCACATTGAGCTCATTATGATGATGCATTCTTGAGTGGGCCCAGAGATACCTCTCCGTCATACGGAGTGACAAATCCATCCTCGATCCGTGTCAACCCAATGATACTTTCGGAGATACCTGTAATGCACCTTTATAGTCACCCGATTCGTTGTGACGTTTGATACACCAAGGCACTCCTACGGTAACCGGAGTTACGATCTCATGGTCGAAGGAAGAGATACTTGACATTGGCAAAGCTCTAGCAAGCGAACTACACGATCTTTTATGCTATGCTTAGGATTGGGTCTTGTCCATCGCATCATTCTCCTAATGATGTGACCCGTTATCAATGACATCCAATGTCCATAGTCGAGAAACCATGACTATCTATTGATCTGTGGGCTAGTCAACTAGAGGCTCACTAGGGACATATTGGGGTCTAAGTGTTCACACGTATTACGATTTCTGGATAATACAGTTATAGCATGAACAAAAGACAATTATCATGAACATTGAAATATAATAATACTTTTATTATTGCCTCTAGGGCATATTTCCAACAAGATCAACTCTTGTAATACTCATATCATCAAGATCAATCAAGTAGGAAGTAGGGTATTACCTCCATCGAGAGGGCCCGAACCTGGGTAAACATCGTGTCCCCAGCCTCCTGTTACCCTTAGTCTTAGACGCACAGTTCGGGACCCCTACCCGAGATCCGCCGGTTTTGACACCGACATTGGTGCTTTCATTGAGAGTTCCTCTATGACGTCGCTATAAGGCTCAATGGCTTCTCCAACCTTCAACAACGCCGTCCTGGGTGAGACTCTTCTCCCCGGACAGTTCTTCGTGTTCGTCGGATTCGCACTGCGGGCCAACTCACTTGGCCATCTAGAGCAGATCGATAGCTACGCCCCCGACCATCAGATCAGTTTGGAAACCTAAGCTACACTGCCGACATCCACGGAGACTTGATCTTCGACGGATTCGGGCCCGTGTCAGGAGCGCCGAACAATCACGACATGCATGACCTAGATCTGCAGTCGGGCGATATTCGGAACATCGCACCCGCTATAGCTCTGGACTTCGTGCCAAAGCAGGTCGTGCCCTCCGACGACGGGTGGATGGACCCCGCCCCAAAGGCTGCACACTCATCGGCGTTGGAGCCGAACACAGACTCCTCTCCTCAGGAAATATATACCTCCGGACCCCCAGACTCATCTCCGGTAGTGTGTTCCGGACCACGCGCATCCGTGCCCATCGAATCTAACTGTGCCTCGGTTATGGACTTCGCCGCCGCAGATATCTTTCAGCACTTACCCCTCGGAGACGTGCTAAATTCATTAAGGTCTCTCTCTTTGTCAGGAGACTCCTGGCCGAACTATGTCCGGCCCGTCTGGGATACGGAGGACGAAGAAAATCGCTACCCACCTACCACCCACTTTGTAGCCACTCTCGATGATCTAACAGACATGCTTAACTTCGACCCCAATAGCATCGACGGTATGGACGTCGATACAGGGGACGATCGGGAACCACAACCCACAGGGCGTTGGACCGCCACTTCATCACATGACGTCTATATGGTGGACACGCCCAAGGAAGACAATGGTGACAAAAGGACACAACGGAGGATAAACCCCCCGGACAAAAGCAAAAACGACGGCTGATAACCCACAAGTGTAGGGGATCGCAACAGCTTTCGAGGGTAAAGTATTCAACCCAAATTTATTGATTCGACACAAGGGGAGCCAAAGAATATTCTTGAGTATTAGCAGTTGAGTTGTCAATTCAACCACACCTGGATAACTTAGTATCTGCAGCAAGGTATTTAGTAGCAAAGTAGTATGATAATAATGGTAACAGTAGCAAAGGTAAAGATAAATGTTTTTGGGTTTTTGTAGCAGTTGTAGCAGTAGCAACAAAAAAGTAAATAAGCAAAGAACAATATGTGAAAAGCTCGTAGGCAATGGATCAATGATGAATAATTATGCCGGATGCGATTCCTCATGTAATAGCTATAACATAGGGTGACACAGAACTAGCTCCAGTCATCAATGTAATGTAGGCATGTATTCCGTAAATAGTCATACGTGCTTATGGAAAAGAACTTGCATGACATCTTTTGTCCTACCCTTCCGTGGCAGCGGGGTCCTAGTGGAAACTAAGGGATATTAAGGCCTCCTTTTAATAGAGAACCAGAACAAAGCATTAACACATAGTGAATAAATGAACTCCTCAAATTATGGTCATCACCGAGAAGTATCTCGATTATTGTCACTTCGGGGTTGTCGGATCATAACACATAATAGGTGACTATAGACTTGCAAGATAGGATCAAGAACACACATATATTCATGAAAACATAATAGGTTCAGATCTGAAATCATGACACTCGGGCCCTAGTGACAAGCATTAAGCATAGCAAAGTCATAGCAACATCAATCTCAGAACATAGTGGATACTAGGGATCAAACCCTAACAAAACTAACTTGATTACATGGTAAATTTCATCCAACCCATCACCGTCCAGCAAGCCTATGATGGAATTACTCGCGCACGGCGGTGAGCATCATGAAATTGGTGATGGAGGATGGTTGATGACGACGACGGCGACGAACCCCCCCTCCGGAGCCCCGAACGGACTCCGGATCAGCCCTCCCGGGAGAGATTAGGGATTGGCGGCGGCTCCGTGTCGTAAAACACGATGAAACTTTCTCTCTGATTTTTTTCTCCGTGAGACGGAATATATGGAGTTGGAGTTGAGGTCGGTGGAGGTCCAGGGGGCCCACGAGATAGGGGGCACGCCCTATAGGGGGGGGGCTCCCCCTGTCTTGTGGACAAGCCCTGGGCCCCCTAGTGTATTTCTTTCACCCAGAAATTCTTATTAATTCCAAAAAGTGCCTCCGAGGATTTTTAGGACATTCCGAGAACTTTTCTTTTCTACACATAAAACAACATCATGGCAGTTCTGCTGTAAACAACGTTAGTCCGGGTTAGTTTCATTCAAATCATGCAAATTAGAGTCCAAAACAAGGGCAAAAGTGTTTGGAAAAGTAGATACGTTGGAGACGTATCAACGGCGCAGGCGCTGCCTCAAGTCCAGTCACAGTAAAAACAGCGATAACAACCTAAAACAGGATGACACTCCGGTTGACTCCATAGGCAACAACGGCCATAGGGACCCAATGATGGAGCAGGATAAGCCAGGTCACGCTGAACATAGCCTGGAGCAGACACCCGATTACAGAAATCCAGAGGGCCGAACTCATCATATCACCTCGAAAAAGAAGAATAGTCTGGTTGACGATACGTTCATCATCCCAGAAGAATGTTCAGAACAAGATAACCTCCGCAGAAAACTCCTGGCCACAGCGCGGAGCCTGAAGAAGCAGAAGCAAAGGCTCAAGGCCGTGCATGATACACTCAGACGAAGATGGAACAAGGTGCTGGACTCCGAAGGGAAATGTAACGACGATCGCCACACAAAGAGCTACCCAAAGCGCAAACTGCTATTCGAATTCGACGATGAAGCCGCAGCACCCGTTCGTCCGAAAAACAACACGGCTACTCAGCTGGACCAGCCACCCCACGGCCGTGATAGAGCAGCCACTGATACCACACACGATTTATGAGAGCTCCTGGACAAAAAGGCCAATGCGTCCAGATCCATCTATGGGTCCATAGGACGTGCTCCGACGCGGGATTATGGTCACCACAACGATCATACTGATTGAATACCAGTCCGGAATCAACACCGGGAGCAACAACAACCAACAGCATGCCGCGACACGGCCAGATACAGAGGGGCTGTGCACCCCCTGTGCTTCACTGATGAGGTGCTAAATCATGAATTTCCACAAGGATTCAAACCCGTGAATATAGAGTCATACGACGGAACGAGAGACCCTGGGGTCTGGATTGAAGATTTTATCCTTCACATACACATGGCTCGTGGGGCTGACCTCCACGCCATCAAATACCTCCCCCTCAAGTGAAACAGACCAGCTCGTCATTGGCTGAAAAGCCTCCCCGAAAACTCAATTGGAAGTTGGGAGGAACTTGAGGACGCTTTCAGGTCCAACTTTCAAGGAACCTATGTCCGGCCTCCAGATGCTCACGATTTAAGTCACATAACACAGCAGCCCGGAGAATCGGCCCACAAGCTTTGGAATAGATTCCTCACTAAGGAAAATCAAATTGTCGACTGTCCGAATGCCGAAGCCTTAGCGGCCTTCAAACACAGTATCCGAGACGAGTGGCTTGCCAGATACCTCGACCAAGAAAAGCCGAGAACGATGGCAGCCTTAACAAGCCTCATGACCCGATTTTGTGCGGGCGAGGACAGCTGGGTGGCTCGTAGAGGCACCAGCGACCCAGGCACATCCAAAATCCGAGATGGCAACGGGAAGCCACGGCGCACTAAGCACAAACGTCGGAATAACGATAGTCCGGACAACACGGCGGTCAACGCCGGATTCAGGGGCTCTCGACCTGGTCAAGGAAAGAAGCCATTTAAGGGCAGTAAAGAGGAACCATCCGGACTGAACAAAGTCCCGGACAGATTGTGCCAAATCGATGGCACTCCCGACAAACCTGCAAATCATACTCATAGAAAATGTTGGGTTTTCAAGCAGGCCAGCAAGTTAAACGCCAAACACAAGGGAAGGGAAACACCAAGCGAAGACGAGGATGAGCCTCGTCATTCGAACACCAGGGGCCAGAAAAAATTCCCACCGGAAGTCAAAACGGTAAACATGGTACATGTAACTCACGCAGAGTTCGTAGCCCCCCAATTCAATCCGTGGGCAATTTGCCGAATCACTTTTGATCACATGGACTACCCGGCCAGTATCCGGCACGGAGGATCGGCTGCCTTGGTGCTCCACCCAATAATTGATGTATATCATCTAACTCGCGTCCTAATGTACGACGGCAGTAGTCTTAATCTGATATATCAAGACACCATCCGCAAGATGGGGATAGACCCATCCAGAATAAGTCAAAATAACGCCACCTTCAATGGAGTGATTCCAGGCGTGGTAGCCCACTGCTGTGGCTCCCTCGTATTAGAAGTGACATTCGGTTCTCCCGACAACTTCAGAAGCGAGAACCTACTCTTCAACATTTCCCCCATCAGCACCTATAGGATCGGAAGTATGTCTAGAGGGGGGGTGATTAGACTACTTGACAACTTAAAAACTTAGCCTTTTGATTAGAGTAGGTTTTTAGCAAGTTCACAATGATGATCAAGTCAAGTATCACCCTACACATGCAATTCTAGAGTTATGGCAGCGGAAAGTAAATTGCACGTATAGTAAATAAGAGGTGGAGAAGAGCAAACGCAATTTGGAGACACGGAGATTTTTCTCGTGGTTCCGATAGGCAAACTTCTTGGTTCAACTCCACATCTTGACGGAGGCTCCCAAGCGACACCTAACCAATCTAGGAGGCACCACCCTCCAAAAGGTAATAGATGGTGTTGGTGATGATGAACTCCTTGCTCTTGTGCTTCAAATGATAATCTCCCCAACACTCAACTCTCCTCACTGATTTGGCTGTGGTGGAGGAAGGGATTGAGTGGAAAGCAACTTGGGAAGGCTAGAAATCAAGTTCCATATGGTGGGAGTGGAGCAACTTGATCTCAACACAAGGGTAGGTAGTTTTCTTCTCGAAATGTAAGGTAGGAGTGGTAGTACTTTCGATGGCTCTCTCCACGAATGAAGAGGAGGTGGAGGGTATTTATAGCCTCCACACAAAATCCAACCGTTACACACATTTGACCAATTTCGGTCGGACCGAAGTTGACAACTCGGTGAGACCGAAAGTTCAAATCTTGTGAGCGTTGGGATTTTCGTGGGACCGAAAATACAATCTCGGTTAGTCCGATTCTTCCAAAGTCTAGGGTTTGCCAATCTCGGTGGGACCGACTTTCTCATCTCGGTGACACCGATTTGAGTCTGAAGGTTCTGAAGCTTGGCAACACCAATTCGGTATGACCGAGTTTGGAATCGGAAAATCCGAGAATCTTAGGGTTTGGGTATATGGCTGAGGTGGTTCATCTCGGTGTGGTGAGTTTGGAATCGGTGGGACCGAGATTACTTATGGGTTCATGTTGGAGTGAGCGATTGCGATAGTTTGAGAGATAAATCACTAAGCACTTTGAGCAACCAGATCATCATCATAACCTCATCCCTTTTAATAGTATTGGCTTTCCTATGGACTCAATGTGATCTTGGATCACTAAAACAAAAATGGAGTCTTGAGCTTTTGCCAATGTTTTCCTTAGCATTTTGAGGGTCCACATCATCGGTCATTGCCATACCCATATCACTGAACTTTCTGAAATATTCTCAAGAAATGATTAGTTCAATGATATATATGCTGTTATTAATTACCAAAACCACCCGGGGATTAGTTGCACTTTCAATCTCCCCCTTTTTGGTAATTGATGACAACATATAGATCAAAGCTTCGACAAAAGACATAATCAATGAATAACATCGTCGCTTTGAGAAGTATGTGATAAGCAAGAGCTCCCCCTAAATTTGTGCATTATTTAAGATTTGCGTTTGAATGCAAATGCACAATCGATTAGGATCATGGGTTACTCTTCCATGTCACATACATCTTGGTGGAGCGCACAAAATGATAAGAATGAATAACATGCACCCAATCACCAAGACATGAGTAAGTGATCATACAGGATATGAATGGAATATGATAGACATTAAGCACACATTAAGCACGGTATGATCAAGCACTCATCAAGATAGAGCAAACGTAGTATCAAACACACGAAATGTTTCAAAGAACTCAAAAGTATCTCAAGGAAAAACCGCAAACGAAAGAGCAAAAACGAGCACTCTCTCTCTCGAAGTCCTATGATCT
This sequence comes from Aegilops speltoides, assembly GCA_021437245.1. Lineage (NCBI taxonomy): Eukaryota > Viridiplantae > Streptophyta > Magnoliopsida > Poales > Poaceae > Aegilops > Aegilops speltoides. The sequence continues at coordinate 453,665,647 of CM038141.1, forward strand.
ATACAATTTCTCCCCCTTTGACAACAAGTTACCAAAAAGTTCGAAAGGTATAGAACTAATCGTCACTAGGGACTCTGCTGGCGGCTCCTGTCTGCGTCGATGGAGTGGAGATAGCTGCATCTGCGAAAGCTTCTGCTGAAGTCTGTGGAGCTGGAGGAGTGAAGCTGGGCTGGTGCTCGAACCGATGGAGCTGTGGGAGGTGTTGATGTAGTAGCCCTGGGGTCTGTCACAGGAATAGCAGCTGATCTGGGCTTTGTGGGCACTGCAGCAGGCTGCTCATAGTCATCCTGAACCATATCACCTTCCATCTCCTTCATGAGCTCTGCCTTCTCCCTCTTCGCTTCCTCAATGTCTGCCTCAAGCTTGTTGACGGTGACCTGCACTTGATCGACAATATCCAGAGCATGGAACTTATCTTCAACGATCCTCTCTAGGCTCTCCCGAGGCTGTACTATCTTGGCCAGCGTAGCTCAATTCTCTGAGTGGCTTCAAGAAGTTGTTCTCCAACGCTCTTGGGTTTCTTCTTGCTTCCTTCTCAGCTTTAGCTTGTTTAGCGACTTCGGACTTTGCATGTCCTTCGACGGATGTGGGAGCATCCTCATTCATCACAACTTCATTATCTTCGTGTTCAGGCTGCAATGGCAAGTGGGGTCTATCCAACAGGTAGGTGTCCGTGCCAAACTTGGCATTGATGAGCATCTGAATATGCGGAGCAAACCCACACGACCTCTTACAGTCTCTGCTTTGTCCTCTTGATAGTCTCAACTATCGTGTCCATCACCTTAAAAAGTGCCTTCTGATCTAGAATGTGCAGCATGTTGATAGAATACCCTCTTATCATGCGGTGGTCTCCTGACTTAGGCATCAAAGTATGCCTCAGAATGGTGTTGGTGGTTGGGAGACCTGCCTGAAGATAATAAACTGATCCAAGCTTCCATATCTCAACATCCTTCTCAGGTACCTCATTGTACATGTTCTTCATAGACTCGTGATTTTTCTTCGGAATGCCATAGACATCAATGTCATCATCCCTTGAGACTGGTGCCTTTCTTTGTCTGTTTCCCTTGATAGCCCTTGGCAACCACTTGCCTTTTTGGCTTTGAAGTTATCTCCTCATCTGCAACAAAGTCAGAATCCTCCTCATCGAATTCCTCTTCTTCACAGCCCAGTGGCAGCTGCAGCAGATCCACTTGGAGTGCTCCTCTCTCCATCATCTGAAAAACTGCTTTCTTGGGACTTGTAGCTGCCTCTGGAATCTCAACTGGCAATTCAGACCTGTTCTGACTGTCACTTCCATCAGATATGACTGACAACCTGTGAAAAGAATAGGTATAGGCAGAGTAGAAGAGTTATCACAAACTGCAGAGGATTTTGCAAAAAGAATGAGTTCAAACATTAGTTTTAGGTTTTCACAGAATACATTTCGGTCTGACCGAGTCTATAAATTCGGTGAATCCGAAGTGTCTAAACAGACCATATACACCACTTTTCGGTTGGACGAAATGGGTTTCGATCCGCCGAGAGCACTAGGGTTTCACTAAATCTTCACTTTGGTCTTTCCGATTTGCACAACTTCGGTTTCACGAAAAGTGCATTGCAATGACCAGAGGCCAAATCGGTCGATCCGAGAATGTAGAATCGGTCACACCGAGATGTGTTCGGCGGAAACCTAACCCTAAAATTTTCACTCGAATTTTGTTCTATGATCTAATCTGCTGGATAGGAAGATTTTAATCTTGGCAAGAAACTAGGCAAAACCTATCGTGCATTGAATCAGCGGTTTGAAGCACGAGAGGATGAAACTCACCCAATGCGGTGGAGCTTCACTCGGCGCAACGCGATGATGAGAAAGTCCGTTGACGGCGATGGAGACCAGCGAGCGCGCTGAGCGACGGCGGAGACGATCCAAAGACCACGGCGGCAGCGGCGAAGGGTTTGAGGCGGCGTTTTGAAGAAGTAATCAGCGCTGTCCTCGGGTATATATACCCTTCGTTGTCGGTGGGACCGAGTTGGAAAACTTCGGTGGGACCGAGATGGCTAATCTGCGTGCGATTACACTTTGTCACGCCGAATTTGTAACTCGGTTTCACCGAGGTGAAAACCTAGATCAATCCAAGTGAGTTCGGTCTGTCCGATTTGAGTATATCGGTTTGACCGAAAGTACTTAGAAGGTTTTGGAAGTTTAGGCTTTTGACGGATCGGTGGCTCCGAGTGCTCCTCACTCGGTCTGTCCGAAAAAGTCTTGTTCAAAGTTTGTGATATAAGCATGAATAGAGTTTGAGACAAGAAAGCATAGATAGCTAGGGGAGGAACTTAGGCATTCTTGTCCATCCATTTGGTCAAAAAGGAAAAGCCAAAAGACCAAAGCAACAAATGGATGTCCTCGAATGGATAAAATCATGCATCCAACATGCTCACACAATAAGATAGCAAATGAAGTATGTGTCAAACATGCACAAACAAGACACTAGCTTCTAGCACACACTTTGGCGATGACTAGGTCATCTATATATGAGTATATTGACTTAGGAGTCAAATGAGAAACATTTGATCATAGGTCATACTCATCGTTTAAGCACAAGTGGGGTTACCACTTTTCATAAAGCATTAATGTGTTCACATCATTAGAAGATGCTTTAGCTCATTTCTTTAGAGCAAAGCTCCCCCTTGATGTGAGAACCCCTTTTAAAGGGTCAAACTAACCTTGGGTTGTCGTTGAAGACTTCATGTAGATGTTGAAGATGTGGATGCTCAATGTTGATGAAGATCACCAAGAGTTGGGAGCAATCCTTTGGATTCGGGCACTTTCAATACCTACATGGGTTAGTCCCACAAGGAACAAACAAGGATATCCATGGACATAGATTGAAGTTCACAATAGATGATGTCCATGAAAGCAATAATTACCTTGTCCCTTGACTTACCAACATGAGGGTTTGTGACTCCATGAACTAGTGCAAGATGTGGAAGTTGATTGCACAAGTTCTTGCCAAAATGAATGTGAGTGAAGTATGTTGGCGGAGTCACCCTCAAGAACTCTCTAGTTCTTCTTCTTCGGGATCCACATCATCTTGATGGGAATCCTTGGGGTAGTAGTTGAGCTTGTCGAAGTAGAACTTGAAGTAGCCTTGGGAACCCACTTGACCATGGCCTTGGGTGCTTCAATGAATGCATCAATCTCCTCTTGAAGCTTGTCCTTCCCTTTTAGCTTGTGGTCTTGTGGTGGAAGGTCATCTTGAGCTTGTTCTTCATTTGAAGAAGTAGGATCATACTTCTTCTCTTGAGAGACAAACTTTGGAGTGGGATATTGACCTTCTTCCCATTCAACACCCTCGGCGTTGAACTTTCGCTCAAAACCAATTCCTTGATTCTTCCGGTGTCTTCCTTGCTTGCGAACAATTTCCTCAAAGCTCTTGCTTCCGGCAAGACTCTTGTAGACACCTTTCTCTATAATCCCTTTCAATAGACTATTTTCTTGCTCAAGTGAAACTTGGCTTGAAACATTGTTAATGGAATCAAGAGAATTACTAGAAGTAACAACATTTGATTTGGCATGATTATTGTTACTACTAGAGGAAGAATTTTTCTTATTCTTGTCATGCTTAGTTTTAATAGGTGGCAAGAAATTAGACAAGAGAAGTCATTTGGCAAGATATGAAGAACTCTTCTTTCGAAGATCGTCATTGATAGCTTTTAGAAACTCATGTTCTTGCTCTAGATTGAGCTTCTCGAAGCGTAGCTTCTCATGAGATCTTAGGAGCTCTCTATGATCTTCCTGAGTTGTTTCATGAGCTAACTTAAGAGTGTTTAGTTCTTTAGTTAAATGCTCAATCTCCTTCATAGCATTGTCATTCGACTCTTCTCGACTATAAAGACTATTAGCATGTTCATCATTACTAAGTTCACTAGATTTGTCATGTAAAAGCTCATCTTCACAAAGCAAATCATCCTCATCACTATCAAAGTCAATAAACTCAGGGTGTGATACCTTGGGGCCTTTTGCCATGAAACATCTTCCAATTCCCTCATTTGGTGAATCAAATATGTCGTAGGAGTTGGAGTTGGAGGACACGAGAGCAAGACCGGCAACACCTTCATCTTGACTATATTCGGAGTTGGAGTGATAGCTTCTTTGGAGTGATTGTCGAGTCGGGCGGAGACCCATTCACCAACATGAGCTTGATGTTTTCTTCTTGTGTAGCTCCTTGATGACTTGTCTTTCCTTTCCGAATCCTTGCTTCTCCGAGAGGATCTTCGTTCATAACGATCATCTCTACTCCTTCTCTCTTTTGAGGCGACTCTTCTCTTGAGCTTCTTCTTCTTGGAGATTCTTCTCTTCTCTTGTGGGGAGTTGAACACTCATTTGAGTAGTGTCCGGGTCTTCCACAATTGTAGCAGTTTCGATCACGACTAGAAGATCTCTTTTCATCGTATGATCTAGACTTTGAGCTTCTCTCCTTGCTTCTACTCTTGTAGAATTTGTTGAAGTTCTTCACCATTAGGCTTATCTCTTCATTGGAAACTAGCTTGTCACTTGAGATAGTGGGAGCTTCAACTGCAGCTTTGTAAGCACCACTTGACTTGTTGTGAAGCTCTTCCTTGTCTTTAAGTGTCATCTCATGAGCAACAATTCTTCCAATGACTTCGGTAGGCTTGAGATCTTTGTAGTTTGGCATCATTTGGATCAAAGTGCACATGGTATCATACTTTCCATCCAAAGCTCTGAGAATCTTCTTGATGATGAATCGGTCGGTCATTTCTTCGCTTCCTAAGCCTGCCATCTCATTGGTAATGAGAGCAAGCCTAGAGTACATTTCAGCGACTCCTTCACCTTCCTTCATCTTGAACTTGTCAAGCTGACCTTGAAGAACATCTAGCTTTGATTCCTTCACGGACTCGGTACCTTCGTGCATTTCACCAAAGTATCCCAAATCTCTTTTGCATTCTCAAGGCGGCTGATCTTGTTGAACTCCTCGGGACACAAAGCATTGAAGAGAATGTCACGAGCTTGAGCATTGTTCAGTAACATCCGCAACTCATCCGCAGTAGCCGCGATCCGGAACTTTTCCTTCCTCGAAGAACTCACCTTGCAAGCCAACACAAATAATGCCCCATGCGGCGGGGTTATGTCCAAGAATATGCATTTTCATTTTGTGCTTCCAACTAGCAAAATTTGAACCATCAAAGTAAGGACCTCTACGGAAATTACCCTCACTAGACGCCATACTCTCCTAGGTTGTGAAACCAAGCTTATGGAAACCAATCCAATGGAGACCATTGCTCTGATACCACTTGTAGGATCGGAAGTATGTCTAGAGGGGGGGTGATTAGACTACTTGACAACTTAAAAACTTAGCCTTTTGATTAGAGTAGGTTTTTAGCAAGTTCACAATGATGATCAAGTCAAGTATCACCCTACACATGCAATTCTAGAGTTATGGCAGCGGAAAGTAAATTGCACGTATAGTAAATAAGATGTGGAGAAGAGCAAACGCAATTTGGAGACACGGAGATTTTTCTCGTGGTTCCGATAGGCAAACTTCTTGGTTCAACTCCACATCTTGACGGAGGCTCCCAAGCGACACCTAACCAATCTAGGAGGCACCACCCTCCAAAAGGTAATAGATGGTGTTGGTGATGATGAACTCCTTGCTCTTGTGCTTCAAATGATAATCTCCCCAACACTCAACTCTCCTCACTGATTTGGCTGTGGTGGAGGAAGGGATTGAGTGGAAAGCAACTTGGGAAGGCTAGAAATCAAGTTCCATATGGTGGGAGTGGAGCAACTTGATCTCAACACAAGGGTAGGTAGTTTTCTTCTCAGAAATGTGAGGTAGGAGTGGTAGTACTTTCTGATGGCTCTCTCCACGAATGAAGAGGAGGTGGAGGGGTATTTATAGCCTCCACACAAAATCCAACCGTTACACACATTTGACCAATTTCGGTCAGACCGAAGTTGACAACTCGGTGAGACCGAAAGTTCAAATCTTGTGAACGTTGGGATTTTCGGTGGGACCGAAAATACAATCTCGGTTAGTCCGATTCTTCCAAAGTCTAGGGTTTGCCAATCTCGGTGGGACCGACTTTCTCATCTCGGTGACACCGATTTGAGTCTGAAGATTCTGAAGCTTGGCAACACCAATTCGGTATGACCGAGTTTGGAATCGGAAAATCCGAGAATCTTAGGGTTTGGGTATATGGCTGAGGTGGTTCATCTCGGTGTGGTGAGTTTGGAATCGGTGGGACCGAGATTACTTATGGGTTCATGTTGGAGTGAAAGATTGCTGATAGTTTGAGAGATAAATCACTAAGCACTTTGAGCAACCAGATCATCATCATAACCTCATCCCTTTTAATAGTATTGGCTTTCCTATGGACTCAATGTGATCTTGGATCACTAAAACAAAAAATGGAGTCTTGAGCTTTTGCCAATGTTTTCCTTAGCATTTTGAGGGGTCCACATCATCAGTCATTGCCATACCCATATCACTGAACTTTCTGAAATATTCTCAAGAAATGATTAGTTCAATGATATATATGCTGTTATTAATTACCAAAACCACCCGGGGATTAGTTGCACTTTCAGCAGCGATTACCATGCATTGCTTGGAAGAGCAGCCTTCGTTTGCTTTAACGCAATACCAAACTATGCCTGCCTTAAATTCAAGATGCCCGGTCCACGTGGCGTCATCACGGTTAGCGGAAACACAGAGCAGTATACGATAGTTCCCGCTGCCGGACTCTAGCCGGCCTCTCCCACCGGAACCCATGACCGGCCGTCAAGACCACGGACACGGTTAGACGAGTCCAGTACACCATTTTTCACAATAGCTCAGATAAACCCGAGCTAGGTTCTATACATGTGTCCCCATAAACAATACGAGGGGCTGCACAACATGTAACAAAGCCCACAATTCGGCTCGCCTCATTAATAGGCAAATACCTCAAACATCCATCGAGCATAACTAACTTTTCACACACTTAATCTTTTTTCCTTTCATGAGTTTTCGTTCCTACGAACACTACCAGCGCGACACCCTTTCAGGATACGGCACAACAGAGACAAAGGCGCAGACGTGCAACAGGGCCCCGTTCACAGGTTTCTCTTTAGATTAAGCCCCTGCATAAACCTTCTTTACTATCTTTTGTTGTTTGACATCCCATAGGTATTTCATACACCTATAAGGGATATTGGCGTTATAGGCTTTTTGCCATGACAGATTAATGGACATCCCTGGAATTACAGGGTCAAGGACGTCATTCAGCCCAATATATGCTACAAAGTCCGAATACCTTCGGGAGTGTTCGGCGTCACGAGTTTGGGCTTATATGCATCATGTCCGACTCATGTCTTCGGTCAAATGTTGGGTTAGCCCGGCTCCTGGGTTTGTTGCCTTACGTTCCGTTCTATTGGCTAATGCGGCCAAAGGAGAACTACTGCGATTGTGCCCTGGTTATTCTGGATGAGAATGTAACGCCCTAGTTTCCGTCATACCGGTGTTATGTTCCCGGATTTTGCGTTCCTTACGCGGTCGGGTGATTTATGGGACCCCCCTGACAGTTCGCTTTGAATAAAACTTGTCCAGCAAGGCCCAACCTTGGTTTTACCATTTGCCTCACCTAGCCCTTTTTCCCTTGGGTTTCGGAGCCCAAGGGTCATCTTCATTACCCCGGGCGGTGCTGCGTTGTGAG